>JAJFDI010000020.1:0-368231 GCA_028637685.1 Xylariaceae sp. X3-2
CCGCGGAATGTCGACGCCGTGGCCGACTTTGCGCGTCGTCGTGACAAAGACTCCTCCCAGAAAGCGAACAGCGCCCGCGTTTCCATGACGGTCTCAATCTCTGATTCTATCGCGCCCGAAGTCGAGTGTAGCTCGGCAAGCACCGAGGTTTCTTCTTCCACCAATTGCTTATAGGTAGCGATTTCTTGTTCTTTCTTGACAATTTTTTCCATCAAGGGCAGCAAGTTCTTGACCATTTCGCTCATGTCGGCACGTTTACGTTGGTGTGCAGCTTGCTGTTCATGCAGATCACCCTGCTCTCTTAAGAGACCGGATAGGTGGTCGAGCGAAAAGGAGAGTTGTCGTCTCGCGTTTCTCACGTTGATCTTCGGTAACCTATCCGACAGTGATCGCACGTACCTCTCATCTAGGCCTCGGTCGAGTGCCACTCTGCTGTGAGCTTCGTCTCTCTCATTCAGAAGTCTGGTCAGAGTCGACTCCGTCTCAGCCAGTTCCTTTTCAGACATTTCGATTGATTGCGCGGTATCGCCCATGGACTCCCGCTGCTGTTGATAAACAATGGAAGCGAGCTGGTCAAGAAACTCGTTGAGATGAATCGAGAGCTGCTCCAACGAATGCAGAGTGGTTCGGATAAAACGGAGCGCCATTTTGTTTACGAGGTTATCCGGGCTCAGATAATCAGTGGCACTCAGAGCATGCCGGTGAAGCCAAGAGATGGCCTGAGCAAGACTCCGAAGTGTCTGAAGATGCTTCATCGTTACAGAGTCGGGATGTGATGACTGTAGAGTGTTCAGCCTCGAAAGGTTGTCTCGCATGACCTGGATCTGATTCTTGGTTGACTCTATGCGTTGGCCCGATATCAACTGCCGTGCGTCGACCTCCTCCGTGATTTCGGCTTCCTTCACGACAGACTGAGCATCATTTACTGCATGTCGACCCTGAGTAATTGCCGACTTGAGCTCCTCCAGTCTTTCATTCAACCTCCTTAGGTCTTCTTCCTCTAATGACGGGTGAGCTTGGTGACCATTAAGGTCACGATCTCGCTTCTCACTCTCGCGGACTGTTTCTCGCAGTCTTTGGACCTCTCTGTGCAGGCCCTGCAGCACGCTGTTTCCGTTAGTAATGCGACCTTGGACGAGCAATATACTCTGCGCAGTGGCAGCGATCCTGCCGCGAAGGCCAGTGACGTCCTTGTCGATCTCTCGTAGCATTTTCCTCGATAAGTCAGCAGACGTCTCTAGTCTTGAAAGACCGAGTGTCGACTCTATCAAGTCGTGACGCTGGATGGGCGTTGAGCTTAAGAAACTAGCAGCACTCTCGTGGCCCAGAACGACTGTTCGGATAAACCCCTCGTAGTCGATACCGAGTAGCTCATCAATCGCAGCTTGAGTGGCGCGAGCCTCACCATGCTCAAACTGCGGCTGGTCGACGCCATGAATCGAGACTACAACGCGGTTTCCGTGGACCTTGTGCTTCCGATATCGAGTGATGGCGTATCCGTTTGCAAACGACAGACGTACCATGCAATCCTTGCCGACAATGTCATTGACGACATCCCCGACTGCCAGTCCTTTACGGATACATCGCCCGAACTGACACCAGACTATTGCTTCGATGAGCGTGCTTTTCCCCGAGCCATTGTTTCCTACAACCAGAGTCAAGCCTTGACCCAGGTCGCCGTCAAAATCAATTGCGCAATCCCCTTGGACTCCAAGAAAATTGGACATTACAATCGAACATGGTTTGGCTACGAAGACTGGGTTCGTAGCATTCGAAGAATCACCCTGAGTTGGGATGGAAATGGTTGGGTCTAACAGCACCTTGTACCCTGCATCGTCACCAAGAAAAGCTGTTGACTCTGACGCCAATATCAATCTCTGGCCCAGATGGATCATCTTTTCCTTGTCCATAGACTCGTCTGCCAGGGATTCAACGAAACCGCGCACATGCTCCACCGGGTCAATGCTAACTACTGGTTGTAGCTCGTCCGTCCTCGACGAAGCATTCTGCTCATCCATAGTGACACGGGAAGGGTCAGCAGGCAAATAACTTGATTCGACAGGATTCAGATTAACACCCCGGTCGCTTGCTGGTACGGAAGCACCTAGGATGTGGTACGCAACTAAATTTGACCCATTTTGCATGGTAGGCGCTGTTGGACGTGGTTCACGCACACTCTGAGCACCTAGTGACAGCAGCTTGTCACGCGCCGTCCAGTACTGGAATTGCGTAAGCTTTCCGATTATCATGACGTGTTTTCCTTGCACGATCGAAGTATCGATATCTTCGTCAAGGACCTTAGATCCTTGAACAGTTATGTAGCCTACAGCATGGGGATTCACGACCAACTCATGCTCCAACGTCTCGGGGTTAAACAGGACAACACCGCGATCTTCATCGCAGAGATCGGCCCAGTTTAGTTGTAGAGGAGAACCTAGATACGTGACACTGCCCTTCAGCCGATCCTCACAACCAACTGGGGCCGCGTGTTGACTCGACTGAAGAATGGTCTGGTGGCTATGGAAATGCCCGGTGAAAGTTCTACCAAGACAAAAAAAAGTCAGCTATGAGCAGCAGCATCGGAACTCACTTGGTACTAGCCTAGAGAGTGGACTGAAATGATGCGGGCCAGTCAGACCTCGGTATCGAACAGAATATCCCAAGTCGCCGTCCTCGCGGACAATATGGCGTTGAGTCACGGCACGGTTAATGGCTAGATGAGCAAATCCGACGGTCTGAGCGGCCTCATCGGGATCGAGACTGGCCACAGCGGAGGTGAGCTCGTTTTGATCCTCGCGGAATGGCATGACCAGCACGCGTCTCCCGTCCCAGGTATGCTTTCCCACCTCATCATGAAGCGATATGAAGGGCCGTAAGCGTGACATTTTCATAGCCTCGAGAGCAGTGGTGCCGTAGTCGCGACGGTAAGCGAGATCATGATTTCCCAAGATCACGTTTATGTGCGGCACAGAATGGCTGAGGTCCGAGAAAAAGCGGTATGCGGCAGAGACGACGGCGGTGGGCTGCATCGAACGCGACGTCAGCACGTCACCGCAGACGACAACACGGCTGATGCCGGGAGTCTGTTGCAAGAGTGACACGATCCATTCGGCCGTCCGCCTTGTACGCTCGATATCCTGCAGCCGAAAATGGATATCACTTAACAGGAGCCATCGTGGTGGATGCCGAGAGCAGTGGCGTGACAACATGATAATCGCACGGGAGCAATGACGACAACAGCCAACAGTCACGAGCCGTTAACGATATCTCGAACAGACTGCGGCAAACCGGGGAATGTGAGATTTGCGAGGAGTTCGCCAGCCATTATTATGGCCGAGGGAACATTCAATCCAGCCCAGACAGCAAGCGAAGTGATGATGGAGCCCACAGCCGAGAAACGATTCCACCAAGCAAATGTGCAGCACCGGACCGCAAGCGACAAGCAATGAAAACGATGCACGTTGGAATAAGCAACCTTACAAGTTACTACCTATTCCGTACTGGCCGTCCGCGTGTTGGCAACAGCTGGAACTTCGGATCGGATTGGCATCCTGCACGGAATACGGAATGCAACGTACGGGAACAGGAGCACTTGGTGGCGGAGTCATCCTCCCATCAACCGTTGTCGACGACTAAAGAAGTGGCTGGTGCAGTTGAGTGGCTGAGCTCTGTGGCTTGACCCATTTTCAGGACCCTTTCTATAATAAAGTGCACCTTCCGACCGACAATATCAATTACGAAATTGGTAGGTAGGTTAAGGTTTACCTTCTTGTTGGAATGGCAGGCACCGAGAGGGGTACTGGAACACGTGGGAAGGCGCGTTGTATGTGGAATACGGTGTCTAACTGATCCATGAGATCTCCTGATCTGCAAGACAGTTTTTTTCCACCCTTTTCCATATCTCGTCAACATCAATATTCCGGTCACTGGCATTATCTGAAATTCGCTATTTCATCCGGTTTGCTAGTTCTTTGCTCCCTCTTTGTTGTTAGACTACGGAATACAGTGCCACAACGGAATGAGATCATGAGCTGTTTCTGTCTCATCTTAGGGCACCGGCGTGGCCTCGTGGTACAGCCAAGGAGAAGGCGAGTCGGCAACGAGACGGTTCGTTACCCTATCATTCACAAACAAAAAGCCACATGGTTGACCATTTTTTCAGACCATATTGAACTACATCGTGACGCCAGCCGAGTTTGACTGGGGTTTTGCCAAAGAAGTGCCACACAGGCAGCAGTCAGACGTCTAGGGGGTACGTTGCGTGGTAACCAAGCACCGACGTGGTCTTTTTTCTTCGCAACGGCGCACGGCCGGCTGCAATCACGACAATTAACACAGAGAAATATCAACCTCTCAACAGTCACGGTTGTCAGGAGGCATGCGCCCAGCTTTCCCGACACCAGGTACCTATATAGGTACGCGAGGTAGCAGATTATGAGAAGGTCTCTGACGAGCATGCTAGTCACCCCCAGCTCAGTCACAATCTCATCCACAGATTGAGTCGGTGCATCTGACTACTCAGTTATGTGCAAATAAATACACCTGGTTTGACCGCACTCTCACTTTGTCATGAACTTGCTCAGGTGGGAGCGCACCGTTGGGAATTTCTACCAGCTGCGTGGTCGGATTTCCAGGAGGCGACTCTTGGTTTGATGAGCGTTTTTGTATTACTGTCAAGTCGTCACGATATTGATACAATCGGATGAGCCAGCATCATCCCATGAATGTGGGGGCGGCATCACAATGGAGCGTTCATTGCCGAACATTTAGGGACTTGAGGCAGACGACAACACTTTTCTGACCACCAACCGTCGCATAGCTAGCAGACAGAAGTGCTACGATCCAACCTTCAAAAGTTCTCTCACCTTACAACTTAATCCTGATGCCCAGGGCAGGTCTGAAGCTATTGTCCCTACATGTATCTCCATTCGTCGTGCCGGTTACCCTCTGGCATTTCTGTAGGTCTCGATTCGGAGAAGAGGAGACTGAGAACTAAACTGCTAACATTATGCCAATGTCAGGGGATATATTGAGGCTAGGGAGCGACACCCAGCCCTTAGCCACATGCCACCTCTCCGGGCCTGTCTCACCATCCACCGCTCTCGATTGAAACAACCACATGTCTAGTCGAAACCTCAGAATCTTTGCGTTCTCAGCCTCCTATTCAAGCCGGCGCTGGAACTTGAGAATTTCTCGAAACGTTCCAAAAGCAACGTAAGTGCAATTAGCCCATCCGACGCGCAAGATTTCTGAGCTTAAGACGGTACCTAACATGAAGCTGTCCAGGCTCATCCGAGATATTATAACCTCACTCCATTCGTCAAACTCCGTTCGCTAGGCAGAGTCGCAGGCGCCGGACCACGAGATACGAGCCTTGGACCACTGGAACCATCACAGGACAGTTGCACAACATGCGCCAGATGAATAACACCTTACCAGACAAGGAGTGACGGTAACAGACCCAAAAAAAGAGTGAAGGTGCACCTTATATACTGAAAAGAGCCAGCCCTTGCAGCGGCTCAAAAATACGTCACGCTATATATACATTAAGTGCCATACAACTTATCGCATTTCATCAAGATGGATGCAGCGATGAGGTAGTCAATACAGAAGATACAGGATAAGCGGACTTCAACACCCCAATGGCCTAGTGTCATGTGTAGACGACGCCGGTCGTCAACTGACCGAGCCAACAAATGACTCGTTGACGCCTCCTTGGAACGCGGATTCGGAGTTATGCTATTCCATCTGAGAGATGGACACAAATGGGAGCCCCGCGACACAATACCAAGCACCCAGGTATTACCGTCGGCATACTATGAACCCTTGCAGCGACGGAAAGTCGCATTACTGGCAGAAGGACGCAAGCAAGGGAAGGTCGAGGCAAGCAATCCCGGAAAGCGAGCAGCCTACTGTCGAACAGCCTCGAGCAATGAGGCGCAGATCCTCAGTATTTTCCAGACCCTGTTGGGCGGCCAAGCTGTCCGAAGGTGGAACAACGAGATAACTGCCGAAAAGAGACGCAGAATGCGCTCTGAAGGCCTCCAATCCGTGATGAAAGCCCTCACGACACGTTTCGCCATGCAGCCGGGCGAGGCAACGTACAAGTTCAACAAGGGCCGATTGCGCATTACGGACCTATTGGAGGACGATTCGGCACTATCTACGTTTGTCCAACGGAAGATGCGATACGCAAAGGCAATGGGTTCTCTGCTGGAATCCAACGCCAACTGGCATGGAATAATGCAGCAGATCTGGTCGTCGCTGGATCTGCGCATTAAGCAGTACCTCGACCCGCCTAGCGTTAATCAAATGCTCGAAGATTACATGACAATGGACTCCGACATAGGCAAGCTTGACCCGTCTATTGACAGTCAGAACGTCGACGGCATGATAAAAGCAGACCTCATATTAAAGTCAAACCTACCGACGTACTTGACAATCAGATTATCAGATAAGGTGGGTAGCTTAATCGATCTGTTCCGCTGTTTCTCAACAAATGAATGTCTTTGATGCCCCTGAGCGTAGCAGTGAGCGCAACAGAGGGGTTTCCAAGAATTCCCTAGCCATTGCAAGGGATTTGATGGTATTACCCTCTAGTAGTAGTTTCATGACTGGGTGTTGGCATTGCCTCATACGGGATAATATGCAGGTAGGCAAACAAAACTCCTTACGTGCCTAGATACCTAGGTTCAAGCGGCTCTAGACAGTGAGCCATGACCCGGGTAGAGATGTGTCGAAAGGGTAGTGCTCGACGAGTATCAGAATGTCTCTTTTTAACGCTGGAACTCCTTGCCCTGACTCTAGGCGTGGACGGCGTGCTGAGCGTATAATATTTGAAGAGTTCAAGATAGCGGCAGCAGCTCGTAAACACTCAAGTAATAATCAAAACAGACCTGGCAATATCAGCACAATCAGGCGGGTTAAGGACGCTCAAACTGACATGAATGCGTACCGCCGACGTAGAAGGGGGGCAAGAACTCGATGAGCGCAATCAATCTAGTTCAGGGCCCAACCAACCGGACGACGGAATTCCACGGCAGTCCAGTCCAGAACATGAAGCACCAACCGTAGTACCCGAAGAGTAATCCGACGGCCTGGAAAGACCGCCATTGCGGCCGACTTCAGATGGGTGGCTGTTTAAGCAGCCGGCGCTCGAAGAGAAGCTGACTAAGTTTTGCAGAGAGATGGCCCCGAACGACGACTGAGAAAGATAGACTAATCCTTAGGTACCCCCTACTGGCTGAACTCTGCAGATAATTCAAGGGCGAATGTTGGCCAGAACATATCGAGATGGTGTAAGACAGCAACTTGCAAGCACCCGCCCGCGAACTTCTGACTGCTCTGGGATGCGTGGACCCAGGGGTTGGCAAACAGACCGGAGAGTATCACCGCAGATTCACTCGTCCACACAAAATCAGCATTTTCAGACCGTGTTTGCGGGGGGATCAAGCGAGAAGGTGAACCTGCAGAAGCGTCCTGTGGTGGCCCGCGGGAACAGACACGAAACGCGAATAGGGATCACCTTCGATACCTTCTGAATCTGATCCGAAACAGTTGGGCAACGGGACTGGGTTTCTGAGGGAGCTGAGAGTTTTGGAATACCTAGGTAGGTGTGTAGTTTGATCAATACGGAGGGAGTCCTTCACCCTAATCGGGCGCTGACAATGAAGAGTATGAAAACGCTGGGGATGTGTGTAAGTGAGGTACTAACCCCTGAGCAAACCGACCGTACACCATTGAACACCCGATGTGACTGTGATGACACAGACGGGTCCCCACCGGTACTCACCCATGAGACACATCAAGAGCGTACTGAGGTCATCCGGCAGGGCCTGCGGGAATAAACGCCCTTCCCGTTACTACTATGTTTGTGGAGCGCACGCACAGTCACCGTTGAGTCTTGTTGACTCCCGCCCGTTGACTTGCAAGCTCACCGGCGGCGTTGCTAGCGTCTACTAGGAGGCCGGCTGGTTCCGGCTGCCAGGATGCTGACGGCCCGCAATACCATACATGTACGAAATAACCCGTACTTGAGCAGTAGCGGCGATTCAGTGCCGTCGCTATCGTTGTTTCAGTGCCGATCCGTGGGATTCGTTAGTATCTGGTAGTCGATGGATAGTGGTCAGACGTACTTTAAGAGAAGTCGACGATTCCTTTAGGTAGGTTGGAATCGATGTTGGCCAAGACTGTTCGTTGTTAACCTTGCCTTCTTGTCTATGAGATCTTCTGTCAAACTGTTGAATCCGTAAACGTTGTAATAATCCGTACCGTCCCCAAAGACGGGTTTTGGTCGCAAACCTCAAATCCCAGCGACGGTATCAATCCGTATTAGGTACCAGCTGGATATGTCTTACAGTCTGCTTCGGCCCGACAGTCAAGAGAGCCCGACGGAATATTCCCTATCATTCAGCCAAGGCCATGGAAGCCAACGACGAACCCAAGAACCACCGGCGGCACCCTATCGCCAAATACCGTACCAATCAACCCCCCCAGAACCAATCACGACCCACGGCACTGCACGTTTTGGGTAACTGGCGTGTGCATGCAGCCCCTGGCCCGGATCTATGTAGGTACACACCTAATGTACCTAGTCGAATGCAGTCCCTGGCGTGCAGACGCAAGAGACGAAAAAAGACCAGTTAGCCAATGGCCTCCCCGTGTCCCGACCATGAGGCGGTGAAACCGGCTTCCCGATCTTCTCAAATTCAAATCCAGCAAGTCGGCAAATGCAGGTCTCATGATTCATTCATTCACTCATTCATTCGTACCCTGGGCTAGGAATTCCGTTAGTCTAGCGTTCCCCATCATCTGCGGCGTTGGGACGGCGATACTACGCTACCCCCGCTACCCAAGGGTTGCTGAATGCTGAACGATGAACGCTGAGTGCTGAACTGCTGAACGGTTGCCTCCAACTGCTACCCTACCTTCCTGCTTCTAGGTAGGAGTAGGTGATTAAGGCTGGACAGCTGAGAAGATGGTGGACAATAGGGACTCACATATTACCATGTACTATGCACGATGCGGCGTGCGTGCCTCCATGGGAATATTGTTGGGTTGATGGCGTTCCGGGTTCTGCGAGATGCGTTGAACCACGTGTGCTTGGCACTAGGGACGTACGGATAGATCGTTTTGACGAACTACTCGTACCTGCAGAATACCTAACTCTCGGCGATAGTCGTCAGTACGAGTACTCCTACGGATCAGAGATCACCATACAATGCGAACATTATATGCCAATGAACAAGCCACTCCCTCGCCAACCCAGATTGCTAAATCACATAAGAGAGTCCCTAAGCAGACAGACCATCTGTTTTACCTGCCTGCCGAAGACTTCTAGCGATTCGTTGGGTGGAGGGAGTCCCATCTGGTGGGTCAGCTTGTCCAGGGGGTCAGGTAGGTTGGTAGTCCGTCCTAAAGTAATGCGATACATACCACGAGGTAGGTAGGTATCTATGCCGTACAGTAGATAGCGGCAACCAGCACGCAAGCTCGCGGGAATCGTGAATTCTGACGAGTGTATAAGACCGTGCGGTGTCGCCCGGAGTATTGGTTGCCCCATGCCACCTGCGTATACTAACAAATGTCCATGATGATGACTCCTATCCAGCGTTTCGGCGGAAACAGCATCTGAACGAACATAAATTTGCTCCGTCCGACTTTTTTCTATTCCGTACTACTGCGTACCACAACTTCATCCCACTACTCAACCGTATAGTCGGTCGTCCTGGGTGGGCACGGAGCTGCTTTACATCCTCTGCTGCACATATTCAGACTGATCAAAGAAGCCTCGAGAATGGCTTTCCCTCTGCCCACTGGGGCTATTCTGGCCGCGTCGACCAGGGACCCGGTCATTGTCTGTCCCCGCGAACACTGGCTCGTCGCCACTCTCGCATATGCCATCCACCTTGCCAGCCAATTCCAACAGCTACTGAGCGGGGCTCTGATGCCCCTCATTTACCGGTTCTCGGAACTCCTCAACCTAGCCCGCCTCACATCCGTGTCAACCTCTCCTGCAGTGAGAGGTCTGCTTTACCACACCATCCGACTCTCTGGCCGCGCGACGTGTGGTCTTTGGAATAGTAAACACGCGAGGCGACTGCGGAAAAAGATCGAGTTCGAGTTTTTTACTTTAATTCTCGGCGGCGGCGGTAACAACTTGTGCCTAGTTATTTTCTGGCCTGGTTGGGGTATCTTGGCTCTCGGCGCATTCGCTATCTCGGCGTGGTGTGCGAAGTGATCAAGACGCGCGTCTTCGGTGAAAAGAAATCTACTGTAAGTTCCAAGCACAGAGAAACAATGTCTCTATTGTTGTGGACATGGTTCTAAGACGGGGCAGCAGGTCATCATCTTCTGTTGTACCATCTGTTTATAACCCCCTTGGAGGATACCGCTTTTCAGGCGTAGAAGAAGGTGTTTCCACCTGGGTCACGCCTGATCTCCTTCTGGTAATCCTTCTCGGGATCGAATTCCTGCCACATGCTGGCGGGGTATATATGTTTGTTTCGGCTATACCATCTCCGGTCGACAACCTTGGTCAAGGTCGGGTCGTCGGAGGCACCCTCGAGGGTCTGGGCGGTGGACGGGGTTGACGGGGTTGTCAGGGTCTGCGCGGCGCTATCACTGGAGGCAACGGGTTCGGCTGATGGTTTGGGGGCTTCGGAGTCGTAATTGAATAGAATGGTGCCGTTTGGTCCCAGGGTTTTGTTCATGATGAAGAATAGAAAGTTGTAGTGCTGTTCGTTGTTCATCAGTTCTGTTTTCTTGAAAATTGGCGACAGTAACAGTGGCAGTCAGAAGTTAAAAGACGAGGGAAGGAATCAACTTACATGTGGAATAATGACATTATTCCTCACGAGCATGAGATCGTCAACGCCCACGCGCGCCCACGCTCTCTGAGCATTCGCCTTCTCACCAACTCCGAGATCTGCGCCGACTTTCCTGCTCTTATCAAGAAATTGCCAGACGAAATCTCCCTTCTTCACCGTCACCGTACCGCCCGAGATGTTGGATCCATCGTAGAACACAAAGGGAATCGCAATCTTGGTCGCTTTCACTACTTCTTGCCGTTCTAAGAACTCGCGTCTCAGCAGTTCTCTCTCGGCCGTTTCACGACGCAATGCCGACTTAGTGACGGCGCGCGGAACGACAGAAACAGATGAATTGACCTTGAGTTTGGTGGTCTTCGTGTTCTCACTGGACTCCTCCTTACTACTGGAATCTTCTTTCTTGTCTCCATTATTTTCTTCGTCCTCGTCATCGCCAAACGACAGCTTAGCACCACCGACCTTCTTCTTCTTCTTTTTCTTCGGAGGAGGCGCCAAGCCTTTCGCGTTGTCCGGCGTGCTGGTCGAAGAGCGGTCTGGCGCAGATGTCGAGGACGCAGCTTCGCGAGCCTCGCGTTCCTGCTGTTCGAGAACCTCGGCGCGACGTTTACGGAAATCAGAGAGGGCCACGAGACCGACGGTGTTATTAGAGATTCTCTCTTGTGTCGTCTTGTTTTGCGACGTAAATCGCGATTCCGACGCCATGGTTGTCGATGCTGCGAGAAAGAGAGGGAGATAGAGAGAGAGAGAGAGACGGATTCGGATAGAAGATCTGCAAAAACAGACGCTAACTATACAGTGAGAAGTTGGTTGATATCGACAGCATGACAAAAGAACCGGATCGGACACTCTTCTCAGATGGACATGGTGAAGAATATGGATTACATGTTGCCAGAATGCACATGAAAGATCGTCAAGTCTGCAACTGCGAATGCTCGGCGGCTACGATTCTACGATATGGATAGCACGAGCCACTGATAATGTGGCGCAGGGATCCTCAGCCACATGCAGGTACGAAATGCCCACCGTTCGATCGCACATCCACACTCATTCCCTCCAATCATAATCATCTTCATGTACGCAATATCGCTTCACATCCGCGGCAGCACTAGGTACTCGTATGCCTCCATGCCACAAGTCATGGCCATGCTGGTCCAAGCTCCAGTCCATTGGTCGATGACTGTGGTTTAAAGTGCTCGCATAAGCGCATTTTACCCGACGGTACTGCGAGACATCCCGCGATCTCTGACTTGTCTGCTAGTTGAGACGTTGCGCGAGCACGATGCGCCGTGGAATACATATCGTCTACTCTCGCTAGTAGCAAGGGAGCTGCTTTGCGCTCTAGATCAAGGGAGCCTTGACGAACTTAAGAGATGGTGCTAGAAACTTGGCCGTATTTTCGCTTGCAATGGCTACTATCACGAGACGACAGAAAACAAAGTACTATATTGCGACATTCGTGGAGTGCGATCTAGTCCAAGAGGTAGGTCATCAGCAAATCTGCCAGAATCGATTGGCTAGGCCGAAGAAGTCGCGTTGCTATATCGCGACTGTGTCATCATGCCCCCGCCGTGTCGCCCGTGAAGCCTGAGAAAATCAATACCCGTTGATATCTCAACCAAGTGCCTACAACTTGCTTGCCCGATGGCAGATCTTCGCATAACCGTTCGCCAGCGCAACTCGTCCATCACTCTTCACAATCGTTTCGAAGACATAATCATCAACGATTCCGTTAAATCCAACGCGGTATATCCGTGTTTCCAATTCGTCGCCCGGGTAGACTACGCTCTTGAAGCTCGCTCCAAAAGCCTTGAGTTTCGCCGGGTTTGACTCGGCGACTGCTCGCAGCAGTCCATGCGCTGCGATGTTCCACGTGCACAGGTTCTGCAAAACGGCAGCTTTGAGACCTGCCCGTTTAGCGGCCTGGTCATCCGCGTGTATGGGGTTGGAGTCACCACACAGTCGATAGAGCAGCGCCGTCTCTCGTGTCGTCTTGAACGAGTACACAACGTCCGGTCGTCGCGCCGGCATTCTAATGGCCGGCTTCATAGGACCCTGCGGACCTCCATATCCACCCTGTCCTATGCCGTACTCCGTGCTCGTCATCTTGGCGTAAACCGTTCCCGTGTTGACATCCATGAGCTCGTGGACCTGTTCCGAAATCATGGCGCCTCCCCTGTCGTACACGCCGACGACTTTACTGTGGATCTCGAGATCGAGCCCTTCCGAACTCGTCGGGATCGAATTCACAATCTCAATGCCGCGTTCGCCCTCTACCGAGCGCTGTGGGTCGAATGGAGGTGTCCCAGGTACCGGCTCCGCGGCCGTGTGAGGCACAAACTCGAATGCATCCTGATCTACTTGGCTGAATGCCAGATTAACAGGAAAAGTCGGGAAAACGGCGAATCGTGGGTGCAGCTCGTAAAGAAGATGTCTCTCGTCGGCTGTTGCGCCAATGGCACTTGCCTACCACGGCCATCATCCACGTGTTAGTCAACAAAACTTCCATATCGTCTCTGTCGAAGACCGAGTTACGTAGGAGGAACGTTCAGTGAGAACCGGGGAGAACTCACGAAGAGAAGCACATCTCGGCGATTATATGCGCATTTTATCGGCTGAAACTGAAAGCCAGCGGCTTTGCGAAAGTCGACGTTGTCATAGCGACCATCGGCTCGCTTTACGGGACGGTCTTCTGGACGATCTTCTGGATGTTCATCTGGACGCTCATCTAGACGGTCATCGAAACTCGTCTGATCTTGTATTGAAACGATATCTTGGATTACCAGCTCCATGTAGGCGAACGGTTTTTGCTACGATGAGAGACCCACGGCGACTCTGCCTTACCCCGAAGGTCTGGTTGATCACAGCAGAAGACTATAGAATCTTGCTGATTTCAATCCGTAAAAGTGCTAGAAGCCGATGTTCACGGGAAAGCAGAATGCGATTCATATATGTAAGGTAAGCAACCACGCATTAGACTCGCAGCGACGATCAGGAAAAGGGAGTGAAGCGCATTCTTCCAAATCCGTACATAGCACGGGTGAGCGTGCCCACTGCAGTCTGCAGCATCCCCGAGTGAGGGATAGCTTGGCACAGTTCTCATTAGATCTCCACACACTCAGGGATGCCATGAACCAGCCTGCGGCCCTCGAGGAAACCAGCAGGTCGGCGGTGCGAGTTTTGCCACAATAAACGTGGTGGAAAACAGGATTCAGAACGATGCCATAACCGGGGAGACTGCGCCTGTTGACTATTACCTGCCTATCTGTCACCATGCAGTCGGGATAGGCATCGTGTGTGCAAGTCGAGGTGGAATCGCGACCGTTGATTGGATTGCAGATGGAGACGATGGTCACGATACGAATAATTAACCTGGCTTGCGGATTCCAAGCTGCTCCGTGGGGAGTCCTTAAATACATACTGTCATGCTAACCACCTTTTCACACCGCCAAACCTCCCCCATATTCAGACTTGTCACAACCGGTAAAGTTGACATCTCTGTCTAACCTGGAACCACAAATCACAACCCTTGTCGACGGAACTGCCGGTTTACTGGTAGGTAACCATGATACACTTTCACATGGTTCAACTTTCCAAATGGTACGGAATAAACAACAAGTGGTGGTGAGTGTGTCTCCTCTTGTTTTGCGATATCGAATTTCTTCTTCCATCGTGTCATTGAATTCCTTAACCCATCCCAAACTATCGCCAACGCCCAACTACCTAATAACTAAGACTGACAGAATCCTCCTTACCCAAAACTCAGAGTTGCTACTAGGTATCGTATAAACAACTGCCTAGCAATTCAGCTGTTGCGACCATCAGAACACAACAACACTACGGAATACTAATGTCCAGCCCCGCGACTAAACGATCGACGATGTAAAAAGTACCCAGGGATTTTATTGAAGCTCGATCAGACAACGATGTCCCCGCGGGCCAGACAGAAAATACAGCTCGGGAATCATGTCGTCGTCGTTCATGCCTTCAAGCGTAGAGATCTTGGCATTGGGGTAAGCCTTGAAGAATCGAGCTGTTGCCAATCGGAGTTCCATCTTGGCAAGATGCAGACCAATACAAACTAGCAAGTCAGTCGAATCAGTATCGCTTCACGGTACGAACCACAGATGAATAGGAAGGGCTCACCTCTCGAACCGGCTCCAAAAGGCATGAATGCATTCTTCATGGCCTGCGTCGGGTGTTCCCATCTGGATGGATCAAACTTCTCGGGATTCGGAAACGCATTTTCATCGCGATGGAGGCTGTAACTCTGGGCTGTCACGGTATAACCGCCCGGAATACGATAACCACATAACTCGGCGCCACCTGTGGGCACTTCTCTTGGCAAACCCGAGGGTATCGTCGAGAATCTTCTCAGGGTCTCGTCGATCACACAATCCACGTATGGGACAAGTCGCAACTGCTCATAGGTGAAGTCGTCCGGAAGTGCCTCGAGCTCTCTCAACAGTCTTGACTTGACCTCCTCATGGCGGCACACGGACCAAACCAGATATGTCAAAGTGTTCGCAGTCGTGTCGCTTCCCGCGACGATGTAACTCTGCGCATTATCTTGCACTTCCTTGGGGGTTATGCTCTCATCGCCCTGTGCCTTGTAGACCTTGGTGAAAACCGTGGGTTTGACATCAGCGACCTCGCTATCCACGAGTCTTCGGTGACGCTGAAGCGACTCGTTGGCGTATCTGCCCATGCGTGTGGCCATCATGCTGGCCTCCTTGATTCGGGGAAGTGGTATGTTAAAGCGCGTGCACATCCAAAAGAGCCGGGGGAAGGCGACTCGGTACGATCCCATTACGCCAACATTCTGCAGGTCGGCGACATACTGGTTGATCTACCCATCGAGTCAGATCAATTAACTCCCTCAACATCAAGAACCAATTGCCACAACTGACCTTTCCACTTTCCAGCATCCTGAAGGACTCTCCGAAACTCAACTCGCCAATCACGTCGGTTGTCAAGAAGAGCCACCATTTGCAAACATCTGCCACTCCGCGTGCTTCATACTCATCCTTCATCCGCTGTATAGCGAGACTCAACTTTTCGTCGATTTGCGGGAGATAGCTTCTGAGACTCGACTCGGACAGCGGCGCAGAAAGCAATCGCCTGTAGCGTCGATGCAACCCTATATCGATTGTGCTGAAAATTTGGGACGAGAACGGCACGAAGTCTATATACCATTTGTCTTTCACGAATTCGTGTTTGATGCCATAGATGTCCCGGAGAGCCTGTGGATCGGTTACGTACACTTCACGAGGACCGACCCGAACAATAGGACCTAGTGCACTTATTAGTCCTTTACTGGATCAGCATGACAATGGACAGCAGCGTACCGTATTTGAGGTGAAGATCGTGAATATAGGCAGGTTTCCGCGCGGCCAACCAGTGATACCATGCGACGATTCCGGTCCATCGCGCGTACCATGGTCCCGGGACTTTCGAAAGGGGATCCCTCTGATATGAGACGAGCAACTAGAATCCAGGATGTCAGCAGCACATATCAGAACCGATTCTCTTGAATTAAAGGGGTACATACAAATGATATCGTCGCCAAGCCGAGAGCACACCAGGAGTAGAGGTGGTTCGACTTGAGCAAGTCAAGCGTCGTGTCCATACTGAGGCTTATCATCAGCAACAGTGAAGTAGAGGTGGGTTCGATCTCAGAGATGCGTGAGTCCTTGTAGTCGGTTTCTCATTATTGCACTCGTCATATGCTTCATATACTTCATTTATAAGTACAATGCGACGCCGCAAGCAGCCGCACACACGCACTCTCTCTCTCCGCATCGGACACATTCGCGTCTCTTTCTTCCCGCGATAACAACACACCGGTCGAGACATCATGGATGGGTTACTTGCTCGACCGAGGTGCGCTGCATACGGTCCCAAACAATTCAGATCTCGATATACATGACAATCATGCAGTGTAATGTGACAATATCAAACCACTCCAACAAGACAGACAACTCGCCGAGAAGCGCGCCGTACGAGTGCGATGGCCGGCGATAGCGATGAGCGATAGTAGGCATCCAAGATCGACTGCCGCGATTCCGAGCCTCCAATTCACGTGGCACAATGATGACATTGTCGTTGCTTCTGCTGGCATGCCGCGATGCTCATGGGTTCGGATGGGTTCGCATCCAGGTTCCATAGCAACCGGTGAGGAGCTGCGTTCTCGGCTCGACCCCGACCTCGGTTTGAGACATCGAACGGGACGACAACGGGGGTTTAGGAAACTCCGCGCTCGGGTCCCGCGTTCGCATAAGGTCGTCCGTCTGGAGATTTTTCGAGAAGCACGCGCGACAGGCGACGGTCGTCGTATAATCTTAGTGTGCATGGGTATTTGCATAAGCTTGCTTCCTTTCATTCACACCTATACTTGCTGATGATGACTGACAGCTCATACTGTAGGTAGGTATTCGCTGTGGCCGGTCAACGCTAACTGTCTTTTCTTTTCCAGTCTTGAATGTCCCCCTGGTTCATTCCATGGGATGCAGGCCCAGCTTCACCAGTTGCCTACGAACCTGGTTGTCGCATCATGCTCCTACCTGCATACAGCTAAACGGGCGGTAGTTCGGATCCTGCACTTATCCCTTTCACATGTCTATGCCGGGGTTGATGAGAGTCCCCTGTCGTTTCTGAGTGCTGACCTGGTCTCACCTCAGCTGTACGAAGTACGAGATTCAATCAGCAGCGCAAGGTCGAACGAACAGAGGCGCGAACGTTACGGTGGATGTTGGCGCATTGGCCGTGGAATGATTTCTAATAGGATCGACGCCTTTTTCGCGCATAGGAGAAAGTTGATGCCTGAGGTCAGACCATTGACACGCATCATCACCAGTAAGACATGAGTCTCAAGTGAGCCCGTCTTGATTGGAAAAGATATATATTATGCCGTCAATTGGACAGAGTCCGACACTCTGTCTCAAAATTACCATTGTGAAGTTGATTATTTGAGTCGTTGCAGGATATCGAGTCCTCCTGAACGATTGCTCATCCACGTCATGCCGAGCAACAAGATCAGTACCAACAAATCTAGCCCTCGGTTGTGACCCTTACGCCATGTCACATGATACCCTCATTGCGTACGCACTCACACCTCCTGACTCGTTGTCACCGCGCATACAAAAATAGAAGCAGCCACAACATTACTCGTGCCAGCATCGCAGCTACTCTCATCTCACTGAGCTCTCATTATACCCGGAACATCACCCTCAACTTTCAAATATCACGATGGAAAAGCAGCCTCAAGCCAGTGAAGACGAGTTGAAAAAATAATATACATATATATACACATTGCTCTATCTAAATCTCTATATACCTCCCCATCTACTTACGACGGGCCTCTCTCTAAATCCTGCACATGTATCGTGGGATTTCCGTTTATCTCCTCCGACGAGCCGCCGGAGAGAACAATGCGAGGAGTCGTGTCCTCAGTAATAATAACAGGCTCGGCCATGACATTGCCGGCCTTCTCGGGGTCTCCCTCTGACTCCTCGTTCTTCTTGTTCTTCTTGAAGACGCTTCCGATCTTTCCAAACACCTTTCTAAAAGCCTTGTATACCATAACGAATGGGCCTCCGACTACTCCGGCGATGGCGGCGAACCACTCGTCTGGGAAGAGACGAAGCAGCACGGCCCACGGCAGACAAACAGCCGCAGCGACCAAGCAGATAGCCCACTGAACACCGTTAATAGGCTTGATCGAGAACGCGGTACCACCGACAAAGACGATGGCGATTTGCAAGCCGACCATGAGAGCAGTGATGCCCATGAAGAACTTATTCCGGTGCACGCCCTCGAAGATGTTGAATTTGTTGTCGAGCCGACGGTTGTTGAACTCGTTGAAGATCTGCATCCAGACGAACGTGTTAAAGACCATCGTGTTGAGCTCCGTTTGTTGAGTGGCGTTGTTTGCGTCGTAGCCGAGGATTGTGTTGCCGGCAAAGTACAGGACGAAGATGACGACGAGTTGGAAGATGGATTGACCGACGATCATCTTCCACATCGTGGTTGTGATCAGCGGGGCGCTCTTGGGGCTAGGCGGGCGGTTAAGAATGTTCTCGGTGGGAGGATCCGTGGCGAGGGCTAGGGCGGCGAAAGTGTCCATGATGAGGTTGACCCAGAGGAGCTGAACGGCGGTAAGAACTGATTCCATGTCGGGATTGGCGACGGCGGAAACGAATGCGACCAGGACGGCGGTGATGTTGACGGTGACTTGGAACTGTTTACTCGGTTAGTGACTGCCCCCTTTTCGCTTTATATTTTCCTATTTGTTCTTACCTGAAGGAACTTCTGAACCGCATCATTGACAGCTCGTCCCCATTTCATAGCAGTCAGAATCGACGTGAAGTTGTCGTCCATCAACACAATCTCCGACGCCTCCTTAGCGACCTCCGTACCAGCAATACCCATCGAGAAACCTACATCGGCCGTCTTCAACGCCGGGGCGTCGTTCGTGCCATCACCCGTAACAGCCACAGTCTCGCCAAGCGCCTTGAGCTTCGCGACCAGAATCCGCTTATCCTCGGGCGAAGAACGGGCTAAGACCTGGAGCTTGGGGATCATCTTGTTCATGTCCTCGTCGCTTAGGACGCGAAACTCGGGACCTTCCATGATGAGTCCATCCGTGTAGATACCGCATTCCGTCGCGATTGCCTGCGCCGTGATGGCGTTATCACCGGTGACCATGCGGACCGTGACACCAGCGTGTTGGGCGAGACGAACGGCCTCAGGGACACCGGGTCGGACGGGATCCTGGATACCAACGACACCGATCCAGACGAGGTCGGTAAGCACAGAGGCGAACTTGACCTGGTTGTCTTCGATCTCGGCGTGAGATGGGGGCCAGTGGGAGAAGTCCTTGTAAACAAGACCGATAGTACGAAGGGAACCCTTGGCGTACTGCTCGATGGTAGATGTCAATTCCGCGCGGTCGTCAACAGAAAGGGGGCTCTTCGCGAGAGTGGTCACATCAGTCTTAGTGCTGCAGTAACCCAAGAGGATCTCCGAAGCTCCCTTGACGAGAAGTCGATACTGCGAGCCAACCTTGATGACGGCACCCATGCACTTCTTGGTCGAGTCGAAGGGGATGATTTGAACGACTTGTTCATTAGCGCGATGCTCTGCAAGCGACCCCATGCCAAGGTGGTCCTTGGCCCATTGCAAGAGAGCGGTCTCGGTCTTGGAGCCGACGAAAGCGAACTGGCCTGCGTCTTCTCCTTCGAAAGCAGTAGAGTTGATAGCGACAGATTGAACGAGGATGTCCTTCGTGGTCTTGGGAACTTCGGCAGCCCACTGGGAAACACTCATACCAGAGTCATCACCAGGCTTGACGAAGTTCGACCGTCCAAAGGTACCGGCGACTACCGTCATTCGGTTGGTGGTGAGAGTACCCGTCTTATCAGAGCAAATAGCCGTGGCGTTACCCATCGTTTCGCAAGCCTGGAGCACACGCACGAGGTTGTGCTCCTTCAGGAGTCGTTGAGTAGCAAAAGCCAAAGCCAGCGTCACAGCAAGGGGCAGACCTTCAGGAACAGCCACCACAACGATGGTAACGGCAACAATCAGAATGTCCAGGAAGGTCGAGGCCTTCTGAGCCGGGAGTCTGTTATCGGTGGACAAGCCAGCGAGGAATCGGAAAAGGAGAACCAGGAACAAAAGAACAGCTGCACCTCCACCCAACTTGGCAATGGCGACAGCGAGACGCTCCAACTTCTTCTGCAGGGGCGTCGCCTCGACCTCGGTTTGGACGGACATCATGATCTTGCCGAAACTCGAGTGCACACCGACGGAGGTGCAGAGGAATGTACCCACGCCCTCGAGGACCTTGGAACCGGAGATAATGAAGGGGTCGAGATGTCTCGCGCTAGCGCCTGATTCGAGAGCAGCCATGACCTGGTCGGCGGCTGTCTTCTTGATCGCATCGGATTCACCAGTAGCGGAGGACTCGTCGCATTTAAGATCGTGGCCCTTGATGAGAATACCGTCGACGGGGACGAGATCGCCGGGTTCGAGATGCAAGACATCACCAACGAGGATCTCGTGCACGTTGATCATGAACGATTTGCCGGATCGGACAACCTTGACCTCCCTGTCTTCCTTCTTCGCATTCAGCTTGACGAACGCCTTCTCCTTTTGCCAGTCATTCAACGATCCCACCAGCGTGACGATGAGAATCGCAATAATAATCGCAACACCTTCCACCCAGTCGACAGCAGGGGGATCACCCGGTTTCCGCTTCACACCTAACGTCTCGTACAGACCCAGCGCCAACGACACAACCGCCGCAATCGTCAGGAGAATAATGACCTTGTCCTGGAACGCATTCCAGACCAACGCCCACAATGGCGTCGCTTGCTTCGCCGGCAGGACATTCTCGCCGTACACCCTCGTCCGATCGGCGAAAGCACCCGCGTTCGGGTCTCCGCGTCGCTCGGCATGTCCGTCCGTCGATTTCTTAATAACCTGTTCTAACGTGACCGTCGAGTGAACAGTCGTCTCATCCAGACTCAGACCGGCATTGACATCGGTCTGCAAACCCCTCTCAATACCGGCAAGTCCACCCAATGCCCGAAACACAACCAGAGACTTGGGATTCAGTAGCTTGTTCAGATGACCAGGGCCGAACGCGAACGGGTTATCCGCGACCTTGAAGTCGGCCTCGGTGCCGGGATCGGGAACAAGGGCTGACTCCGGATCGACCTCGATAACGCTCGAGCCACAATCGGACTGAGCCGGGGTGAGAAAGGGGTTTACGACGGATCCGGAAGGGGTGAGAAAGGGGTTGGAAGTGCTGGAGATGAAGGAGCCTGCCGGCGTGATGGTGTCGAGGGTGTCGCTTCGCGGCCGGATGGTGTCTAGTGTGATGTCGGTGGTGTTACTCCTTAATCGGCCTCCGGGGTTGATGTTGACGACCAAGGATGTCGGGGCCAATGTGTCGGTGGTTCTACTCCGCGGTCGAGCACCCGTTGCCAAAGGAGGCGGGGCTAGGCTATCGCTGGCCATGATGTCGGCGATGGCCGTTTAGTCCCTTGTGTCTTTCTGTCTGTCTGTTTATATGAAAGACTGGATCAAGGAAAGAAGTCTTATTGAAAAAAGAAAAGATATAAAAGATTTATGAGTGAGTTATGAAGAGATGGAATCCTCCACGGAGTTATGATATGGCAGTCGAGTTAAGCACACGACCACATTCGAAGGGCGATCCGGAGGTCATATGTAAGAGGGGGTATCGGGCTGTGTATTGCTCAGCGTGACTCTGACCTCTGACTCTGACTAGGTTGTTTTGGTGTGCTGCCTCGCAAATGATTGTTGATGAGGTTGAACGATGAACGGCCAAGTCTACCTCAATGGTGATGTGATTGATGATGGCGATGTAAGAAAGAAGCTAGGCAGGGCAGGGCGGGCAGTGAGTGGAAGCCCTGGCTAGTACGGAGCAGATCTACCGATGCCACGTTTCCGGGACATACGTTGAGTGAAGTGAGGTTGAGATTGGGCACTATTCCGTACTCGTTGTGAAGACTCCGAATCTCTCTGGGTCTATCTCCCTCTCTCTCTTCCTTTCCGTCAGGGCTGATGCTGGTTGGCTACCTCTTCTCAGATGGCAGTACAGTACAGTATAGCCCGGCACTAAAGGTAGATCCGATGAAAGCGTGGAGTAGTTGTTTTGATTGATTGATTTGATCAAAAAAGCGGTACCGAGATCTGTCTGTCTACGGATAGTGTAGTAGTAGATTCCGCCTATTTCGCCTCCACGAGTGTATCCGCAGGGGGTGTGCAAGGGCAAGCAACACAACACAAGACTGGATGGAGAATGACGATGGCGACGAATTGTGCACCGGTAACGGGTAAGGGGGTGTGGGAAACGCCTAGTGTACCCGCGGAGGGAGACCGATAAAATGGCAAGGCCTGGCCCTCACAAGAGCAGAGATTCAGCAGGCAGCCTACGCGTTGCCTCGCCGCAGTCCATCCACCAGGGAAGGAAGAGGCAAAATGGTTTCGGGGGGTGTGTGGGTGAGAGACAGAGAGTAGGTAGAGCGCCTTGGACTGAACTTGACGCAACAAGACCCAGGCAAAGAAAGCGGACGCGAGTTTTGAGGCTGTGCAAATAAATGCCAACCAACGAACCGAACGGGGTTCCCTGATGGGGTGAGGGATCCTGGGGATATCGAGGACAAAACAATAACAACCAGAAAAAAAAACAGAACCAAAAAAAAGATCAAAAATCAAAAAAGAACCAAAACGAGGATCTCCCTTCTACGGAATACCCTCTTGTACTAAAGTAAAAGGGAAAAGAGAGAAACAAGAGAGAGAGAAGAGAGAGTAACGACCCGGATTACAGTAAAAAAATGCGGCAAATACCTCCCTCGCCAGTACCGGTACTTCAGACACCGAGGCAGGCCGCTGTTGTTTAGACCGTTTACGACTAGACGGGGACTCTCTCGTCTCTGCTCAAAATCGACGCTACGTCTTATGATGTGCCAAATCTGGGAAGTCGGAAATTATTCGACCAGGGCATCCTGGTTGGCTGGCAACGGCGCCAATGCACTTGGGGTGTTAGGCTAGGTACCAGTTAGTAACCTGATATCATCGGTGCCATTCGGGCGAGTTGTCTCCCGGATCCTTCGCTGTTGTCGTCTGGATGCATTGGGCCGTACGGAAGCAGTCAACAACAATCTCAGGAGAGAGTAAACAAGTCGGGTTCGACGATGAGTGTTCGGTTCTCCTGTCCGCGAGCCCCTTTCTCGCTGCTCTCTCTGCTGTCAACTCCTGTAAGATGAATCACCCGGGACCACGAACTGACCAACGGGAGCCCTCTCGAACGATGGCGACATACTTACTATGCACAACACCTTCAATCCAGCAAGTAGCTCGCTTGCCAAGGGATTTAGATTGAGGCTGTGTAGGATGGGCGATCCAATCAGATCGTGCAGGGTGCCAGACACCTTGCCGCCTTTGTCTTGGGCGCGCGTTCAAAATAACAACAGGACAGGGACATTTCATTCGTACGGATTACAGATTGCAGATTGCAGATGCCTGGTACATATCTACGGATTATCCTAGGTAGGTTACCTGGGAAGTAGTTGGCGTTGGCGTTGGCGTTGGCTGGCTGTCAAGGATTCCCAGATTTGAAGTGTGAGAATGCATCCTTCTCAATCTCGAATCTCATCCGCCTTTCTGCACGATAATCTGTATCAGACAGAAGTCGAGGGATTTCCCGTCCGAACGTCGCGTCGCGCCTCTTACCGAGCCGTAGATTTTATTTGATTTATTTATTTATTCCGTGCTTTGCTTACAGAGCAGTCAAGTTAAATATAACGTCTCCTTCTTCAGCCCTGAACCGCATTGTTTATTCGTAAAGAAAGGGTTCTTACGGATTACGACGAGACACAGTGAGCGGCATTACCCCTGTCAGTCAAGTCAAGTCAGCCAGCCAGTCCTTTGCGTGTCCCAAAAACCCACACCTGAACGAACTCCCGACGACTGACCTTCAAAGGTCCTTCCAAGACTTCTCTAATCAACGCAGACCTCGTCCTGTGCATGTACGATAGTGGATGCATTAGCTTCTCCTCTTGGCACGTCCATCATGTGATAATTGTTCTCTAGTGCTCCAGATATTCCCTCGCATGCGTGTCTTCGTTTCTTCCTGCCTGCCCGCCCGTTCCTTATCACTCACCTCCGAACAGCCAAGCAAGCAAGCAAGCAGACAAGCATGCGAGATGAATCCATCTGTTCATCCATCCATCCATCCGTTCGTCCATCTGGCATCGGCATCATCGCAAAACGCGCAAAGAAAACCACAGACAGACAGACTAGCGAAAAGAACAACAAATCCCCTACAAAAAAAGAATGGATACACCTAGGTACCTATTCCGGCTCGTCGTCGACAAACCCGAATGCGATGTGACGCAACCACCTCATTCCCCTTCCCACTCCATCATTAGAACCCGAACCGCCAACACCCCATCGGGTCTAGGGAGAAAGAGCGAAAACAGAGCAAGAACCAGCGGCTACCAGATCCCAAATCCGGGTTCATCAGGTTAGTACTCAGTAGGAATTACTCGCGAACGGTTACCACCCAAGCAGAATCCATTCCAAGACCCAAGAAAGTCACCAAAAAGCCCAAGCAGAACGCTACCGCCACGCTACGCCCGGCCTAATAACGGTTCATCGATTAAGCGAGACTGCTGGTTCAGACGCTAGACGAAACCCGGTCGAGACTTTTTCGATGCCATGGCATGGCAGAGTGAAATTAGTGAGATTTTTTTAGTCTAGGCCCTTGGGATTGAAAATGACGAGAGACGAGAACGAGTCGAGAGAATCTCGGCGGTTTGTTTAGGGAACTGACTGACTGGCTATCGACGAAACTGCCGAGGCGTTTCTTTCGCATCACGAGATGAATGGTCTTCTTGGCTGTCAGTTGTATTGGTAAAAGAAGTGAGTGAGTATCATTGACGCAGTCGTAGGAGGCTATGCACTTTCCTGGCGTCCATTCCGTGAGAACGGAGATAATGGTCCTGACTTACATACAGGTTGTAGTATTCCGTACGTAGGTACGTACGTGCCACGAGTGATGATGAGTGACCAGTTCATCCGTCCATCCAGGTCGACGAGGCAGTGCAAAAGCACTCAGATTTATCTACTCAGACGATGGAACTGGACTTGTCCCAACCAGAACTCGAGGCATGACCACCAACCAACCGGAAGCAACACTCGAGCCGCCGTAAACCCCATGCGTCGAGAAAGTCCATGGCATGAACCATTCACACTCACATCCACATAGGCATCTCCAGCCCTGCGTAAGTATGACAGATGATCCATAAGCAAGTCGGGGACCAGTAATTCGTGACCTTCGTCTGACAAGGACTCAAATGCCGAGTACAGTCATTCGCGGCGTGGAAAGGCCTCTCATCTGATAAGGTCGTTTCAGACTCCCCTGTCGACTTTTCGGACGATGACATATAATCCGTACGAATAAGCATTTGGAACCATTGCGGCTTAGATGTCGATGGCAGGTAGGTCATAGGACAGGACAGCTGTCGTTGTGTTGTGACTGTAAGACGTATCGTAGGTATTTCCACCTCGAAGAAACGATGCGGCTGAAGATCTACCTACTCGTATTGGTCAGGCAGACTCGCCAACCAATCGCGATATTATATCCCGTGTTGTAGAAATCGATATCACAGTCGACGTCCATGTGTAAAATCGATTTCCAGTAAAGCTAGAGCCTTGTCGAAGCCACCAATCCAACCAGGACGACAACTGGAAGGAAAGCCAGCTCATCAATAGATCCGTATTCACTTACCTCTACTGTCGCCTCCCAATAACGTGATCCACGATCATCAACCCGAACACGAAAGCATTATCAGTGAGACCCCCTATCAGAGGATGAGGCGCAAACACTTTCCAAGACAGCCCTTAATCCCATCCTATCCCATCGTCGCATCCCATGAAGCCAAGCCCTCAACAAACCGAAGTCAGCATTCCGCACACGGAACACATTCACCATCACCGAAGACACTCAATCCCAACAGACTCGGCGAGCAGCCAAGAAAATCGCCACCCACTACCTACCTACCTACCCCGTACTTGTGGCTATGCAGCGGGCTATGCAAAACAAACACACAAGGTTCTCGACTCTTATCTTCCAACATAGGTAGTAACCGGGCGGAACAAGGTGAAAGAAGGAGCAAGACCAGGGTGTCGGAATCACATGTGATTCTCGGCACGTTGCGAGGTTCCCGAGATCGTGCTAGATCCGGCTGACTGATCAACTCCAATGGACAGCAGGGCCAGGCATCTCCCAGATACGTATGTGATGGAGGGAAGCACAAAGCGGCGCAGCACCGTACTCGGGATACCTACCTGCCAAGGTGAGGAGAGGTACGGAATACAAATCCATCCATCCATCCTTACCCCGATGCCGACGATGGTTTCGGAAGGGTTCTAGAAGTTTCGTAGAACATCTATCGGAGTCCTCTTCTGGATTCCCGTCGATGGTACGTATCTTTATTCCGTACGTAACTCACGACTCGAATCGACACGAAACCGTATCGTAAATCCAATACGGTACGTGAGTGGACGGAATCGGATTTCCCGTCGCCACGCTGTGGTGCGGGTATTAATATCCGCATCCATCCGATTCATTCCTATCCTCCTATCCATCATACAATAACAAGCAAGAAAAACCCTCAAACGATAGATAGGTGCCACGACGCCATAGACTGGCTACTATTGGTATGAGGTACGTACGATAAGTATGTATGTAAGTAAGACTGAGATTTAAGGGTCTGTCGATCGCGTTAGATTCTGAAGCCGGTGTCTCCGCTAGGGGCCGTCTTACGGACTGGCTGACTTGGCTGGACTGGATTGATCTGGCCGGCGGCGACTAGGTAGACCTACGGGAAACGGATTACAAACACAGACGTTGAATCAGTTCAGAGAGAATTCAGACGAATAAGGGAGACGCTAAAGTCTTACACGTGTGGACGCCGCCTCCTCTTCTTATCTCGGGGATAGTGATATCAATGACTGAATCCGTGATGAAGATGGGATTGATCGACTCGATTGCCTCCCCAAGTGTAAAATCCGTATTCCATACGAATTCGAATTGTATCGTACATGCGATCTTGGTATATATAAGGTAAGGTAAGAAAGAAAAGACACTACGCCATCCGGGATATCTCATCAGCGCTATGTTCCCGTCGGGGATCTACCTCTATGGATTCCGCCATGCGCAAAGCATCCTTGATGTCGTCGACAAACAGCTGCTCGCCGCCCACGAGCGCCACAATGCCGCTCCGCTCTAGTAGTTTCCACACCTTGTTACTGCGACTCGGCGCGCGGCTGAAGAACACCCTGACGCCTTGCTCCCGGTACTCGCGGACGATCTCCTCGAGCACCTGCGTGCCAGAGCCGTCCATGGATGTCACGCCGTGAATGTCAAAGATAATGTTGCGGTTGCTGTCGCGGGGGCGCAGACGCGGCAATGCCGGGTGTGCCATACCCGTTCCGTAGCGCTCGAGTCGGCGCAGACGGGCCTTCAAGTCGCCAGTGTTGGCAAACGTTAAAGGTTCGGGGATCTTGACAATCAGGCATCCCTCGACGAACTCAACCTCCTCGGGGTGTTCCTCTGCATTGGCGAATCGTCCACTTTCGGGGACTCTGCCTAGAATCTGGATGCGAGGACGAGTAGCGTGACGTACCACTTGTAAAAGGGATAAGCCTACGCCGATCGCAATGCCGAGATTGAGCGAGAAGAACACGGTAACGAGCAGAATCACGGCCATGAGAGACAACTCCGTCCATCCTTTAATTCGGACGAAGAAGACTAGATCCTCCGGAAGTTCCTCGATCAGAGAAAAGGCGACGGCCATGATCATGGAAGCAAGAACGGGTTTCTGAATTTTTTTAAAAAATGATTAGTGACATGTGAATTGACTGAATTGACTTTCGACGTGGATCAGGGGCGTAGAGAAAGCTTAAAAGGGGGAACTCGAAACTCACAGGAATGAAGTAAAACCACGGCAGGAGAAAGACAATGCAGATGACCGTGACAATGCTCAGGAAGATGGAGCTCATGGGACTCTTTCCACCCGTTGACTTGTTCACCTTGCTTCTTCCGTAACCTCCAAACGCAGGAAGACCCATGAAGCAGGCACCGACGATGTTGGCAGCACCGAGCGCGATCAGTTCGCGATTCGGACTCAATTGCATGCCTTCGATGACTTCGGCATCGCCCAGACTCTTGGCAGCGACGGAAGACTCGAAAAAGCCGAGGATACCGAGCAAGAAGGCTGTACCCATAGCATCACGGATGTGAGAAATATGGGACAACTGGAAAGGATTGCGGAAGGTGAAGATATGGCCAGATGCTGCCTCGATCTTGCCGAGGACCTCGACTCCTTGGTGTTCCCAGTCGAGATAACAGGCCAAGGTAGCAGAGAGCACGACAATGAGAAGACGATCGGGGAAATAGGCCACGCCGGGATATCTCGGCTGTAGTCGGCGCTTGATCTCGCTAGAACAGTCGGGTCAGTTGTTATTCAATTGAGAGAAAGAAACTAAAGGAGGAATCTTACCGAAGCGCCATAATAGCGACAAAACTCACGATACCCACGAGACCAGACAACTTGTGCCAATCTCCAAGATGCGTCAACACGAATTCCAGCTTCTCGACGGTGCTGCCGTGTAGCACCTGGGGTAACGAATGCGCCACCTTGTTCAAGCCGAG
Organism: Xylariaceae sp. X3-2; assembly: GCA_028637685.1. Taxonomy (NCBI): domain Eukaryota; kingdom Fungi; phylum Ascomycota; class Sordariomycetes; order Xylariales; family Xylariaceae; species Xylariaceae sp. X3-2. The sequence goes on from JAJFDI010000020.1 coordinate 29,074, forward strand.
AACAGGGGTCAACTGATCAATGAAGATGACGATACCGATGGAGGAAATGAAGCCACGCAGGAACGGACGGCTCAAGACATTATCAATGTAGCCGAATCGACCCAGGCCTAGGATGAACACGGAGGCACCAGTAAGACCAGCCGCGACACCGGCAACCTTGGAGTGCAAGATGTCGTTGTCCTCTTCGCCGGGATCAATGCTGTTTTTGACGATGGAACCAATGAGTAGAGATCCGGCGGCCTCAGGACCGACGACCATCTGGGGACTGCTACCCAGAAGCGCATATACAAATGGGCCAAAGACGAAACCGTACAAGCCGTTAATGGGTGGGATATGTGCGAGGTTCTCGGCGAAAGAGAAGGTCATGGGCAAATACATCGAAGCCATGGAGATGGCCGCGATAAGATCGCCATGAAACCATGACCACTTGTAAGCGCGCATCCAAGTCAAGCATGGCACATAGTAAGAGAAGTACATCCACCACGAGTCTTCGATGCCATGCTGCTCAGCCAAAGCGCTCGTCTTTGCCATTTTCTTGCTCTTCATTTTGTTGGTGATGGCCTTGACCCAGGGTCTCTTGGTCGACGGCTGGTCGCTCAGAGTCGTGCATGAGGAGTCGAGCAGAGACTCACTCTCGGGCTCGGCGTCGACAAATCGCAAAGGAGGAAGAGGCGGGCTAGATGCGTGAGGCGAAAAGGTGCCATGATGGCAAGGTCCCTCATGAGCGCGCTCATGTTGCAGAAGAGAAGTGGCCTCGTCAAAGCCATTGTTGACCCGTGGTTGACTGGGCCCGGAGCGATCTGACGGGTTGGCGGGGAAAGACGAAGATCGCGAAGACATCAGAGACCCCGGGCGACTCGGACGGAGGCCACCGGGGTTTGACGGAGCGCGATCATTGGAAGCCATGGCCGTCGATGCCGACTGAGGTCAGTCGGTAGGCAGTATATGGAATACGCCTATCCAGAACAACGCGACCTCGGAATTGTTGAGAGAAAGCGAGGGGTTTGGAGGGGTCGTGAGCGACTATCACGAACTAGTATGCCGGTCCGTCCACCAAATTATACCCGGCGAGTCCTCTCTCTTCAATCCCTTCCGGTCTAACGCTTTTGACACAGAACAACTCGCTCCAGGCAGATATACTATACGGAATATACCTACTGACGGTGAGGATAGGTATAAATATGAAAAATAGCACGGATTACGGGGTTGTTGGGCTGCGCTCGCATTGGTCGTGGAGTCTGGACTCGTGGGGGGTTGCACGTATGGAAAGCGACCCGACGGATTTATGGATTTATGGATTTACACTAATAAATGGTCAAGCTGGGGCCGGTTCAAGCCCGATTGCTGAAGAGACCCTTGCATGATATCGCGGGTTGCACCCTTCGGGACGGTAGACGGTAGTATTTGGAGGCAACTGGGTGAACCGGATGGAACGTTGAGTGGTTGACTTGGTTGGTAAGGATCACATTGAAAAAGGGAGAAAAAAAAAATTGGAGGCAGGGAGGAAACTCGCAAGACGGGTGACTTCTCATCGTCAACAGTGAAGCTCGCGGTTGCCAATTCCTGTTTTCTGCCGTATAATGTGATACCCCCATGATGCATACAATTTATTCGCAATCCGCGTGATTCGCGCGTTATCTTCGTAGCTGTTACTCGAATACCATCGATATCGCACTATCTATTGATGTATCGTATGTTTTGCATGCGGAAACACAGCCAAATGTATCGAGTGAAACGCGCAGATACACTGCTTATCTGCATAGAACCACCTCCATATCGCCTGCGCTGGCGCTGATGCTTCCCCTCTCGCCCTCATTCTCATGACTCATACCACACTCGTCAGATCTCGTGGGCACCCTGGATATTCCGTGCCAATGATCCAATCAACCCGGGTCCTTCGACTCTGGCATGCATTACGTACAACACCATCAGCTCTGCGCATTCAGCCATTCACAATAGCAGCCTATGACCTGTTGGGTAACCCGAGCAGGCGGAACAAATCGAGTCTAGATTCGCCTCTTCGTCTCTTCACGTGAAGCCAAGCTCTCTCTCATATTGCTCGGCGCCCGCCCCGATAGGCTGGATGAGTGTGTAACTACCGGCCTGGTCGAACTCCTGCACGCCGTTGACCAGGTAGAGCGGCGTCATCTCGCCGTCGTCGCTGAGGTAGAGCTTGGGACGTTCTCGGCGATAGTATTCCGTCGACGTGCCGTCCGTGAAATCCACCGTCGTGTTGTACGCCAGCGTCTTACTGTTGAACGTACAGGGACCTTGCCAGTCTCTCGCATAGAGATGCGCTCCCACTCGCGGCCCCTTGAGTCCCAGGTCGATGTCGATCATGTAATGCACCAGAAAGTGCCAGTGACCCCGCCTGTCCTGCCAGAGGAACGGATCCTCGCTTCGCTCTGAGATGTTTGGGTCCACCGCGAGATCATACGGTCCCCGGAAGTCATGCGCTCTATAAATGCTGTTCCCCTCCACGCCAAGCAGGATTTCATGCGTCTGCTTTTGCTTCTGCTTCTGCTTCTGCAGCTGCGTCTGCAGCGACTGCAGTGGCCATGGAGCGGGGTTCGTGACATCGTCTAAGAGCGCCTCTAGCGGCTCCCAACTCCGCAGGTCCGCCGAGCTGGTCACCCAGATCGTGTTGTTCAGCTTCTGCGACGTGCATGTCTCCGGCGTCTCTATCTCGCGCCCGATGCAGTAAAGTAAATACTTGGCGTCCGCCGGACTATAAATTGTCGTCGGGTTATGATGAAATGTCCCCAACAACGTCTGCGCGAACGTGTAAGGTCCCCTCGGGCCCGTCCTCGATTCGGCCCTGATGATAGTGCTGAATGGTTTCCAGCCGCCAAGACCACAGCCGTGCGCCATCTGAGACGTGATGAGGTGAAACAGGCTCTTGTCAGACGGGTCTTGGATGATGTGGCCTCCCCATGACGAATTCCCGGCGCCCTCTTTATAGAAGTCGGGTCCCGTGGCATTTGTGTGATTGTACCCGGTCCATCTCGCGGCCGGGTAAAGGTCCAGTTCGCCGCAGTCTGCTGCTCGCCAGCCTGCATCGCAGATACATGTTTGTTTTTCCTGCGAACAGATCCCATTCAGACTACAGTCCTCGTCTGTTGAGCAACCTCGAGAAGAAGTGACGAGAAAGGTCAATGAAACCAGCAAACGAAACGCAGTGAGCTTCCGCATCTTGTCAGCATCTTATTCTTGAGATTCTGTCTCAGTCCGGATCATCCACAAGACAAATTGTCAGGATACAATGGAATTATATCCATTTTGTGTTTCTGAACAAAGATGCCCAATGCGGGGTCAACGGGAGAATGCTGCCATGGAGAATCGCCAAGGTCGTTGCAATGAGCTTCGACTTTGTCGATTTATTCCACGAACAGCGTCGTGGAGTCGCACTCGCAGTCGTAATATATCCCTGACATGACCGATCATTCAGGCACTCGGGCTTTTCCCTTGAGATGTGTTTTTGTTGCAAATCTCAAAGTTTTCGCCATCCCTATGCCATTTGCGACACTTCGCGAAAACATCCAACCTGGTTTGAACAAATGCCCGGTTAAGGAGTTCAACTCGACTCGACGCCACAGTTGTTTAGAACAGGGAGAACAGTCTCAATTCAGGGTGAGTCGAATTGTAGTCCTTGATATACATTCTCGAATCTGTGAGACGGGTAAGCAGATGCCTAGTGACTTGCGTACGAAGTATTACAGACTGCTTCGTTGCCCGGCACCATCAAGCTGAACAACTGCAGCAAATACCGAATACTACCTCAAGCATCTGAGTTCGATACGGATACCACATGCTACGGAACATGCTTGGCTCGGCCCTTCGCGCGAAGCCAAGTCTAATGGCCGACAACGTGTTTCCCTTAACAAGGCTCGACCACCCTCCCCCTCGGGATTCCAAGACATCGATAGTGGTCGACACTGCTGCAGTCTCTATAGGAGAAACAGGTTATACTCCAGCCACCAATCTTGGCTGACTTCAGACAAGACAACTAGTTGCTCCCAACTCGACTAAAAGGCGATCACGACAGGGATAACTCCCCGCTCAGCGAAGATTATTCACCACTGGTTGGTTTCCCCAGTTGTGAACTTCTACCCACCACGCATCCACCCAATGGTTGTGTTGTTGTTGGTCATCTCTCTTGATATTTTGTAATCCGTTAATATCGATCAACTCTGATCTTCTCGATGGCTCACAACATGAAGCAAAAGTCGTTCAATGCAAGCTAGCAACAGCAACTTCACAACTGCCCAATGCGGAATATGAAAAATTCTACAAAATGCTACCTATACCGTTTGCAGGGTGCGGAAGACTCATGCCGGAGCGTGTAAACTGGGGGACATGAAGTGTCGCCAACAACGGCGAGTACTACCTACCTGGTAGAGCAAGGTCCCATTCATGCCTTCGCCTGCAAAGGGCTAGTCCTGCTGCAACATCATGGACTTACCTACCGGTAGCGTACTAGAGACGGGCTGAATCCGCTACATAAGTGACAGGGTATTTCCAGATCCACGACAACGTCGCGTCTGATCTCGAATCCGGGGTCTAGCGTATAGGCATGTTACCTCTGCGCAGAGGTACGAGTAAAGAAAAGAAAATCAATCCTCGAAAATCCAGCCATCACGGCAGTTGTTGGGACTCGGGAGGGGGGAGAACAGAGTACCATCATGCAGCAAACATGCGAGTATGTAATCGTCAGCTCCCAAGACGTGGGGACCCCGGTCTCGAGCGAGTCAAAACGTCTCGGTGCATATAAAACGGGTTCTCCCTATGTAGAACAAGAATCGTCTTCAACCCGTTGTTCTTTCGAGGTTGCACACCCCTTTCCCCTTACTTTGAATAAACAGAAGTCCCGTTAGGCTTCTGTCACCGCAAAAATGGCCGGTGGTGTGAAGAAACCCGTCAACGTCTTCAAACTGAAGGATCTCGGCGAACCCAAGGGCATCTTCAATTGGCGCCTCTGGTTCGCCGTCTTCTCCTTCGGTCTCCTCGGTGCCGCACGTGGTGTCGACGAGGGTCTGATCAGCGGTGCCTTCGACTCCAAGTCCTTCCAGGCCTCCATCAACTTTGACAGCTACGACAAGACGGCGCAGGCCAACATCAAAGCCAATGTCTCGGCCATGGTGCAAGTCGGCTCCGTCGCCGGTGCCATGATCGCCTTCGTCGTGTGCGATCGCATCGGTCGTGTCTGGGCCACGCGACAGCTGTGCTTGCTCTGGATCCTGGGTATCGCCATCTTCATGGGCCATGGACAGAGTCTCGGTGCCGTGTACACCGGTCGCTTCATCGCTGGTCTTGGTGTTGGACAAACCCCAGTCGTAGGACCCGTGTACATTGCTGAGATCGCGCCGGCATCCATCCGTGGTCTTTGCACCTGTGTCTTCACCGGCTGCGTGTATCTCGGTATTGTATTAGCCTACTTCGCCAACTACGGCGCGCAGGTCAACATCGGAGACACAACCAGCGGCCGATGGGTAAGTCGCAATCATCAGTCATCGCAACCACAGACTCACAACAAAATGCTAACCAGAGATGTTCTCCAGCTCGTACCGACAAGTCTGCACATCATCTTCGCCGGTCTCATCTTCTTCCTCACCTTCCTCCAAAGCGAGTCCCCCCGCTTCCTCATCAAGCAGGGTAAACACGAACAAGCCGTCGCAACCATGGCGCACATTCGTCAACTGCCCCCAGACCACGACTACATCCAGCGCGAGATTACCGCGATCCGCGCCTCCCTCGAGGAAGAAATGGAAGCCACCCAAGGCTCCAGCTGGACCGGCATCCTCAAAGAAATGTTCCTCATCCCCAACAACGCCTACCGCCTCTACCTCGCCCTCTCCGTGCAACTTCTCTCTCAATGGAGTGGGTCGGGCTCCATCACCCTCTACGCGCCGGACCTCTTCAAGCTCCTCGGCATAACGGGAACCAACGAATCCCTGCTGACCAGCGGCATCTTTGGCATCATCAAATTCATCGCGGCCCTCGTCTGCGCCCTCTTCCTCGTCGACGTCATCGGCCGCAAGCGCGCCCTCCTCACCGGCATCACCCTCAACGCCATCTCCATCATCTACGTCGCCGCCTTCCTCACCGCGGTCCCCGAACTCGGCGTCGACGACAGCTTCGTCCTCCCCGACAGCAAAATCCCCGCAAGCCGCGGCGCCATCGCCATGATCTTCATCTCCGGCGTCGGCTGGGCCTTAGGCTGGAACAGCATGCAATACCTCCTCACCGCCGAACTCTTCCCCTTACGCATCCGCGCCGTCTCGACGTCGCTCGCAATGACCCTACACTTCGCAAACCAATACGGCAACGCGCGCGCCGTGCCCGTGCTACTTCTGCCCACGGAGCTAGGCGGAATCACGCCCAAGGGCACATTCTGGTTCTTCTCGGCCGTGACCGTGCTCGGTGGTGTCTGGGTATGGTTTTTCGTGCCCGAGACGGGAGGCCGGTCACTCGAGAGTATGGATCGGTTGTTCGAGCTACCCTGGCATCAGATCGGACGGCGCGGAAACGAGGATGCGGAGCGACTGGATGAGGCGCTGGATGAGAAGAAGGGGGCGGGTTCGTTTGTCGGGGAGGAAGCGAAGAATGCGCGGGAGAGGGTTTCTGAGTTTCGGGATGTTTGAGAGGAGAAAAAAGGAGATGAGAAGATTTAAAGATAAAAGCGAAATGAAAAGAGAGATTGAGATCGAGAAAAGAAATCTCTGGGCGCAGTCTTCTAGCGTACGGTAGTCAGTCCCACATGGCAGACGGTGAGCCGGAAGGATCCGAGGGCTAGTTTAGCACCGAACATGGCGACCTGGGTAGGGGCTACCTACTACGGGATCTGGATAACGATGGCACAGAGATTAGGACTTGGTTGTGAGATTTGAGCTCAATCTTGACTTCTCTTCATTCCGTACAGACAGGAGAGGAATGACGCATCATTTCTACCATTCTGCCATCTCGTCCGGACTTCAAGCCCCTCGAATGACAACTGAATACTGCGAATTGAACGACCCCTGATTCTACCAATGACAGGTAAAACTACGGAATGCAAATACCTGAATATGAAATACTTCAACGTAAAAATACCATCTACGCATCTCCCTCCGACTGCATGGTTAGCAAAAACACCTCGCCAGATGTATCACTCGTCACGAACAGGCGTCTTTGCGAGTCAAAGGCCAAGCCAACGGGGCGAATACAGGTAGTCGACGAACACTTGCTCTCATCCGGCGGATAAAACACATCAATTGTGCCCCTTCTGTCCCACCAGTGAGCGGCAGGCGTGTATGATCCTTGCCCAGTCGTAGTGAAAGGTACCGTGACGACTTTGTATCCAATGGGAGTCGGCCGATCCCAGCTACCATGCATCGCGACGAATAAGTTGGCGTAGTCATGGTCGAATTTGCAATCAAGAGGTGCAGAGTGTGCTGCAAAGCTGAGTATAGGGGCCACGGAGACTTTTTTACATGTGTCGTCGTTGAAATCTGCAGTAGGCGTCTGGACAAACTGGTCACCAATCTGGAAGACGCGATCTTTTATGGCGTCGGGTTTCCAGACCGTATAACAGATCGGATACCCGTACCAGTTGTCATTCGGAGTCGCGACGTCTCCGAGATAATTGAGCTCCTCGGCCGGGTTGTCGGTGTGGATGTCTGTCGTTTTGCCGTCGACGGTGCGATTCAGGTCGTCGGCGCTGTTTTCCACGCCCCAGAGCCTAGACCGAATGTCAGTAATCCACCTCGTCTTGTCATATATAAATCAACAGCAAGACGATGCCATAGTTCCGTACATGTTATTCCCATCAAATGCAAGGCCAACTTCATTGCGGAGTCCAAACCCGGCATTCCAGCCCTGAGTTGTGAAGTTGTAACCGCTATCTGGCACAGACAATACATCGAAGACCTTCACGACTGATCTAGCGGTGTGTGAGTTGACCGTATCTGGATCAATGTTTCCATCGGACCCGTGCGAGACGACCAGCAAATCTTGACGGTGAGGCGGAACGATGAGCGTTCTCGAGACATGAGTGGATGTCGCCATTCCCGTAATTATCGTGACTGGACCGCCCGTGATCTCACCAGTGTTGGGATCATAAGCCCAGCGGAAAACAGACTCGGCCGAACTAGCGTACAGGGTTCGTCCATCTTGGGTCATGTAAACGCCGTGATTGAGACTGCTGTCAGCGACAAGAAGACGCGTGGTTGTAATGCATCCATGGTCATCGACGGTGTGCTGGCTTAGACCGACTCCGTCCTGGACAATGAGGAGTCGACCCTCGGTATCGAAGATCAGATCGCGAGGCGATTTTAGTCCGTCTCCTACCTTGCGGTAAGACCATCCCGGCGCTGTGTTGTAAGGATAGAGCTCCTTGGGGATATTGGGACACGGCGCAATACTTGTCTCGCCAAGTGCTTTTCCTTCGTGTTAGTGGAGAGATCGTCAGATCATGATGATCCATTAACTGACCAATGCTCGCCAACACAACCGCTGCGACCTGCAATACTCTCATCGTAGCGTTTTCAAGAGTGTTCTTAACTCTACATTCAGGATTTGAGAAGCAGGTGAGGTTGACGATGCCGCGACATCGCCCGGCAAGTTATATATCCCCCGCCACATCGATTCCCGTCCGACTTCAATGCCAACAATCACGCTTGATCCACGGAGATTTAGCAGGAAAACATTGCCGGCGCGGCCCATCCCGATCACACAACGCCTGCTGTGCTCGGCCTGTGCATCTGTCTAGAACCAACGACAGGAGAGCGGGTGTAGCGCAATCGATGTACGGATACGGAACACACGCACCGACCTGGTAACCGGTGAGCTATCCCAATTTTTTCAGTGTTTATCGTGAAGGAAGCACATGTTGTACACGGTCGCACCGAGAGAGGTCGATGACCTTGCGATTCGATGATTGTGGACTCGAATCCTTACACAAGATGCCGGCGTAGCGAAGATGAGGTCTTTCGCGTAAACGACAAGGAAAAGGAAGCACAAGAAAGAAACTGCATCGGGGGCACACAACCAATCTTCAGCTGCTACGACATTCAATAATAGGTATCTCACTTTCCTGATTTCACGAACACAATTGGAAGCCAAAGTTTGGGACTTGGCAGTCCAACACTGCCTCAGCCATATTGTCCCGTTATGTGCATATAGCTGATACATGCATAAATCAACACTCTACGCGGTCTGATCGGCTATGTGGATCCGTTCGCGATGATGGCCCCACCAAACGATGGCGGGCCATGATCTACGGATTCGAGTCCGTCGCGCAACTCCGTTTTCTGTCCGGGATCATGTCATGGAAATTCCAGGCCGTCGCATTCAATAAGCTGTAAACGACTGCTATTTCTTGGCTTTTGATAACCCGTACAGCTTTCAGTTCTCCTTTGCTTCTCTCTTTGCTCAGCCATTGCGATAGCCTTTCTGTGAAGGCGCTTTCGCAATTCACGTGAAATCCTGCTGCCAATGGGCCGACCTGTGACAGTTGCTGGCTCTGCGAGTCGCAATGGACGACTTCTCAGACGATGACTTCGACACCCTCAACGCCAATGTGCTCCAGGAGCTGGAAGATAATGCGATCCAGTTCACTCAGGCCCAGAAACCCTATCCTACCGACTCCCAGGCCCTAGCCACCAATCAGGCCCCGACACCGCTCTTCCTTCAGTCGCGACCGGACAATGTTGTGCATAACGTGGAGGACGAGGATCTCGACGATGCCGTTGTTGTCATCGAGGATGATGGTCCGGAGCTGGGGCCCAATGGGCCCTCTCAACCTGAGCTAGATAGTGGCTCGCTGCTGCCGGAACTAGCCCACCACCAACAGTCATCGCGAGATGCGGCCTGGCATAGGCACTCTGTCACTATGGCCCCAGCGAGCCACTTTCACACACAATCCGTCGATCCGGCCAACTGGTCCACTGCCTCCCTCTCAATAAAAATGGGCTCGCGAGCATTCCAGCAAGGTTCAACCCAGAACCGAGGCTTTCTTGCCAGCCAAATTGCACGTCCGCCACCGCCAGCGCCGCTGCCTCGAGTTTCTCCATCGACCCAGTCCAGGTTTCAGATGAGTCAGATGCCGCCGCCTTTGGCTCGTCCTGCTCCATCTGTCCAATACGGACATCAGACGTCCCAGGCGCCGCCTCCTCTGCCTCGACCTGCTCCGTCGACCCAATTCCGGCACCAGATGTCCCAGGCGCCGCCGCCTTTCCCCCGTCCTGCTCCTTCGATTCAATATGGATATCAGGTGTCCCAGGCGCCACCGCCTCTGCCTCGTCCTGCTCCGTTGATAGAATCTAGGTACCAGACGTCTCAGGCGCTTCGTCAGAATGGAGCACCCTCTCCTGACATTGCTGCTATGCAGGCGCAGATATTGGATCTCAAATCCAAGCTCACCACGAAAGAAGGGGAAATTAGTATTGTAAGGAGACGCCTGGAGATATCGCGTCAAGATCACGAGCGTGAGCTTCAGACGATCAAGACCGCCACAGCGGAACAATTGGCCAAGCATGAGCGAGCCGCCCAAGCTGCTCGGGCGGCCCAAGAGTCCGCGGTCACGGAGCTCGAGTTCACCCGACGAGATCTAAAGGAAGAGTTTGCTCGTGCCAAACGCGGTAGCCAGGATGTACCGCGCACACCAAAGAAGAACCCTGCAGCTAAGACCTGGGGGGTCTCCGATGGTTTCGAAGATGTCGAAGTGGCAGTGAGCCCCAGTAAGGGGAAAAGAGCCAAGGCGGCCGGCCCTGTGGCTAACTCCATTGTCGAGCCTCCTGCTAAGATCTTGAGGACGCCTATGAAGAACAAGCGGAAGCGTGCACCCGATAGCCCTGCCATGCCTCTTGAGACGCATTCAGATGTCGTCATGGTAGATGCTGGCAGTGTTACTACTGACGATCTGTTTGGCCTGAAACCATCACCCACCGCGCGGAAATTCGGTCTCTTCGATGTAAGATTCGACTCAAATCTCGTACCGGACCATCTCATGCTAATCCTATGATTTCTAGCACATGGGAGCAATTCTGAACCATAAATCTAGCCGTGGTCGGCCGCTCACGTTCGAGTTCTTGTCTAACTATGAACTGCCGTCGTCGCCCGGCAAAAGTCTCGCATCCATTCTCTTAGAGAAACTTGGCTCCGCTGACGACCCTAATGATCCTAAACAGTTACCTGTTCAATTCTGCTTGGAAGTGATTCGGTTGTGGGATGCCTGTAGAAAGGAAAAGGATCTTGTGGAGGATAAGGAACGTTTGGTGAGTGTGCTTTACCCCTGAATTTGATCGGGTGGGAGGCGCAACTAATTCATCTTTCTTTTTACTGCAGTTGGTTCCTATTGCCGAGTTCGTATCGCTGATTGCGCTCGTTCTACAACTACAAACTATGGCACTTGCTCCCTACATCGCTCCGAGCTTGCTTCCTGTGGCCATGGATTCCTGCTATGAAGTGGCCATCCCTCGATTCAATAACTCCAACTCAAACCCAGGCGACCCCAAGGATGAAGACTTCATCCAACTCCGTGAGCATATTGACACCACCAAGATCTTGACACTGTTGCATCTGACTGCGGTGGGCTGCCAATGGTCAGATTCGGTTGCTGGGAGTTTCACATCGTCGGCTGCCGATTTTTGGAATTCGGTACACGTCCAATTTATATTGATGCTTCTGAATCGCAAGCAGCCGGTAGGAGACTTCATCGCGACGTTGGGACTTTTGGACACGTCAGTGTTACCCGATAGTATCGGACCCATTGACCCAGAAAAGTCACGAGAGTATGTGGCGCAAGTGTTGGTTGACCGGATATCCATACATCTAGTTGAAACGCCGCCGCGTTGGGATATAGACGAGCTACAGCTCCGGGAAGTGCGACATGCGATATTGCAGACGCTCAGTGCGTTTACTCGAAGTCCCTTCGGGTTAGCACGTCTCGCGAAGCATGAGTTGCTTATACCACGTTTGGTGACGTTTCTGTCATCCTGTATTGACGGGCTCTACGATGGTGACATGCAGTATTCGTCTGCGGGAGAAGATGGGGCGACACTCTGGCTTCAGACGTTGGTGGCGCAAACTGTGTTATTGCTTCATGGGCTTATCATGAGTCCGTCGAGTGACGGCCCGATTGACATGTCGGCCAAGCTGTCCAAGACGCCGGGCGGCTCACAAAAGTACCTGTTGAGCCTATCGAGGTTGAACTTTGCTGACGACCTCGTCCCGGAGAGTACTGCAGAATTGGCGCATGAACTGCTCGAGATGGCAGTGACATCTGAAGCAGGAGAAGAACTTGGGGAGTTTTTCAGTGGTTGAAAGCTCTACTATCACTCTCTTGACACTCCCTCCAAAACACGAGGGGAAACATGTTGGGATTCATAGGAATATGTGGCGAACAAAAGGGAATGACGGTTTCTGGGTTGGCCACCGCTGGGTGTTAATTAAGGGGCTAGGAATTGGGACAGACTACCATCCCATGGGAGGTAGGAAATGGATTTATGATGAGAATACCCGGGTCAGGCATGATGATTGGCGACGTGTGGGTGCATGCATGCCACAGATACGATAGAGATACCATGTACAAACGAGAGGAATAGAGGTCAGAATGAAGCATGATGTGTGTTGTATTCGCATTGTTTGTCTTATACGGAATATCTGCTGCTTAGATGTAAGAGCAGACAGTTACGAGTAGATACAAGCATGAACAGAGATGCCATAGACGACGATGAAGCAGTTCTGATAGCTGACTTGAATAATGGTCACAGTTAGTGCTGTAGATGTCTGACATGTGATACCATGTTCTTTTTTTGTTCGTCATGTGCCATCGAATGCGGAGGAGACGCGAAATTTCGTCGCTTCAGGCGCCAAGGTGACGGATCTACGGATGGATTACGGATCTAGCTCGTGTTATGCAAGTACGGAATTAGGCATCTACCGCGAACTTCGGACTAAAGATTTCGTTCGTTAGCGCTGCAGGAGCAAACAGTCGGGTTCTTGGGAAGTTGACGAGATGGAAGGAATGGAATGTGACTGCAGCGACGCTCACGACTCGGAGCGATGCCAGGTGCGCCTAGCCGGATGAGGCCTAAAGCATGCATTCAAAGACGTCGTTCGACTTCCAAACCCTTCCTGAAATCCTACTAGGGCCGGACGTAAGTTCTCCGCCGGTGCGGTACAAAACGGCCATCGCGCTTTCACGTTCCTTGGTTGGCTGCACGGGAATATGTAGCTATACCGTTCAAGACGATAATCCCTGCCAATTACATAAATATCACAAGCATACCCCACTTATAAGATTAAAGATTACAGCTACAATGCCGCCCATGCGGAATACTTCGTAAACTATTCCGTCCGTACTTCAGAGCCATAGATCATGATTGAATCAACCTCCTCGGGAATGAATTGAACTGAGAGACCAGACGCCCTCTCTATATCCCTTTACAGACCTTTGCTCCAGGTAGGATATTTCCCTCATTGTTCGTCCGTCTACCGAATCGCTGACCGCAGAATATCGCCAGGATCCGACGAATCGCCCGTAAAAAACATTCGATAACACGTTACGTTTTACGGGCTTCTGCTCTGTTCCTCGAGGCGCCCATCGCGGTCGTTTATGCCTCATAGTCGTCGCGAAGAGAAGCCTCCGTCTCTGACCCCTTCGCATATCTCTGGGCATCATGACGAAACCACGCCGCGGGGTTCGCTTCCCAAACCGAGCCGCCAACGGTCATGCCTCGGGCGAGGGTAGACGGTCCAGCATGAGCGAGGTGAGCGAGGACGGTGCTTCCATGTCGCCCGTGAGAACGAGAAGCACGTCGGCCGCCCAGCTTGAGAATATCAGTGAGGTACGTCGTACCCGGTTGAATATTGGCCTCTGATATACAGAGTATCGAAAAATCTAACGTTTCCTTATAGAAGACGAACGAAGCGCCGCAGCCCTCGGAATACGAGAAGAAGAAGGCCAACTTCCTCACGCGCACTTTCTGGACCTTCGTCATGATCGGACTCTTCTTCACTGCGCTCTTCTCCGGTCATATCTATATTATTGGCTGTATCACTATCGTCCAGATCGTCTCCTTCAAGGAGGTCATCGCCATTGCGAGCGTGCCCAGTCGCGCGAGACAACTGCGTCCCACCAAGAGCCTCAACTGGTACTGGCTTGTGACGACGATGTACTTCCTCTACGGCGAGTCGGTCATCTACTACTTCAAGCATATCGTACTAGTCGACCGCGTTCTTCTGCCGCTCGCCACGCATCACCGATTCATTAGTTTCGTGCTCTACGTCATTGGTTTCGTTTTCTTCGTCGCCAACCTCAAGGCCGGCCACTTGAAGTTCCAGTTCACGAACTTCGCCTGGACGCATATGGCCCTCTACCTCATTGTTGTTCAGGCTCACTTTGTCATGAACAATGTGTTCGAGGGCATGATTTGGTTTTTCCTGCCTGCGTCCCTCGTCATCTGCAACGACATCTTCGCCTACATCTGCGGTATCACATTCGGCCGCACACAACTCATCAAGCTCTCGCCCAAGAAAACGGTCGAAGGCTTCCTCGGTGCCTGGATCATGACTGTTGCCTGGGGTGTGTTGTTGACTAACTATCTCATGCGCTCCAAGTACTTCATCTGCCCTGTCAACGATCTCGGCGCCAACGTTCTCACCGGCCTCTCCTGCGAACCGAACCCGGCCTTCTTGCCGCACACGTACACCCTGCCTTACCTGTTTTTCCTGCCCGAGGGCACCAGCTTCTCATTTACGACGGAACCCATGCGACTGCACACCATTATCCTGGCCACCTTCGCCTCGCTCATCGCTCCTTTCGGCGGATTCTTCGCCTCAGGTCTCAAGCGAACGTTTAAGATCAAGGATTTTGGTGATTCCATCCCTGGCCACGGTGGCATGACGGACCGAATGGACTGCCAGTTCATTATGGGATTCTTTGCATTTGTGTACTACCAGACGTTCGTTGCCCAGCACAAGCTCAACTATGGTAATGTCATGGAGCTTGCGATCACGGGCTTGACGCTGGAGGAGCAGATGGAACTCGTGCGGGGACTCGGTAAATACCTCGAGAACCAGGGTGTACTCAATTCAGAGGTAAGTCTTTTTTCGTTGTCGTGATTCCTTTCTTTGCTGACGATCGTACTAACGTGACAACACACAGGTCGTATCGTGTCTTGATAAAGCATTACTAGACCGCCGGTAGAGCTTCTCGCTCTATATGACTCATTAGTCAGTCGTCGGGAGGTGATACTTTTTATTTTACTTCAGAAAAAAGGGGGTTGAGGGGAGAAAATTTGGCATGTAAAACAACAACAACAACGACTCAACCAGAATGGTCACTTTGGTTCTCAACGAGAGAATGGAGCCGTGGTATCGAGATTTCACGACAGGGACTTCGCTTGAGGTCCCTGGTTTCTTCTCCCTTTGTTCTTAATACAAAAAAAAGAATGACCGTTACGAGATTACGAATTATTCCGGTAATGTGGTGCCTGATTCAACCAAGCCTGTCATACCGGATCTCTTTTCTCCTCTTTCGACGTCGTGGACCTGTTCATATGCATTGATGATAGTTCTTGTGATGCTGTTTGATTGAAGATATCTCTGCTTACTTAGCTCCGTCTTGAATGAAGTCGTACTCAGGGGTTCATACCAACCGCTAAGTAGAACACGATCACACAGCTGTTATACGGTGACCCCTAGCCATACTCCGGACGACGACGACCCTGACGATGGTACACCAAGGTGTGAATGCGATTCACTTCGTTTTGTACATTGCAGTCTCAATCCATTCATCGTAACATGTGCTACCATTAGACAACCGGGAAAGAACCAAACCCTTAGGTAACCCCTTTGCACACAACTGTCTGCCTACCTCCTACGCGGATGCCGTGCGCCTCCATAACGATCGACTCGTACTTCCTCCGAATATTCAGTCCAGCATTATGGGTCACCACTGTTGCGACATCGCTCTCCGGGCCGGTCTTCCGAGAGAGTTTCTAGGGCATTCGAGATTGCACAATAGGTTGGGTGCAATTTTACTGTGCGATGACTTAAGTTTCATTCGTGTTTCATCTGCGTCATCGGGCTTCCCGTCGCGGTAGGCGCGAACTGCATTGCGCGTGTGAACCATCCATGTGCCACTTACATGAGGGAGTCGCAACCCACAATCTTGATTTCGTCGACCGGTACGTGTTTTTGCCTTTCTGGCCTCTTATAAATAAAATAAAGGTAGGTGGGTAATTTTAGGTCTGCCCATCTTTCCCAGAGGTCTCACCTTCTTTTACTCTGCTCTATCACGCTTGTCAATCGATCAATTCAAGGGAACGAGTTCAACTCAAGCCTCACTAAATATATGCATCTATACAAACATCACCAGGAAGGCCGCGGCATCATGTCCGTAACGTGCTGATGCAGGTGCCAACTTAACTTAATCTTCTGAAAACAAAGGCTGCTATAAATATGTGTTCGTCCTTCCACGAACGATCATAATAAAAGCTTGACGGACACACTCCCCAACTCCAGTCACTATATATACATTCTCGTTGCCCATCAGTGACTGAACTGAATCTCAATTCGTTATCATCTACTTGCCTTCAAGGTCCCGTTATAGACAAAGAACAACACAGAACACAGAACACAGAACACAGAACAACATGTCGAACCCTGTCTTAAGCCGCAATTCCACCCCGGCCTCAGAGGACAGTGATCCTGTTACAACTTCGGTTCCAGCTCCTGATCTCACTCGCCCCCTCAACTATGACCCCCAGCCAAGGGCATCCACTTCGTCACACAGACTTCCATCCTCGTCTACTCCTGCGCGTACGAGTGGTAAACATGCTGCTTCCAAGGCTGGCTTTAAACGTCGGTTGCCATGGAACGATCAGTTTGCTCATTCAAGCAAAGAAGAGTTGGAAAAATTCGTCGTAAAAACAGAAACAAGTCTCGAAGATAGACGGAAGAAACTCAAGCGCTCGGGATCCATGGACCACGAGTATTGGGCCCACTTTGGCGAAATCATAGAGTTGCAACAGAACGCGCTTGCAGCTAGGTCCCAACTCAACCTCGACGAATTTGCAAATAGCCACCCGGAAGGAGACTGGTTCGAGCAAGAATCTGCTCGAAAACTGCAACAGCAGTACAATGGATGGAAGCAAATGGGGTCGATCGTCTCGAAGCAGACACAAGTGCTTTTCAATAGAGCAAAAACAGCACGGGAGTGCTTCCTAAGGCTGTCTGCAACATCAAAACTCGGGTTAAATTTGCCTGCAGGTGTTGGTCGTCGCAACACCTCCGACCAAAGCAACATGGCGGCCGCCATGGTTAGAGCTTATTGTCCTGGCGTTTTGGATGATAATCCTGGCGTTTTGGATGATCCTGCCATTTTGAATGATCCTGCCACTTCGGATCATAACCGTTGGGATCCCGTGCTGCAGGTTATGCGCGAGAGCCGTGTCATTAGCGCCGCCCACCTTTTTCCATGGAGGCAAATGCAATCCATTGACCTCATTTTCGGTGAGGGCGCATCAGCCGAGCTATTTTCGCCGTTAAATGGCCTTTTCCTCCACTATCGAGTGGAGGACGCCTTGGACAAAGGCTTGATAGCAATTGTCCCCGATGTCGACATAGAGCCGGCCGACCCCAAACATCCCCTCGACGACAAAGAAGCCCGAACGAGTCGGCTCAAGGAGTGGGAGTCGCAGCCCATCAAAGACTACAAAGTCGTGGTCATTGATAAGACCAACCCGGTCATCCACAGGGATACTTTCGGGGTTGTTACGGACGACAAAATCCGAACCATCGCGGATCTTGATGGAAGGAAGCTTAAGTTCCTGACAGACGCACGCCCCAGAGCGCGATATGTCTGGTGGACATATATGAGCGCGGTACTGAAGGTCGCGTGGAGCCAGTCGTCGCGGGGCAATAATGCCCAGCACGACGTGGTCAAGAGTGCCACCAGATATTGGGGCACTCGACGGGCTTATGTCAAGCGCAACTACTTGCTGGCGTTCGTCGAGGAGCTGGGGCAGGACGTCGAAAGTATTGCCGACGTCGACGTGGAAGGGAACCAGTCAGATAGTAACGAGCCCGACTACGGTGCCATTACAGTCATGACAGACGACGCTGTGGCGCAGGCGGCCTTTGATAAGCAGGAAGACGAGGACGACGAAGATGATGATGAGGTCGAAGATTATGGTGAAGACGGCTTTTATTTTTAATTATGTTTGAGAACGGCACGGAGTGGTTCGAGAAATGGTTCGTGCTGTGTGTTCAAATTTTTAATTGATAGCTCGCGAGCCTTGCTTTAGAACAATCGGTATTATCACGAGCTTCAGCCTAGCTACCCCTATCTAATTGCTAATCATAACACTTTGTGTTGACTTGAACGCGGTGACGTCGAGATTCAGTCTGGTAAACGAAATAAACAATTTTGTCATCCACCACGCCCTGCTTTGTAGTCTTCCCTATCTGAATCTATGTTGCCCCTTTCCTCACAGACATCTTCACCTCGTGGGGAAGAGAGGTAAAGTCCCTTTGCTAGGGTAGAAAATAGCATGACTACTATAGACGATATCACATCAAGCGGGATGCACCCCGAATCCGATGATGTGCAAGACGTGCTTCTGGTATGTTGCATCGACTGCCCGGTAATCGATCTGACCAGGTAGGTGAAGCCGTTGATGGAGTCACACGACAGAGACGTATCGATGAATGAATGCCATGACAGAGAAGTAAATGCATCGCATCTCGCAAGGACACATGTAATGCCGTAAGAGGTAGGTATGCATTGCATGCACATGTGAGATTCCGATCGAGACACGACGATACCCGGACCAGTGACAACGCCCATCCCACGCAACGCACTCCCTCTGATTGGATACCGACGCAACGGAACCGCTACACTTGCCTCCCCCCTACATACGCGCACTCGACCATCCCGTCTATCTACTAATCATATGGTGTGGGGGGTCGTTTAGGTATGTTGGCCTCATCCATGCCTGCCTGCCTGCCTGCCTGCAGGGTATATTACTTGCATCGAGTGTGGCTCGCTTATCATGCTGTTAGCCTTGGGAGGGAGGGAGGGATGGATGGATGGATGGATGGATGCACGGGATGAACCCCGAGTCTCGCGGGGTCGAATCACATCGCAGGCGTATTTTGCTCTGTACGTGTCGAAGGAGTAATTGGTTGAACGCTGGGATTTGAAGGGATTTGAATGGGGTTACCTACCTGTCTAGGTACTCTCGATGATTTGTCGTGAAGATGGGGGGTTTTGTGTACGTACGTGCGAACGGGGAGATGTGAAGTATCCGATAGGTAGGTAGGTAGGTAGGTAGGCAGACAGGCCGGTATCCCTTACAGTAAAAAGAACGAAAAGACAATGATCCGTGTGTATCTCCCAACTGGGGGTTACATTGGGGATTTACTGTCTTGGCCGTTGATTCGCATCCAACTGACGCGCGTCTACATATCTCAGCCTTAGGGAAGACTCACTCGCTGTCCTCACAAGAAGCGGAAGCACGAGATTCGAGAAACAACACGGAATACGACTGACGTACATAAAGTCTCGAGTCATGCCACAGGACGGCGACTCGGGATACCACGTTGTAGCGTAACTATGTCGTCAACCTGGCTGGCTAGCCAACAGCTCTCGTCTGCTACCTACCTACCTATACCGACCTACCCCAATCTTCCCGTGAGGTCTCTCTTGGGGTAGTAGCAGTGAGGGGAGCTTGGTCATGATCACGTACTTGTAAAACGTCGTAACGGAACGGACGGGTTGGGAGTTCACGTGGTTGCGTGGTTGCTGCCGCGCATCATACGGTCGCTTCTTGTGATTTACGACATTCCGTGTCTGGTCATTTGTGTTAGTTGAGTACGGATATAATAAGTTGGTGAGGCCGGACACGGGAGACCCAGTGCTGTGCTGGATATCAAGACCAGCTCGCCCCTGATCAAGAACCGACAACACCCTTTTAGCATCTCCATCGATAACACCGAGACTCGAATCAACCAAACATGGCCCTCGACATCCCGTCACGACTCAAGTCGTATCTTCGACAGAAATTCCCAAAGACCGATCGACACCATACTATTCACATCCACACCCAACCGTCATCCCCCAACGAAATAGCAAACGAGAAACAACCCGCATCACCCACGCCAACAACACAAGATATCACCATCGAAACAACAGACACCTCTTCAGCAGAAACCATACTCCTATTAAACGAACAAGAGCAAAGCCCCTTCTTCCAATCCCTGCCCCCCGAACTCCGCAAAATGATCTACGCGCACGTCTGGCAAGGTCGCTACGACCACATGTACCACGAGTCTCACGGGCGACATCTACACTTCAAGAACGGGCGCTGGATACACACGCGCTGCGTCATGTACCCAGATGACGATGACGACAATAACAACGAAAGCGAAAAAAGCGACCTCATCCAGACGCAGATGGACCTGATCCACTACTCCGGCGGCGCAGGCGACCTGCTCTCGTGGCAGCGGCGACTCGCGTCGACGTGGGGACCGCGACATTGGCGGTGCGAGGAGCGCGTAGAGCACGGGGAACCGACGGGGATAGATCGGACGGATCTGGGGGCGTTGATGGTAGTTTGTAAGAAGATGTGTGTTGTCCCCGTACTTCCTCCTCATAATTACAAGAAAGAAAGGAATTGAAGGGAGAAGAAGAACTGACTGACTGACGGTAAAAAAGGCACCCCGAAATCCTCGCCTCCTTCCTCGAAACGCACAAACTCATCTTCAACGACCTCTACTCGGCCTACCGCTTCCTCGTGCAGCGCCCGTCTTCTTCTTCTTCTTCTTCCTCGTCCTCGTTTTCGCCGTCCCCTCTCCTCCTACAACAGATCCGGAACCTCGACTTAACGCTCAGCGTGCCGTTTCACTGGTTCCTGCCTTTCGTCATCACCGACGATGGAACGGAGAAGAAGAAGAAGAAGGAAACGACAAAAACAAACCACCTCCACGCCATCCTAACCGCCATCGCAGAAACAACTACCTGTCTGCACACCCTCCGCATCGCCCTCGACGTCTACGACCGCGGTCCCTGGCGCGAGCTGCCGGAGCGCGGTCTCGCGGCTGCGTTGGCGCGCATCGAGGTGAGGAGGAAGGGGGATTATACGGTTGAGCTGCCGCCTGTTTTACCTTCTCTTTCTCATAAGAGTGAGAGTCTGGGAGATGGATATGGGGAAGGCCTGCCGTTTCGGGTGGTTAGGAGGCCCGTGTTACGGTATTGGCAGTTTTACCCGGGGGAGGTGGAGGGGTTTCGGTGGGAGGTTAGTAGTCCAGGGATGACAGGAGAACAACAGCATTGTTGTGTTGCGGTTAGTAAGAATGCGAGGTATGTGGCGAGTTTGGATCCGGTTTATAATTTTGTTGAGAGGTAGGGGTCTTTCGAGGGGTTCAACTGGTGAGCATGGCAAAGGGGTTCACGACTGGTTAATGTCAACATGGCTGGAGTTGGTCGAATGGGTTTCAAAATATCGAGCATTCCGTTAACAGACGGGATTGACAGGAGTAGATGAGGTTGGTAGTCTGCAGTAATGGTAATGGCAATAGCAATGCTTGAAGAGATGTCATTGGAAATCCACAGTCTAGTTGTCATGACTCTTCCGGTTCATGTGCTCTAGACATCGCCCCAGATTGTACCAAGATATTCGTCTGGAGTCTTCGTCTTCGGATGAGTTGGACAAACTGGTGGGTCACAACTCGTCGATCCGAACAGTGAATCGTAACAACGTGAACGTGGAATATCGACACAACCCTTGTCCAACTCGTCCGATGTTGAATCGAGCTAGACCAGTTCAACCAACCTCCTTTTCGTCACAAGAAGAAGAGTCATTGAATCGACCAACGCTAACGACATCGCGAAACACCAAGTCCATGATCCATCTCCTCCTCACGTGAATGTTTACATACGGCGATGTCAAACCCATTCGTAAACAAAGATACCGGCAGCAACGTGGTCCTGTCCTGATTGGCTCGTCGTCGCGATTGTCAAGACGCGGGGAGCAATAAGGTTGACCCACAAGACGGGGCTATTTATTTATAGGGGATGCGAACCCTGGCAAAGCAGGGAGCACGTGTGTGGACGCCCCGGACCCCGACTCCCCCGACACACCGGCCGGCGATACTTACCCTACGTCATAGCTGAGGGGTTGGTCGTGCCTATGCACGCTAGAAGATGGCAGTAGCCTTGTTGGGGCTAGTGCGGAGATTGTTATCTCACGCCTAGAAGTTCCGTTTACGGAATACGGAAGACAGCGATGGCCGATGACCGAGCAGTCAGTCAGTCGTCAGTCAGTCAGTCAGTGAGTGTGTCATTGCCATGTATTATTCCGTATTTGTACTTTCGATTCAACAACTTCATATTCTCCCCAATCAATTTTTATTAGTATTGGAAAGACGACGCACATGAGAAAGCATTGAATCATTCATGAACGATTGTATAAAATATAGATACCCTTAACAACACCTTCTTATTGCCCTTCATCGCGTTGATCGCAAGTCGCAGTCGCAAGTCGCAAGCGCAAGTCGCAATACGAAATACCCTGACCTCAACAAACGACGACTTCGACGACGAGAACAGCCAGTTCTGTCTCATATTCTTCCGCTTCGATTCGATTCAATTCCATTCCCGGTATGTCAATTCCAAGCCAATTGCCTAGATCTACCTATTATGCATGTGTAACTGCGCCAATCAGCAAAAACTAATAAGGGAGGCGTTCGACAGCAATCTCATCCCGATCAGTCGCAATCTAGGGTCTTGCATTCAATCTTGGTTGTGCGCGGCGCAAAAAGAAACGACGGAAGCAAACAGGGCAGGATTCCCGTCCGGCATTCATCCATCATAGGTATTTCCCCTTGATGCTGCGACTTCGATCTCCTCTATATAACGGTTCATCATCATGAACCGTTTCGCTCTCCAGACCGAGATCCGTCAGCTGATTCATAGACGACGCGTCAGCAGCCACAGTCCATTCTCTCTCGTCTCTGCATCTCCAAAGTCCTCATCCTCATCCTCATCCTCACTCTCCCGGCCTCATCACCCCGTCATCCCCAGACTCTTCTTCTCCCATTCTTCAACCCGCCACTCCTCCAAACCCTCCAGTCTCTTCCCCCACATCCACCTCACAGACACCATGGCCCCCGCCGAGATATCCAAATATCTCCAACAATCCCACGACCGCATCTTCGAACACAACCGCGCCTGGGCCGCCGAGCAACGCCAACGCGACCCAGACTTCTTCACCAAGCTCAGCGCCGGCCAAAGCCCCGAATACCTCTGGATCGGCTGCAGCGACTCGCGCATCCCGGCCGAACTCATCTCCGGCCTGGCGCCCGGCGAAGCGTTCATCCACCGCAACATTGCCAACCTCGTCGTCAGCACCGACCTCAACGTCATGAGCGTCATCGAGTACGCCGTCACGCACCTGCACGTGAAACACATCGTCGTCTGCGGCCACTACGGCTGCGGCGGCGTCAAGGCCGCGATGACGCCCAAGGACCTCGGTCTCTTGAACCCGTGGCTCCGGAACATCCGGGACGTGTACCGGCTGCACGAGAAGGAGTTAGACACGTTCCAGGACGAGACGGCGCGGTACAATCGGCTGGTGGAGCTGAGTGTGTCCGAGCAGTGTCGGAACGTGCTGAAGACGGCGGCGGTGCAGCAGTCGTATGCGAAGCACCAGTATCCGATTGTGCATGGGTGGGTGTTCGGGTTTGGGGATGGGTTGTTGAAGGATTTGAAGGTGGATCATGAGGATATCCTGCACAAGGTGCAGAAGATATATAATCTGACCGAGGGGTGAAATTTCTTTTTTTACTCGTATCGTATATCATGGTTTCGATTCAGGGGTTTTGTTTTATTTTGTTGGGTTTTTGGGTATTATACAATAGACCCTTTTTACAACTACATACTGCGATCTGATCTATTCGGTGAATCCATCTCACGAGTACACGACGACGTACGTGTACGTGTAAGAGGTATTACAGCAACGATGTACAGAAGAAGCCTCACGTGTACCTTGGGTCGAAAAACCAGGCTCTCATCCGATCCAAATCTTTTTCTGTTCTGGTATGCGATCTGCTTACAAGGTCCTTAATATCATGCATTTCGCCAGATCGAGGGACGTCTAGATCTCCATCCATACAATAAGAACGGCAATCAGATGGGGACATGCAGATCGGAAGCCGCACATGCAGGTCGGGATCTCCAACCTATCACCACCCCCGACTGCAAATATGAATGTGACAGGTCCCTTTATGAAGTCGTTCATAAGTTATACACACAGTTCGTCGTACGGCGTCGCATTGAAGATTTCTTTTCAGCTGGGTGAGATTCTCATTTGACGATGAAGCCAAGGTCGCAATATCGATCAGCTCTCGGTTGTCGATGTCGTCGTTGTGGCAACTTGTTATAAGGTACATACGAGACTCTTCGCGGTGATGGCTATCCTGCAGACCGAGACCTTATTTCTTGCATCTGATTTTTTCTCCTAGGACCCTGAATATTTCCTGCATGTGAACTCTTAATCGGCATCTTCACCACCTTCCGAAGAAATCTCCCAACGACGTCACACTCCTTTTCATCAAGACGACAACAACAACAACACCAAAATGCATCTCCATCACCTCCTCCTCTTATCCCTCCTCCCCCTAACAACAGCCCAATCCAAACGCGGCCTCGTCTTCATCCCAAACACCCACCACCCCACCGACAACACCATCTGGGTACGCCCCTCCTCCCCTCTAACCTGGTACTACAACTACCAACCCCTCCCGTCCGAGGCATTCACCTCGCACCCCCAATCCGTCTTCGAATTCGTCCCCATGCTCTGGGGTCCTATACCAGACACCTCCTTCCTCGACAGCGTAATCTCCTTACTAGACGGGGGCCGCGCGATCACGCACGTCCTCACCTTCAACGAACCCGACGGCCCCAAACAATACGGCGGCAGCGACATCGCCCCGTCCCTCGCGGCGCAGATATGGGTGGATAATATCGTGCCGTTGCGCGCGCGCGGGATCAAGGCTGGATTACCGGCTTGTACGGGCGGGGAGGGCGGGATCCCTTGGTTGAAGGATTTCTTGGGGAATTGTTCGTCGATTCTTAGTAGTAGAGAGGGTAATGAAGGGAAAGAGTGCGAATATGATTTTGTAGCACTGCATTGGTATGGGAATTTCGAGGGGTTGGCGAGTCATATGGGGGAGTATGCTGCTGCGTGAGTCCTTCCTCTCTTCCATAAATCCCCCCTTTCTTTCGCTCCAACCCCCCCTATACCCTCCCAGAGCTAACAGACGAGAAGCTTCCCCAACACAACGCAATGGATAACCGAATACGGCCTCGACCACCAAGACTTGCGTCCGACACAGGACTTCTTCAACGAATCCGCCGAGTACTTCGATCGCATGGACAGCGTCGCGCGCTACAGTTATTTCGGCTCGTTCCGCGCGAGCGTGAGTAATGTTGGTCCCAACGCGGCCATGTTGAATAAAGGGGGTGAGTTGACGGATATTGGGTCGTGGTATATGGGGGGTAGTGCGACGGGCGTGAAGCCGTTGTCTGGGATGGCGGGACGGAGAACGATTGGTCTTGGATTTGTTGTGTTGGTTTTGATGGCGAGTTTTCTGGTTATGTGAGATGAATGTAGTGGTTGATATTCAGAATGAGACTGTGGTTAGTTTGCATGATAGCGAGATACCAGGCGTTTGGATGAAAAAGGGGTTGAATTAATACAAAAGTGAAATTTCATCATGACGTCCCATCAGTCGTTCACATGTTATTGATATGTTTCATGCCTCATCAGTTCCGCATCACATTAAACATCTATAACCAATCGTTTATATATCGCTGAGATAGAAAGTAGAAGACATACATTCATCATTGCTCGTTGACAAATAATCCAGCCATACCCATACCAGTTCCAATGCACATACTGGTCAACAGCACCTTCTTCTTCGTCCGGCGCAGCTCGCTCAGACCGGTGACAATCTGTCTGGCACCAGTGGTACCGAGAGGGTGGCCCAGAGCAATGGCACCACCACGGGGGTTCATCTTGGCGTAGTCGAGCTTGAGGAAGTTCTTCGTGTAGACGGCCATCGTGGCGAAAGCCTCGTTGACTTCGATAACGTCGCAGTCGTCGACAGTCAGGTTGAACTTCTTCAACAACTTGGGGATGGCAACGGTCGGGCCAACACCCATGATTCTGGGCTCAAGACCAGCAACGGTCGAGCCAACGTACTTGGCCATAACAGTGAGACCGAGCTCGGCAGCCTTGGAACGCTTCATCAAGACAATAGCCGAGGCACCGTCGGTGACCTGACTGGCGTTACCACCGGTGGTCGCAGGGCCCCACTGAGGGAAAGCAGGGCGAATCTTGCCCAGTCCCTCAGCAGTGGTGCCAGGGCGGATACCCTCGTCCTTGGTGAGGGTAACGGTCTTCATCTGGCCGTCGGGGCCCTTGACCTTGGTGGTGATGGGGACAATCTCGTCGTCGAACCAGCCGGCCTTCTGGGCCTCCTCGGCACGGCGGAAACTCTCGGCGGCGTACTCGTCGAGGGTCTCACGGGCCAAGCCGAAGTCGCGGGCAACGTTCTCGCTGGTCCAGCCCATGGCCTGGGCGCAGTCGCGCACCTCCTGGCTGCGCTGGAGAACCTCGTCGTCGAAGGGAGGGGTGGGGCCGGTGCCGATGGTCATGGACTCGGCACCGGCAGCGATACCGATCTCGATGGAACCAGCGGCGATGGCGTGGGCGATGTCGGCGGTGGCCTTGAGACCGGACGAGCAGAATCGGTTGACGGTGTTGGCGCTGGTGGTGTTGGGGAAGCCGGCGGCGAGGGCAGCCATGCGGGCCTTGTAAGCGGACATGCCGTCGGAGACCTAACATCGTCAGCCGTTGTTCTCTCATTCTATCTGTATATCCCTCTTTCTCATTCTTTCAAGACATACATTTCCAATGCAGATGTCCTCGACGAGCTCAGGCGCGAAACCCATGCGCTCGCGGGTCTTCTCGAGGATGGCGAACATGAGGTACTCAAGGCTCGTGTCCTTGAAGCCACCCTTCTTGCCCTTGCATAGCGGCGTCCGGATGGCGGTCGTGATGACGATGTCGTCGGGGCTCTTGGAGGTGCTGGCAACTGTCAATTGCTATTCTTTCTTAGCTATATAATTAGGACTGTCGACTTACATCGCCGCCACCGGGCTGTTGGGCGAGAGGTGCTTGAGCAGGGAGGAAACTCGTTCGGCCGCCATGTTGTCGTCTTCCGGGAGTGGCAAAGGGGAAGAATAATACTAGCAAGAGAAAAGCTGGGCTACTAGTAGTATCGACGGAGAAGAAATAAAGAAGAACAATCGATCGGGATAAAAGAAGAAAGAGAAGGTGGCCAGCTCGGGGTTAGTGTTGAGCGTGCTAAAGCGTCTCGCAGGCACACCTTCCAAAAGTACGTACTCGTACTTCGCACCTTCCAGAGTGAACCCTTTATGCTAAGCCGAGGTAAGTTCGGCAGATCCGCACGGGTTGTTGACTCGCGCCGCTCCGTCCAAGACCCCAAGACCCAGGACTCCATGTCGGTCCCCGGTTATGTCGAATGGAGACGCTAACCGGCGGGACATGAACCACTGCATTCATCAACTGATCTTCATCCGAACAGATGCATTTTCATGATGTTCTTTTTACGGCAGCAGCCGGTGAATATTGTCTATCATATTCAAGATCTGATATGAGTCTCGCATTGTATTTCCTCGAATATTCTCTGTACCGAAAACTGTTTCACTTCGCTTTGAATTCAATGGATGCTACCCTCTTGGGTAAGCGCGGTACCTTTTTCAGCTACTCCACTGCCCGATGCACTTATTTTCCATTCCACATATAGAATCGGAGTAATGATCAGAAATCGGTGTTGTCTCTCATCTTCACTCCCTCGGTTTGGACGTACCTAATCCATCATGGTAGATATTTGATAAGAGCGATTTGTCATGACCGAACTGCAACTTTCAAGATCTTTAACTGCATCTTTAACGGAAGATGCTGTGTTTTACGACATATTCCGCACATTCACATGCATTTACATCCATCCGAACAGCTTAGAATCGGCTTTAATTGCCACCTGGTGTTCACGCCACTGAACGATGCCAGTTGTTGGCATCTGCCTGTTAGGCATCAATCCGCCAATCAACTCACCAATTCTGCCCGTCTCATTCACTCCCGTCGTCCCTCCGGAAATCCCCTATTGTCGTGCATCGTCTTAACCATTTCAAACTTCATGATCGACACGACGGATGTTCTTCGTGTAAACTACTGCAAGGAACGCGCTGGAATCCGTTTCGATTACGGGATGTTCCATGCCCTAATTGTTAAGCGCTTGAGTGGATCTTAAACTGCAGTGAGAGTCCAGATGATGAGATGTGACCTGACCGCTCAACATGAGGTTGCTGGGTTGCAGCGTAGCAACACGTCTGTTAAATCGTGAGCGCTTGCAAAGCAGCTGAACCTTGGAAATGTTGAGTATGAATTGTTGAGTCGTCCGTTTGAGGGATGCAAAAACCAGGTTGTTCGGTTATAATCCCGTCACCTGATTCAGGATGAAAACAGAGACCCCTGAGCTCAAATCGCTTGATATTCAAAAACATCACATAAAAATCTACTCACGCACTCTGATCCGCCTCACCACCAACACCAACACTAACCAACGGCACATCCCCCCTCAACGCCCTCGCCCTCCTCAACCCAGGCCTCCCCACCATCCTCGCCCTCATCTTCGACACCTCCCAACTAACCACCGCCCGACAAACAAGCGTACTAAGCACATACCGTCCCAAAATAATCAAACAATCCGTCAGACTGAAAAACAGCAAACCAGACAACACAAGCGTGCCAAACGCCGTCTGTACCAGACTCCCGATATTAATCAGCCAGATCAGCGTGTAGAACACATACCGCCCCCGCAGCCATCGGCCCCATTTCTGTCGGTCGAGTCTGTAGACTCTCTGGAATGCCGTCGGCGAGATCCACCGCAAGACGGTCTCGTAGGGCGTCAGCGGTGCGCCGTGGATAGGGTTGATCCGCACGCGGATCGCGATGGCTGCAACGCCGCCGAGGTGGATGAGCACGGCGAGGTAGGTCCAGAGTGGAACGCCGAAGACGGTGTTGGGCGCGAAGATGGCGACGGCGTTTATGCCGAGACGACGCGCGAGGTCGGCGACGTTAATGACGGCGAGGATGACGAGGATGTATTCGATTACTTCGACGATGGTGTAGCGAGTGGATGAATTGTTTTCATCGTTGTTGTCTTTGTCGTCTTGGTCTTCGTCGTCGTCGTCTTCGTCGTTGTCTTCTGGTTTTGGCGGGTTAAGGAACGAGGTGATTGCGCTGTCGAATCCTTCGGTTCTCATCCAAGACAGAGCTGGTGTTCCCGCCGACAGCAAAAACCCTAATATGGGACTCTGAAGCCCCACGAATGCCGTCTCGACCGTTGGACTTCCGATCGTCTGTAATAAAGTCGGTATCAAGCCCAAGACAACAGCACTAACAGATACTGTTTTCTGTCAGTTCACCTCACCACTCATAACCATGCGCAACATGACGGAATCAAAAGCGGGAAAACATACACTCCTGCTTCCGATACTCAGGGAACTGCTCCAGAATGCACCCCACCAACGGATTCACGAGCGCCCCCTGCGCCGTCGCGCCCGTCAGATTCCCCGTCTTGTACCGCGTGTAGTTGCCCTTGCACTCGTTGTTCAGGATTTCTTGGATCCGCGCGTTCCAGCCGGGGAAGAAATTGTCGAATTGGTGGGTGGGTGTTGCTTGTGCAAGAGTGACTAAGGTGAAGAGAGCTAGTAGGAGGGGGAGTTGTCTCGTCGTGAGTTGCGCCATGTTGAAGAGTAGATGTCGACGCTTGTCGGCGTCGTTGATGAGACCGGTTAAGACGGGATATTCCACTTCAACGTCGACCACGCCGATATGCCTCCATATAACCAACTTCTAGAAGTTCCATCACCAGGTAAGTTCATCCCAACCACCCGGTTCTATACCAAGATATATCACAGCCCAACACCAACAGCTGCATCATGGTAATCGTATAAGCCTCATTCCCCGCAGACACCATCATCTGCAGCTACGCTGCGCATGAACAACCAGCGTCCCTACGCGCGCGTTTACCATGTTCAAATCCACGCGAACAACGCCTCGTTGATCCTACGAGGGGCATGCAGCATGCATATCACAGCCCTGTTCATGCCTTAAGTAGTCAAGGCTTCAACTCAACTCACGAGGGGATCTATCTCTACCTAACTGAATGCTACCATCTGACTCAGCCTGTATAATGGAACAATTCCCGATTTGGGAAAGATGGCGTCGTAAGTATCGGGAGCTGAGATCGGGGCTTGGCGTTGGACGCATGTAAACACTGTAAAGTCCGTTCCGCATGGGGAGATATGTCCGCGTGGGGCTACGGGAGGAGGAGGCTGTAAATGGAGTTGTCTTTCTTGGTGTAGAGTTGATTTTGAAAGTGAGTATCGCAAGGTAAGTAGAATCTGAAGTACGAAGTAAGTATCATTGCTTTCATCGTGAAGATGTTGGCATGGGGGAGATAAGACATAGTTCGGCTTCAATGAGCTGGTTGAGTCTCAACTTCTTCATATATAGCCCACGTATCCACAGTAAGACGGAGGAAAAGAACGGTAGAAAGGATCAGAAGGCCACCGGCAGATTTCCGTACCGTCATTTTTCAACACTCAGAATGAGCAGACAGAAACATATCACTCTCAACAACAAGTTCAACCATGAACCGTATAGGTACAGAAACATACACATCCTGATGAAACAAACCAGCAACCAAGCCTCAATTCAAGTGGAGGCGTGCATGAGCTGAATCCAGTTTATGCGTTCCGGGTCATTCAACACCACTCAGCCAACATCAGGATCACAACGGCGCTTAATCGGTCATGTAAACAGACACCTAAGTACCTAATGTAATAGCATGAACGATGGGTAACAGAAACAAAAAAGGGTATTAGCTCTACTATATACAAATCTATAATCTATGTAAATGCTCGGTCTATAACAAACAAAACATTATCCTCCTCGTTCTCCTCGTTCATCTCATGCTAAATGTGAGTAGACAGTAGATAGCTAGGTATGTATCGTCACAATCCAACTCCACGACGTGACATTCCTCATTACATAGCTAGGTAGGTAGTTCATCAATTTTCATCATCATCTCCCGTCCCCTACTTCTCTCTTTTATTTCTTCTTCTGTTAGTTTTATTTTGATTCTTTCTGTTGCTTCTTCAACTCAGCTTTCTGGATCTTCTCCTTGCGCCATCGGATGCCGTTCCGCATGACCAGATACGGGGCAGGCATGGTGATAAGTAAGATGAGTGCGATAATGGTAAATGCCCAGCCAGAGCCGATGGCCGTCATGAGCGGGTTGATGACGGCGGAGGCACCAGCTCCGACGAGGCATCGAGTAAGGTTGTTCGCAGCTGTTGCGGCACCGGCGACGCCCGGGTTGATATCCACCACGATAGTGCTCAGGATGTTAGACAGAGCCACGATGGAGAAACCAAAGAGGAAGAGCAGGACGATATCGACAGCCAAATGCGCCTTGAACTGCACGGCCCAACCAAATCCAATCAGATCCAGGATGAACAGGACGAGAAACGGGATGCAGATCTGGAGACGGGCGAGTTCGATGGGGAAGTTCGACATGTCGTTCTGGCGACTGCGGTCGTAGGGAATGCCGAGCTTGTTGCAGTGCCGTCTATAGTTCCAGTTCGCCAACTTTCCGACGATGAAAACTGACGTGATGGAGCCGATACCTATGGGCAGATAGATCAGACCGATCTTGACACCATCGAAACCGTAGAGTCGAGAGAACTGGGCTGGGATGGCGGTAGAAACGGCGTAGAAACCGGCAAAGATCAAACTGCCATACATCAGCAGCAAGAACATCTCCTTCTCGAACAAGATGAGCAGAGTTCGAGTCAGCTTCGGTCGCTGGATGCGGAGATTCTTTCCAGCCTCCTCGCCCTTCGCTTCGTTATCAGACTCATCCACCGATTTCCTATTCTGGAGAGCATCTTTCAGCAGTTGCCAGAATGTACGGTAAAAGGCATGCGGCCGGATTGAGCCATCTCCGACAATGGTTCGGCAAGTCTCCGGCATGAACAGCAGATAAGGGGTCAAGACAGACCCGGCAAAGATGGCCAAGAACCAGAAGATCCAACGCCATCCTAGATACTGGGAAATAACACCACCAATGACGGGACCAAGTGAAGGCGCCAAGATACTCGGTAAGGAGGTAATACCGACATAAGAACCACGTTCAGCGGACGTGATGACATCGGATACGACAGCCTGGCAAAGAGAGACTGTTGCACTGGAGCCTGCAGACTGTAAGGCTCGCAGGACAAGAAGGGCGGCGTAGTTGGGCGCCAAGGCACAGCCGATGCAGGCTGCGATGTAGATGACGAAGCAGAGAATGTAGGCTGGACGTCTACCAGCCGAGTCTGCTAACGAACCCACGAACATGGGTGCTATGGCTTGCAGAATCTACTGACAATTAATAGCTGGGTTTTAGGAAGAGAATCGACGGTGCCTACCATGTAAGTGGTGACGGTCAAGTTGACCTGCGTCACAGAAACACGGAGATCACGCGACAAGGCATCAAGAGCGGGAAAATAGATCTGGGCAGACAAGGGCGAGAAGAAGGCACCGGCAGCAGCAGCAAAGACAATGAGTCTCTTCTCGGTCTTGGAGTAGATGGTATATTTGGCTTTCTGCTCTGTCACTGTCGGAGCCACCTCCGCCACTATCTTCTCGTCGACATTGTCTTTCGTGTCGATCTCGCCGCGCTCTGCCGAGTCTTGGCTGCGACTATCTTCGCGCAGGGTGGACTCCGTAGGTAGTCCCGACATCTCTACGGCACAAAGGAGGACGGCGATAAGAATATGTACACGCTAGGTATTCTCTGAGACGTGCGACGGTGAGGATGGAGATGGTTAGAAGTCAATATACATGAGTAGAATAAAAATATCTCAATATGAATACTAAGAGAGGGAGCATGAGCTTATAAATAAGAGAATGACAGCTTTTTACTGTTCCAGCTCTATCCCGAGCATGACAGGCTCCGGTCCGGTTCGGCCTCGATGATGATCAAGGCGAAGAATCTGAGCGACGGGGAATTCTCTGGCAGACATTTTTTTTCTCTGAGGGAATGGGAAGGAAAGGTCGGAGCGGCCATTAGTAAAATGGGTAAAAAATGGGTAAAAAATGGGCAAGAATGGCAGGCTACGTGCATGGATCCCCCCGACGGCAGGCACAGACGACACTAGCATCTTTTTGAGAAGGTGAGAGGCAGCGCGAGCAGGCGACTTGTGGTGAAAGAGTGACGAGTCTCGGGCGATCTGACTGGTGCCGGAGCCGAGTCGGCTAGCGGGCAACTCGCGTGATAGGCTCACCGATCGGTGGCACCTTCCCTTCTGCGGACTAGTGTGACAGAAGAGGCAATTCGCACGTCTCACCGTAGGAATCGGACGTCAACCGATGCGTCTAATGCACGCACGTCGTACCTGCTCGTGTGAGATTCGCCGCTCCGGAGCCGGTGTTGTGGCACTCGATCGTCTCAGTCAACGGAACAGGCGGGCATAAGAATCTGTTGAAGGCAGGTCTGGTTCTTACAAAGAAAATATCTATCGTATTTGTTTATATGTTTTTGAGTTGAAGCAAACGATATTACATCAAACGGGTTATTTCTGCAAGAATTCTGGGAAGTGCTGTTAGATACGGATTGATGTTCTACACCGGCGCTGTCTCACGAGATCGCTCCCGAACGACGAAAAAGGGGCGCCAAGCTAAAAGGCTACCGGCACTCCTTAGCGTCCCTGTCCGGTCCGGAGCTCAGAATTTTAAGGGCGTGGCGCCGGAAGCCCATCTTCAGAGTTTTTTCCTTCATGCTGTCGTCTGCCGTGATTGGCCCGTTGCTTGCTTGCTTCTCCAAAACCCACGGTTTTTTCCCGTGGACGCCCTACGATGATAAATCCGTTTTCGGCTCTTGATCGAGGCAACCTCCGTCGGCTAAACACGTCCTGTGTGCGCCATTGAGGCCGTCCATGAACAAGGGCTACGACGATATCTATCCGCGAATCACAACCGTGAGTTCGAAATGTTGGATTACTCAAGCCTTGAAACTGTTGCGTAGACACTCGAGAGATTACGTTGCCATGCGAGTTGCTACTCGCCAGGAAACCATGCTTGACAGCTACCGACTCCATCTGCTCGTACCAAGATCTATAGACAGAGTCACCTCATTCCATGCAGATCGAAATTGCAGGTTACGCGTCGTCGAAATCATAGGCTGGATATACGCCGGTTGAACACGGTCTGACGGTTCTATCCACCACGTATAAGCCACGAGCTGCCATGGTTCTGAGACATCGGCCGGCCTAGAAACACTGCTGTTGAACCAGTGCAGGGCTGGTGACTGACAGAAAATGGTTATCCAACGCAAAACCCCAAATTACGAGCAAATCGGATTGTGACAGGACACAACCTCTAGTCTGTAGGACAGGCCGGAAAAGAGTCACCCGTGGGAAACAAGCAACTAAGCATTTCCATGCAGGCACATCACGACTGATGGCCATCAAGCTGCATTCAGGCAGCAATCAGTCGTCGGTCTTGCATCCCAGGGCCAAGTTGTCAATATATCCAGCTCCTGAGATGCCTGACACGACCTCATGAACGGAACGAGCGGCACAAAGTAAACCAGAACGAGAACCCGTCGATATATTATCAGGCACCTATTAAGAAAGTAGGGGTGAGAGCTGAGTTGGTGTACGTATGTCGATCGACGCTGCATGACTGATTTGTACGCAGTGAGTCGTGACTGTGGTGACAACGTTGGCATCTGTTATCTGCACTTGTCCAACAAAAAAGATTGTCTAACAAACCCACAAAGTACCACTCGTACTTCGATCTTCAGATGTTTGCTGCGACGTAGAAACATTGGGCTTCAAGCATGCTCCTTCGACTTCCCTCTTCACCCGTATGCAGTCTCCCTGCTATATCACCTACTCATGTGCGTACAAGCAGATATCTATTCCGTTCTCGAAGCTATCACTGCTGAGTAGTAGGCAATCGAATACGGATACCAGGTGCATTCGGAGGGATGCCGACCTGAGGAGCACGGACTCCCGTCTGACTGTCACATGCTTGGGCAAGTGTCCGGGTATATCACGGAGATATGTGCGGGTGCTCAGGCAGCAGTTCTTATTACTCTGTAACTTCTCGCGTGGTTCATTGCCTCAAGTCGGCCACGCCGGCTTACAACACGACTTTACTCGGGTGGCACGTATACAATGAGTGGGAATGAGACAGCTTCGTACTCTCTTCTGGAAATGAAAGAAATGTCGAGACGTTGAGAGAAGACGGGAGAGAGAGAGTCCCCACTTAAGAGGGGTTCCTGAAAGAATGCCCAGGCGAACGTCAAAGTCGCAGCTCATTACGTAATTCTGGACTTACGTAAGGAGAGTTGTGTGACGTATGATTGGCTGACTCGCTCTGGCAGCTACGTGTTAGTTAGCCGCTATGAAGATGCACATTTCTGAACTCGCAGGCTTCAACATCTCAAGACAGTCACTGCTACTACTATCAATAAGGAGAGCAACCAGTTGTCCCAGTGATATTCAGGATATTTACCTTACCGTCCATATGCTCCTTAACCACAAATAAATCATTCCGCGCATCACTTACCATACAATACAAACCCCGGCTGCTGCCCCGTGCTAAGAAACAACAAGGATTCCAAGATGGTAAGGGTCCACGCCACCAAGCACCCAGATCGTCTCGGCTAACCACTTCCTCCTTCGCTTCTCTTCTAGAACACCCAATTCAACTCCGCCCTCAAGCAATCCA
Organism: Xylariaceae sp. X3-2; assembly: GCA_028637685.1. Lineage (NCBI taxonomy): Eukaryota > Fungi > Ascomycota > Sordariomycetes > Xylariales > Xylariaceae > Xylariaceae sp. X3-2. Next base: position 64,995 of record JAJFDI010000020.1, read on the forward strand.
CCTCCATAAAACGCGACCTCGCCACCCTCTCCTCCACCGCCGGCGCCCCGACCCCCGCCCTCCTCGGCTCCCTCTCCGCCTCCCTGACCGCCTTCTCCCGCACTCTAGACGAGTACTCCGGGCTCGCGAAGCAAGAACTCAACGTCGCAAAGCAGGAAAAAGCCAACGAGCGTCTGCGCAACTTCCGCGGCGAACTCACGCAGTTCCGCGCCCAACTCGAGCACCTGAAGACGCAGCGCGAGGAAGCCGTGCACGAATCTAATCGCTCCGAACTCCTCGGTCGTAGACCCTTTACAACAGCCACGCCGGAGAATCCCTATGCGAACGCCACAGCTGCCGCCCCGCCCTCCATCGTACCGACGAATCGGTACGGGAGTGGCGGGATCGTGGGTGGTGGACAGATGAACATGGGCAGTGGGGATTACACGCGCGAAGCGCACGCGATCCGGGAGCAGAATTTCTTTGCGAGCACGAATTCCGCGCTGGACGAGTATATTGCGCGCGGGCAGACGGTGCTGGGGGATTTAGGGGCGCAGCGGGATATGTTGAAGAATACGCAACGACGGCTGTATAGTGTTGCGAATACGCTTGGTGTTAGTGGGGATACGATTCGGATGATTGAGAGGAGGGCGAGGCAGGATAAGTGGATTTTCTGGGGTGGGGTGGTTGTGTTCTTTTTGTTTTGTTGGTTGGTGTTGCACTTTTTGCGGTAGCAGCAGAGGCAACAGAGGATGATACTTATCATCAACTCGTTTCAGGGGGAGACTGAAATTCTTGGTCGGTCTGAGCTGGTTCAGGGGTATTTTGGTTTCTCATAGCGAGGTGTCGGGCGTTTTGAGGATTGCATAGGCGGATCAACTTGGTTCATGGCTTTAGCTATCAGACTTGTCTGTTTGTATTGTGTTTCTTGCGCTTGTGACTGTGTAAGTCCTGTAGATTTTGGGCATTCTCTATATGTTGGCTGGACCGTCAAGGGTAATTCGGACTTCTGCCAGGAACAGAACAACAGCCAAGATTTCACGGGGCATGGAAACGTAGTACCGTCATGTTGCATTGCATCCGTCTGGAAGTCATTACATCCAAAAGTTCGCATACACAACTCATCACATCAAGTACCACATCCTAATAAAACCCAAACACCCTCCTTCAATTCGCCCCTATTTCAACGCTATCGTAAACAAAACATCCTTAGTTGGCCTCACCTCCACAACCGTCGTCTCCGGCAAGACATGATTACTCGTACTCATCCGCTCCCCAAAGCTGGTCGACCAATCCTCCACATCCCATTCCAACCCCTTCGTCGAGATCCGCGCAGGTTCGCCCACGGGTATAATACCAACGTACTTCGCGAACGGATCCGCGTATTCCTTCAGATTCCTCCCCTCAACCTTCAACCCCGGCTCGCGCACCGTGATATGATGCGTCTTCCCACCCTTCAAAAGGAAAGAAACTGAGTTATCAGCTATGAGGAGAACACGCCCTTCTTCGTAAGTGGGTGATTTCTGGAACGTGTACAGCTGATGGATCTGGCTAAGGGCCTGGTCCACGCGACCGCCGAGTCCGCCCATGCAGATGAGGTCGCGACCGGGGGCTTCGCGACGTGTGTGGCGCACGGCTTTGGCGAAGTCGGTGGAGTACTGCTCTGTTTCGTGGATGATGTTTGTGCGGGAGAAGTGTGCGCGGGAGGTGGGGGTGAGAGAGTCGAGGTCACCGATTATGGTGTCGAGGTCTCTCTTTTACATCATAAAGTTGTTTAGTATGGTTGGCTATAAGGGGATGGTGAGACTCACGAATTGGTCGTGAAAGTCGGTGTGTTGTTGGCTGAAGTCGTAGATGCGGTTTGCGCCGCCATCTGCTGCGATCTTGGATTTGGCTGGTGGGTGTTAGTATGGGCGTGACTATAAGAGGGATATTGACATACCGGCACCCCAGAGGTCTTTGAATAATGCCGGATTATGAATAGGCTGGTGCAGGACGATGAGAGTGAAGTCATATCCCGGTTCACCCAGGAGTTGTCTGATAGGGTGCCATTCTACCGGCGTTGAATCGTCTGTTGAGGCCATAGTGAGATGAGATGAGATGACGTTTCACCTTAACGTTCTGTTTATGAAATGAAAAGCAACGATGAGTAGAACCGGGTTCACGTGAAAATATCACAGAAGTATATCACCGGAACAGACACGTGAGATCACAGCTTTCAGCAGAGATAGCACGGCATGTGAGATGCTTAGTCACCTGAAACTTTGAGCAACGCGATCGGATGAGGATTTTTATCTTGGAAGTTGCTTGGAAGGTTACTAGCGCCATCTCGTCACCGATGTAGTGCGGCATGGCAGGTCAGTTGGGTAAAGAGGGTTCATGATATTCTGTTAAGTTCATAAATGTAGTTGTCTCTTGCTGAAACTCGGTTTCAAGTTTGAGCTAACTTAAATGTGATAGAAATGTTCAACCGTTGAGCACTCGCAACTTGCAAGTTATATATAAGGGGATGAAAGTCGAAGTCGGACAACGGAACTTCGAGTCTGAAGTGCATGCGCTCCGTACAGTGTGTGCACCGTATCACCGACAAATCTGCACTATCGGCGGGCACCGGATCACCGTGCCGATACATCACGGACACGGCGTTCAGCGAATCCCAGCTAAAAAATTCAAGAATCTCCAAGCAGCTTCTTAGCGTCTTTTCCTTCATCGCCCGTCCTTAATTCGTAATGGTAATCCCGTACCTCGCAGCGGATTATTACTGACGATTGAAGAGCACATGATCTTGCTGCTTACAAACCGGAGATCTTGTTAGATTTCATTGCGCATGCACCGAAAGATCTAGACCTTTTGACAATCTTCCTTATAAAAAGAAATTCCTCCGCACCATCGCGTCGCTCATCCCCTCGATAACTCCCCGGACCTCACCCATCGTCACACACCATGTACAGAACAGCGCTACGGGCGGCCCCACGGATCGCACGGCCCCTGGGCCAATCTGTCGCAGCAGCATCCAGTCGCCGGTTTGCCTCGACCTCCTCCGAAGCTCCCAAGCGTGGCTGGAAGAGCTCGGCTGCGAGATGGGCGGTGGCCATTGGCGCCATCTACTACTACAGCACCGGCGCTGTCTTTGCCGAGGAGCCTAGACGTATGCGACAACTTTCCCGTTGCTCTTCGTAAATGACTTGCGCTAATCTACGATTTATAACTGCAGTCAGCACCATTCAGCCCCCTCCCGAGTTTTCCGAAGAGGACCTTCCCACCGTCGACGCGATAGTAGCGCAGAAGCGGAAAGAAGCCGCAGCTCGCCAGCAGGCTGCCGCCGAGCAGGAAGTCAAGATCGTCGCTGAACCCAAGGCCGAGATCCCCGTAGAGACACCTGTTGCCCCCTTAGATTCTGAAAAGGAGGTCGCCGAAGTCGAGCAAGATGCCGCTGAGTTGGAGGGAGAAGCGGCGCAGCAGGGAGCTTTCAACCCCGAGACTGGCGAGATCAACTGGGACTGCCCTTGCCTCGGTGGTATGGCGCATGGTCCTTGCGGCGAAGAGTTCAAGGCTGCTTTCAGCTGCTTCGTGTACTCCAAGGAGGAGCCCAAGGGCATGGACTGCATTGACAAGTTCCAGTACGTTTGAGCTGTGTTAGGAGTTGGGCTGTGATGGATTTACTAACGCATGAGAACAGGCACATGCAGGACTGCTTCAGATTACATCCCGAGGTCTACGGCGAGGAGCTAGCCGATGACGACGAGGCCGCGAAGAACGGCACCGAGGCCGAACCCGTCGCTGCCAAGGAGCTCTCTGCCGAGCCTACCGAGTCCACATCCGCACCCAAGGCCGAAACCGAGAAGACGATCGAAGCCAAGCCCGAGGTTGACGCTGTCGCAACCTCACCCAAGGAGACTAAGCCTGCCCCTGAGTCCCCCGCCAAATAAAGGGGCTCTCTTGACACTTGTCGAATCTCCTGCCTGTACCAATAGCGCCCATTCAACTCCCGAAAAGGCGTCTGTCTATAACATAGATCATAGAGGCGCTGGGGCGTTTGTTTACACTACTTCTTCGAGTTGATTTGTACATACTGTTTAGAGACGTGGTGATTTAGGCGCTGTCATCTCTAAAACGTCGTCGTTTTGCTCCATACCTGTTATCGTCGTATGAAAAAATGGTTTGAGCAGGAATTGATCATGTACGGATATTCTTTTCAGACTCTCAAGACTAACATGGATCGATTGAGATAGATCAGAACGGGAAGAAGTGAAGTGACACTTGCAGAACACTTCTATCATCTGTCCAGATAGGAACTCCCCTACATACCAAAAAAATAATAGAAAAAGAAAAGACGAAAAACACACTGACTTGACGTGAAGTGATGTCAGAGCTCTAACCCGATGGACAGCTTCAGCTTCACGAGCTACCGGCAGCTCCCACGCTCTAGCAATGCCGGCCGGTTGAATCGCCTTAGGTAAGCGCAGACTGACGTCCCGGAACTTCCCGCCCCAGTTTTTCAGATATGAAGTTTCCGTTATCCGGATATGAGGCTAGTACTCGCTCAGTAAACAATAGAATTCTAGCCAATTCAGGCAGCTGTTCCGGACGAGGAAACAGTAGAGGGCAATACAGACAGTCGACTGCCCTTTGCAGAATGCTACAATTCTCAACGCGCAATGCGACTGCTATATCTTGCCCACTATTGCTTACGAATTGACTTTGTCTGCCGTTTCTATCTCAAGGAACGATTCTCAATGGTGATGACACTCTTCTAATTCTTTATGTGCGGCATGCGCTCTGACCACGACTCCCATTCGCGACCACCACCGCTGCGATCCCTTCTCACTACGACTCCCGTTCGCGACTACTGCTGCCGCTAATCCCCTCTCACTACGACTCTCGTTCGTGACTACCGCCGCTGCGATCCCTCCTCACCACAACTCCTGTTCGCCATCACGGTCGCTGCGATCCCTTCTCACTACGACTCCCGTTCGCAACCGCTGATCCCTCCTCACCACAACTCCTGTTCGCCATCACCGTCGCTGCGATCCCTTCTCACTACGACTCCCGTTCGCGACCGCCAATCCCTCCTCACCACACCTCCCGTTCGCAACCGCCGATCGCTTCTCATTGCGACTCCCGTTCGCGACCGCCAATCCCTCCTCACCACACCTCCCGTTCGCAACCGCCGATCGGTTCTCATTGCGACTTCCCTCCGCCAACCTTAATTACTTCTCATCGTAACTTCCGACCGCGACCTCCGATCACTTCTCACCACGACTTCCATTCGCAACCGCCGATCCCTCCTCACCACGACTTCCATTCGCAACCGCCGATCCCTCCTCACCACGACTTCCGACCGCGACCTCCGATCACTTCTCACCACGACTTCCGACCGCGACCGCCGATCCCTCCTCACCACGACTTCCGACCGCGACCTCCGATCACTTCTCACCACGACTTCCATTCGCAACCGCCGATCCCTCTTCGCCACGACTTCCGACCGCGACTGCCGATCGCTTTTCACAACAACTCCCGTCTGTTGCCGACTGCGATAGAACATTCCTCCGTGGTTAAGAATACAGTCTGCTTTGCTCTGCCCGAAATCCTTCGCCTATATCCCAAAGCCCTTGCATTCCTCTCCGATTTGACAAACCATTACCTGTTATTGATGCTACGTGTGCATCCACCAGTGTTTCTTGAAGCTTGTCGAAGTCCAGGAACGCCATCATCTCTTCCCTGGTCCAGTCCCGGGAACCAGATGGAGATTTGCATCTTGTCCCCATCTGTTTGTAATCTAAACACCACTTGTAACTGGATTGGGGATAATGAAGAGGTAATCTCATTGCTTTTCTGTACTCACGATCATTCTGTACACTGGGAGATGCTTGAGATGTATACCACTCTTGTCTTGCTTTGACATACCTGCCATGAATAGCTCTGGGATTGTCATATTCATACAATGCAGATGATTCATCCAGTGAGCATTCTGCCTGCACAGAGGTACTTGATGACTGACTATCTGTTCTGTGTTAGTATGAGGGTACATCCTGCATGGGAAAGGATTCTGTTTCTAGTTTCCTAGTTTCTGTACTCACCAATCCAGATAGGGCTTTCACGTCCAGCCTGCTCTGCATGCAGCTGCATGGACGGCGTAGGTGTAAGTAATGCAGACTGTTCTCCCGCGCCATTCAAATCATTAAATGTTGTTTCTAATGATGTTGGCCATTCCGGTAGAGGTAAAGGCATCTGAAATACCGGCCGTTCACTAACAATTGTCGGAGCTGCATTTGTCAGGGGAAAAGATGTGGCACCCCTTGTTGTCTCATCGTCGCACCTAGTTGACGTCGTTGGGGGACGATCGAGATTATTTACGGTGTCGTTTTGAGTCACCGCCTCAATCAATGTCGGAGATTCTGACAGCATGATCTGTGACTCAATAAGCCAAGAATCTGTTGAATCTCCTTGTCGACGAGAGGTAGAAATCAATGCTTGTCGTTCATCCGACCCAGCTGCACCCTCTCGCAGTACTTGCTCCCACCACGAAGGGACGCGTTTACCATTCGCATGTCGAAAATATGGTGGAAGACGAGAAAGCTGTTGTGATGAAGCGAAACGTGGTGTCGTGCTAACCGGTTCATTTCGAGGAGCTCGTGGCTTTCGTCTCACGGCCTCATTCACCTCGAAGTTGCCGACGAGAAGTAAGGGGTCAGTTGTCCTCAGATTGACTTGCAGCCACCAATGAGTATCGAAATCAGTATATTGAAGCTGTCGGCCCTCTTTCACAAAGATCTCTCGTGTTCCGTTTGTTCGCATGATGGAATACATCCGCGTGTAAAACGAGTGTTGACATGGAATTCTTAGAGATTGGCTGAAGGTTTTTGTACAGACAGGAAGTTCAAAGGCCTCTCTGTGTGCGATTAGCGCTGAACGGTACTGCTCGTACGCCTTCTGAAGGGCGTACCACGACACCCTCAATCGCAGCAATCGGTCTGAGAACATAGCTGCATTCGTAAACGTAAGTCGGCGGTTGAGTTGGTGATGTTGTTGTTTGTGAAACCGGTCCATCTTCTCTCGAACCATCGATGTAATTGCCTTATACAACTCCAGCATAGTAGAAGATGGGTTTCGCAGGTACGTTTTGAGCTCAGCGTGGGCACTCTCAACTCTAGATGTGGAACGAATGCCGTAATTGCGATAATCACGCACGTAGCAATATGCCCACTGATGGCGATACTGCCAATACGTGTTGCTTAAGTATGTCAACACAGCAGGCTGATCCATGAATTCGCTGCACAAATCATCCCAATGTCTTAAAGCAGCTCCTTCAGACTCGCAGTGTGCTAGGAGCCCCCATAATGTCAACAGACCATTAACATCATGGCGTATAGTGGGCAGACCCAAACGTTGCCGTCGAGCTTGACGACTAGCCTCAGATCTTGTGTGGGATATATCTGGTATAGATAATGGTTCCAAAGCCTCGTAGCGCTCATTGCTCATTGTTGATGGTTTCTGCCATCTGTGACCAAGCAACTCAACCACAGACATTGGTTTATAGTTTTTCAGCACGGAGCCCTCCCAACGGATGCGTACACCTGCTCGCACATTGCTCATGATGTGCCACAAGCACAACTGTTGTTGCGCCGTAGGCCATATATGCGAAATAGCACCGCGTAATGCTTCGTCTTTATCAGTAATTATAACAGACGGTGGCTCGATACGTCTCGTTTGTCGTAATTCCTCTATTTGACCCAGCACCCATGTGAAAGAGTCCTGTGTTTCGTTCGGTAGCACCGCGAATGCTATATGGAATGTAGTATTCATCGCAGTGGTGCCGACGATCTCGCATAATGGTTTATTGTATGTGTTAACCTATACATCAGGTTAAGCCATTGAGCCTACTTGGTTTCGTGCTCCGATTACACGCACCTTATACGTATTATCGACAATGAGAACGTCGTGAGATTCTTTTCACATCACTGAGCCGCAATCGAACGCCCATACAACTGCGGAGACACGGTCATTTCTATAGTTCACACGGAACCAGGTGTTGGTGTCTTCGAGGGTTTTAAGCACTTGCGCACAATCTGTGTATGGCCCCCTCTCCGCACGACGAGTCCGGTGTATATGATTGTTTATATCTCCGTACGTCAAGGAAGTATTGGGATTCATCGCTCGAACCGCACTATAAATGTCTCGTTGTCGGAGGCCTCGTGTGATTCCCTCTTCAATTAGCGTTTTCGTGACTGTAGTCATCTCCTGACGCCGGTGTATGTTTGTGTGGAAGGAAGGTGGGTGATTGTGCTCGGGATGCTTAACGGTAAAGCTCCAGTCAATCTCGTACTTGTAGCGTTTTGCAACGGCTGTAAAAGAACACTGTTGACTAATAGTTGACACTCGTACACTCGAAGTCGTTGAAGTAGTTGCCATACTTGACTGATTACCACCGGCAGCAGTACATCGGATGGTATAACGTGTATATTCTCCGTCCTGCTTATCGCTTCCACCTGCTTTCTTGAGTGCGTACCCTTGTTTTAAAGCGTACTCCTGCCAGGCAGTAAAGCCCTCGTTGAACGAGGGAAAACATGCGTCGTGAGGCGGTTGAAGAGTCATTGTCGTAATGTAGAAGTAGATTTAAGAAACTCGTCTACTGTACGTAAGTAGGTAATGAGTAACGGTGAGTACAACCAACGAACAATTTTGAATTTTACCATGTAAATTGTCCCTCCGTGCTCGTTTACATAGTGCCGTTGACCTAAAGTGAGTCGACTGTCTGTATTGCCCTCTACTGTTTCCTCGTCCGGAACAGCTGCCTGAATTGGCTAGAATTCTATTGTTTACTGAGCGAGTACTAGCCTCATATCCGGATAACGGAAACTTCATATCTGAAAAACTGGGGCGTCCCGTTCCCGTCCACTTTTAGAGGGCTTAGCGGTGTCTGCGGGGCGCATGGTGACGTCACAGCGGCATGGGTTAGGGCAGGGGGAGCTCCTAGAGGTCGCTGTCGAGACAACGACTTCAGGAACGTCACTCACTATTAACACAGCATTCACGCTGCTCCTTCCGAAGAAGATCCCATCTGTGAGACAAACATACCGAAAGGAAGGTACCCCCGTAGGTACCCACCAAGTGCAATGCATTCAGGAGCAGGAGCACGAGTGGAATTGTGGCGTGCTTGCCTGTTAGGTATGCTATTGTCATTACACAGCAGGAATCGTGCCTTCCCAGTTTGATCGGTTGAGTAATAAGGAAGGGACAAACAATGTATTCATTTACCATTAAAACTGCATCCGCTGGACTCACTCTTCGTCATTCTTCTCCTTGGTTATTCATCCACCCGGATACTTAACCACCCATCTCTCTCTATCCAACCATCCCACCAATCCACCATCTTCAACCTCACATCCATCGCGTCGCAAGACCAAGTCAAGTTCCGATCCCAATTCCAACCATTCGCGAGACATCATTGTCTGTCCTTCTGTGCGCATCGATATATACAGAAGATTGCATTGTCGACTTCTTTAACAGTAAGTCGCGTTGAATCGCCCGTCATATCCTTTGCTGGATGACGTCGACTAACCCTTCTACAGTGTCGTACGCAGAGGTCGCCGCAACAGGCCCGCGCCAGTCTCGCGAGGAGGTATGTCTCGCATAGTCACATTCAGTCTGGAATCGAGGACTACATGATTCTCACAATCCATTGTATGCATGCAGCGCGGGAAGAAAGAAGTGCTAACGACATGTCATTACAGGCTGCAGCCCCCCAGCTACCCCAGGTGGTTACAGACGAGTCCATACCGACCGTCTCCCTCATCGACGTCGACGCACCGAGCGTCGTATCCGTCCCTGCGGACTTCTCCGAGCAGGACATAAAGACGGAGACGCAGAAGGAACGCAAGGACCGCGAGTACCGCGAGGAGCGTGTCCGTACCGAGCGCGATCACGCCAACAACCACAGTGGCAAAGGTGGTTCTGTGGGCCATCGGGTCCCCGAGACTTTCCTTGGCCGGATCCTGGGCAGTTCGCCTTCAGGCGCCAGCAGTGTCGGCGTTATGAATCTTGTTGCTGTCATTGGCATTGGCTCGTTCCTTGGTTACAAGGGACTGACCTTGTTCCAGCGTGGTGAACTCACCTGGAGCAAGGTCGGCCTTGGAGCGGGCCTTGCCATTGGCGTTGGCCTCTTTCAGGCCGGCCTGGCGAAGTATGTGCGCTGGCGTGAAGAATGCCTTGACGTGTCTTCGGCCGGAGCTTTGCTAATGTAGTGGTGATAGCATCAATAAAAGCCACGAGTAAAGACGATCGCAACGCCTATGACCGTGAGATTCAATGGGATGAGTCTCCCATCCATCCTGCCAAACTAATCGTAACCTGAATACCGATTTAATCCACTCGGTTTAATGCGATCGATTCAACGTGCTATGGGGTCCTCTTTTTGCGATGTACAGATGGGTGCTGGGCTGTATCCGATCATGTCCAGGAGGCGGTCGTTCAGATCTTCCGGCAGTGTGTGTCCTTTGGTATTCTGTGATAGGTGTTTCTGTTTCAATGAATCGTTACTGGCTGGATCTCCTTGTATCTGTCAGTAGGTAGTGCTTCTGCATTGGCGTTTCACACGACCAGTGACTCGGTGTGGTCGGAGACGTTTTCTACGTCAACGCTGGGTTGTTCGGATTCTTCTTCTTCTCCTCGCCAGGAATATGTCACCATATATTAGGTATCTTGTTGAGCCTCAGCACACGAATACCGGCGATCGGCAATGTAATGCCGCATCCAAGCCATGTCATGGATGTCAACAGCTGCCCCTGCCCCGCATACGTGAGATCTATTATCGGGCTCCTGGTATATTATAATGGGAATAATAGTGGACTATCAATCCAATCACAGTCACGATGTCGACACACTCATGACTCTCAACTCTCTGCTTGGCTTGGCTATTCCGGTAAAGGTAAGGCACGAACGGTTTGGGTATGGATGCCGTGCCGAGATGCGATCGAATAATCGTCGTAGATCCTTGGGACGATATAGTGTCTTGGTACGACCTATTTTTGGATCCTGGTTCTCTTCCTCATGACCTTCCTTATTGACACTCCAGTCTAGTCTATTAAATACGTCTGCCTAACGTACCTGGTATTGACAATGTCTCACATAGCAACCATATCAGATTCTACCATTTCAACCGTTCTTTATCGCGCATCGTCAGTCCCTAGAGTCGTGGTGATCAATACCTCCTTTCTTTACCTATCTCGGAGAATACATCAAAGTCGGAGGATAGTTCAAAATCCATAGAAGCAATGCCAGAGGCCCACGATGATGTGTCACGGGACCATTTTTCACCTCGCACTGCAGCGGCGCACCCGATGAGGGCCGCTGGTTGTCGGGCTCGATCGGCAAGATCGGCATGTCACGCTTGGACGGCGACACGTGAGGTGAAGGATATACCCGGACGGAGGACTTGTAGGTTCTTTCTGATTCATTTATGGAGATATATATAACTTACAGTAGAGTAGATTCTAGCAGCGCAATGGATAGGGACGGGGATGCAGCTGAGGAGACGACGACTAGGCAGGTTAACGAACATCAAGATGCACAGATGCAGGCTATGCTGCTACAGGAGCAGATACGGAAGAAGAAACGTCTGATGGAGCAACAGGCACAAGAAGAAGAAGAACGGCAACGCAAACGGGTAGCTCTCGACGAGACTACGACACAAGAAACACCAGCTTGGAAAGATCACAGACTGAATACGCATGTCAGAGCACCGTTCAACGAGATGGCGTTCCAGCAGAATCCCGCGACGCAGTACCGACGTGTGCAGACGTTCTCCTCGTCGCATGTCATTACTAGTCGGATCGCAACACAGGTCCACGCCCCCTTCAACGAAATGGCGCGCCAGCAGAATTTCGTCTGGGAAGGGCCGCGATTCCCGTCTTTCCCGTCGTTCTCACCGAATAGGACGGCTGTTGTTGCGAAGACGGCGGAACAGCCGCATACCTGTCTCAAGACGATTCGGCTCCTCCGGGCTTTAGTATCAGGATCACATGAAAGACATAGTGGCGGGATGTTGAAGTATACACTTGAGGAATTCCCGTACGCGACATGTCCGAAATACATCGCTCTCTCCTACGTCTGGGGTCCGGAGACGCCTACCAGTACCATCCACGTAAACGGCGAAAGCGTCTCTGTGCGGACGAATTTGAAACAGGCACTATCCAGTATCCAGAAATCGAATCCGGATGCTTATGTTTGGGCCGACGCCATCTGCATTAATCAACGCGACGATAAGGAGAAATCGAGCCTGGTGCAACATATGGGCGAGATCTTCGCGAATGCGGCGCTCGTGTATGCGTGGTTGGGTCCCATCGAAAGAAACACCGAGACGTCGTCGACGGAGGACCTATTTGCGCATTTCTTGCGTTTGGGGCAGATTTTCTGGGATCGGGCGGGTGAGGAGGGGCCGAGACGGTTGAATGAGCGACGATTGGATCTGGAGATGATACTTGCGAAGAATCTGGATGTGTTATTTGATTTGTTCGCGAGGGGCGTCGATCGGTTTCCCGTGGAGGAGTACGCTGCGTTTTCTGCGCGCGGGTTTTGGTCAAGGATATGGGTCTTGCAGGAGGTGTATCTCGCGAAGAATCTGTTCTACGTGTGTGGACATTGTCGATTACCTTCACAAGTCGTCGCGGGGGCGTTGATATTGCTGGAATCATTCCAAAGACATCTAATGCATTCGCAGCGTCCCATTCGTGCGGAGATTGAGCGAAACGAACAACTGGCCAAGTTCGCCTTCGGATTCCCGTCCCTGCCGGAAATGCATCGACTGATTATCTACACGTCGATATATCCGCTCGACGTCGTCTCGCTACGCATCGCTATGACGAATTTCTGCGTGAAGGAATTACCCACGGGCTCGAAGGCGAGTGATGCACGGGATATGATCTACGGACTTATGGGGTTTGCGAATCCGGTGGAAAAGGGGTATATCCAGGCGGATTATACGAAGAGTGTGCAGGAGACGTATACGTTGACCACACGGCGGATGATTGAGAATGGGTTCACGGATATACTGGCTTGGGCGCAGCCTGCGACGAAGAAGATTGAAGGTTTGCCGACTTGGGTCCCGGATTTCTCGGCGACGATTTATGAGAGTTTGTGTTGTCAGGGGCAGGCGAAGCCGTGGTTACCCGTGTTTAATGCGTGCGGGGAGAGCGATTTCCATGATGAAGTCCCGCCGTTTGTAGACGGAAACACGCTTCCTGTCAGGGGGAGGCGGTTAGGTGTTGTGGGGAGGATTGGGAGGGTTTGGGTTCCTAGGTCACGGACGGGTGCGGTGTCCGCGAGGGAGATTTTACTTGCGAGGTCGGCGCCGCATGGGGAGTTACTTGCGTTTTTGGGGGAGGTGAGAGAGTTGGTGCATTTTGCGGGACGGATTCTTAGGCATGAAGAGGGGACGAGTAGGGATACGGGGGATCTGGTTTGGCGCGTTCCGTGCGCGGATCAGATCGTGTTAGATGGGAGATTGGTACGCGGTGATCCGAATACGAAGAGTCGGTACGAAGCGACTATGCACGGATTACAGGAATGTATACGGTCCCCTGGGGAAAGCGAGATAGGGGTTCATGCGAGGCCGTATGTGGAGGCGTTGTTGCGGTGGGTTGATAAGCGGTGTTTTGTTACCAAAAGGGGGCTTGTGGGGTTAGGGCCGGGAGGGATGAGGGAGGGGGATGAGGTTGTTGTGTTGGATGGGTTTAATGGGTGTTTTGTGCTGAGGAAGAGGACGGAAGATGAGTGGGAGGTTGTTGGGGAGGCGTATGTTGATGGGGTTATGGATGGGGAGATGAGTGGCGAGGGGGAGAAGGAGTGGTTTCTTTTGGTTTAGGGGTTGTATTGTGTTGTCTTCGGTGTGTGTTATATTGTGTCGTTTTATGGTGGATATACCAGAGAATAGAAGATTGAGATGGGAGAGTGTTGTGGACAAACTTAACGTAAGGAGAGAGTAGAATATAGGTACTCGTTAATAAGAACTCCTAGCTGTATAAGTTGACGGTCAATTCAGATACATGAGACGACTTACACAGACCGCGAGTAGCTAGGTACCTACTTACACAGCTGTAACTTGAAGACCAAAAAATCCGAACTATCAGACGGACGCTGAGATATCGAGCAACATCGTGAAACCGAGTAAGATACATGTCGCTAACCATTGGCCAAGGAACGTGGCAACGTTACGTACATCTCGTGCTGAGTGTCTCCAACATGATGTGGTTTCAATGTAACTGTGAAGGCATGGGATACAAGCAGGCTGCGTGTGAATGCATGTTGGGCAGGTCTGACAGGTCAAGAACCGTGTTGAGTGGTATCCAGTTGACACTTTGGTTCCGTTGAGGAGACGATAGTTTGTGTGTAGATTCGAGTGGTTTTTACAGGTTGATAAATGGCAATGCTGAAGGGGCATGTGATGTGTTAGATTCAGGGGCTTCGAGGATTGTGTCCAAGGGTGTTTACCCTTCTCGTGAAGAGAAATCATGTCTACCTACCTACAAATCAATAGCATCAATAGTCGAAGAGAGTCACGAAGACCAAGGTTGATTCAGTCTGTCTCATTTATGTAGCGTGTGGTAGTAATAGCGAATAATCGTCACATTCCCTCCAGGCACTACTTACTACATACGTAGGACAGACGTCCTGCTTACATGAGGTTGAGCACGGCACCCTGTACAGCGATACATCACCATAGCGATTCATAGAAACACCTAGACAGCTCGTGTCGGTCTCATAAAGTAGGCATAGGCAGTACACAGGTAGGCAGCAGGCAACACCTATCCCATCCCACTTGCTCATGATTCTTGCAGACACAGCATCGATCATGCCTCCTTCACGAATAGGGGTCACAATCGTGTTTTGTCTTGTTATATGAACTGGGAATCATTCTTTTCTTCCGACGCCTTCTCTTCGCCCGGCCCTCAAAGCCGTAATCGAGCATCCCAGGGGTATATAAGCAAAGCGAAAAATAAACGTAAACAATACCATCCACCCATTTTTTGTTCAGCACTCGGAGAATTGTGAAAGTCGCATCTGATGTGCGATTCCCGAGCGAGACCGAAAGGATGGACGTGTTGGAAACAAATGCATTTCATCAAAGGCTTCTTCTCCTTCTTCTTCTTCTTCTTCTCATGGGTGATACCTGCCAGCGAGCAGACGATGGCCCCGACACCGAAACAGCTAACGATATCGCAGAACGACGGGAGAACTCCCGAGACATCGGGATGCAACTAAGAAGCCTCCTCACCAACTCTGCCGGACCCCAAGTTTCGCATGTGGGCCTCTCTAAGTCGGCTGATCCAGTGACGGCGCAGAACCGTCGTCATCTTGACAAAGACCATGGCTTTGTTTTCGTCAGTCAGTGCCTTCTCAGCAATCTTGAGCTGAAGATCTAGATCTTCGTCGGCAAAGTCACGGAACAGAATCTCGACAGCCTGTTCAGACCACTTTGGCGTAGCTCGAGCCTTGAGCACTTCTGCGAAGGACAGGAGGCCACTCTCAACGAGGGCAGGAGATGCGACAGACTGGTTTGGGACCTGGACAAGTTGGCTCGAGGAAGGACCCGCGGCGGAAGATGAAGCAGTCGCGGGGGTCTGCTGATTGTAAAAGCTCGCAGCGAATCGAGAAGGCCTGCCTCGACGCTTCTCGGGATTGCCCGTAGTCGGGTCGGGGTTGGGGCGCTTGGGCGACTGCGAATTGGTTGCAGTCTCGTCCGGAGGAGTCAGGGCACTGTTGTTCGCGACGGCGGAACGACCAGGTATCGTTGTAGAAGTTGGGCGCTGAGGCGACGCCTGGGTTGTAGAGATGGAGGCCGCGCCCTGCTGCATACCTGCGGGCTGGATCGGTTGGAATTGGGTCTGAGAGAACGTCGAATTCTGGTTCTGGGAAGTCTGCTGAAAAACGGTCGAAGACGAAGGGGACTCAGCGGATGCCGAGGGCGACAAATCTTCCTGATTGGCATCGAGAGTGGACGTATCGGCATCACCCGAACGCGGCGGCATGGAGCCGTCAGCGTTCTTACGTCTGGGCTTCATGTGGCGCTTAGGGGCACCGCCAGATCCGACAACGTCGGGGAACAGGATCTCCATGTAGTTCTCGTGGTCGAAAGGCCGACCGCGGAGTGCTTTCGACAAGGGTTCTTTCTGTAATACGCATGCAATGGTTGGCTGGGAGCTGTACAAGTAGGTAGGGAGAAGAAGAGAAGAGGAAGAGAAGAAAAGAGAAGTGGAAAAGAAGAAGAGGAGGAAGAGGCCTGACGCGGGACTTACCTCGAAGTGTCGGTTCCAAACCTCCTCACTCGCAGTTACGATGCGCGTCACGGGATTGTACAAGAAATCGGGATCTTCTCTGAGTCCCCGCCACATACGGAACTTCTTACGGGCATTGTCAGCCTTGTTGATAAGGTGACTCTTCTCGGGATATGCGCCGTGCCGGTCGCGTAAAGCCACGGCGGCCCGTTCCCATGCGCCGGCTTTGAAGTTGTGACTGTCTTTGAAGCCCATCTGCATGGACTCACACAATGATCTAAAAAAGGTGTCTTCATAGGCGGGGTTCCAGCTGAAGCGCGGTGTGCGGCGGTCCGCATTACGACGGGGGGTTCGCGACAATGCGGGAGACTGAATTTCTTCGTCGGCCATGGTGGACAATGGTTATGTAGGCAGCTGACTGATGGCGGCGGAAGGAAGAATAATCCGTATTTCGTCGATATATTGTGATAACGAAGGTGGTGGTGGATGATACTACGTAGTAGATGGTACAAAGAAGAACCGCGTCTGTGTGTCTGTCTGTCTATCTGTCTGTGCCCAATACAGATACAAGCAAATGTATCCAGGCGTAACTGGGCCCGGAGGGTCACTTGAGGGATTGGAAGATTGAAGGATCAGAGCTGGCAGAGCTGGCAGAGCTGGCCCAGAGCCTGACCTGGAGCTCTCCCAAGGGAGAGTAAACGGACGATAAGAGAGGGTATATGTAAAGGGCAGACGATACGAATGTGGTCGTCGTGAATCGTCGAGCCGCCGGACAACCAATATCTCGTGTCTTATCGATACCACCTTGGATCCCCTCGCCAGGCAAAGGTGCGCAAGGGAACAGATTGATGACAGAGGGGAAAATGGTAAGGTATGGATGGATACACTTAATGGATTGGGTTGATGGGATGGATTGTTAACGGTTAGGAGGTTAGCACCAGGAATTCCGTAGGGGTTTCCCTCCTAGTTTCAAACTTTTTCGTTTAAAACGGTTCGAGTGGAGTCGCTAAACCTGTGCTGCATAGATGCATATGTGGCTTCCGTATATGCAGTAATCCGCAAAACTAGTTTTTTTACAGGTATCAACGGTGTAACGAGTTATCTCTGTACTGAGAACGGTACGAATTCCAAAGACAAACAGTGTGTGGTGGTGTTCTCAACCTCAATTTTGTAGGAACCTTTAGGGTCTACGGAAGACACTGGCGATTTTCTAGGTATTTCATACAGAATGGCGTGTACGAGACATACTTTACTGCTGTTCCGTATTTATATTATTTATTTATTCGTGTCCATGGTCAACACACGTACACACCTGTATGATTCCTAACCCTACGGTATGGCAGTCGCAAGCATCTGTCGACGACTGCAAAGTGTCCCGACGCGACTTCTAATCCGACTCCTCTTCCTTGACAGCTGCAACCAGTCGCAGATCTCTCTGGCCTTCCATAAGAACCTCTATCATCCGCGAATACAGCTCTGGATCTTCCGTCTTCCACCTTCTACCGTTCGGAAAGACGACTTCTCGTAATTTGCCAACCACCGGGCCCAAGGGCTGGTAGTATGACGTGAAGTAGTCGTCGATGTACTCTTTGAAATCCTCGTCACTCACGATCTCCAATTTCTGCTTGACAAGCGTCCGACGCTCTATAAACTCCCACTCATCGTGCTCAGGACGGTATTTTTCTCCTTCGCCCGGTCCATCAAATTGGGTACATATCCAGAGCAACACCCAGAAGAATGACTCCAGGTCATGCATAAATGAGTGCCGTTCACCTTTCAGCAAGCCGATCGCCATGAAGGGCCGCGTGCCGACGCCAATCGGCTCCTTGGCACCGCTGCTCTGCTCACCTCGTTCACTGATAGCAAGGTCCAGGTCAATCAAGAAGGCCGGGTAGGACGGATTGTCCTCGTCTTCGTTGATCATCATGTTGTTGACCGAAATGTCTCTATGAAGAATGCCGCCGTGCTTTCTTAAAGACTCATGGCCCTCGAGGCAGCACACGAAAGCAGAAAGCAGGGCTACATGAGAGCTGGCTGTATATATTGGCTTCCCGCAGTCGCGCATGACGACTCGCCGGTGATGTCGATTCTCAATCGCGTTTTTGTGCATCGAAAATGAGAAGTAGGGGTTAGATGATGGCGGAGCTTCTTCTGTTGGGTCGACTTCTGGCTTTATCTCTGTCATTTCATTTGCTCCTCCGATGCTTAGACGGCTGCGCAGTGAATTATAGCGACTAGCTGGTGGACCTGGATCTGATTTTCGTTTACTTGGCCGGCGATTCGTCGAGACTACCCGATTCCTGCGGACGGTCCCGTACACGTCGTCAATGCCACCTTGGACGAGAACAGTTTCATGATGATAATATCTTGCGATATAATCCACGTTGCTGTTTCTTGTTGCCTGCCTTAGCATCTCTCCCTCCTCCGGTCGACTTGGGTCCTGCCACGAGTCTTTGATCACAAAACATACGCCGGGGCTGGCCTCGCTATGGGCTTTCCAGCAAGTAGTGGCCCGACCAGCGATACATGGTGTGCTTCGCAAGACTCCGTCAATGATGAGACGCTCGGTGCGCCTATTACGCTTAATCTCAATATACCGCTCGGTGCCGGACGAAATGATTGTAGGATCGAAACCTAGCTCAGTGTCGTTCATCATGAGGAATCCGAGGACAGTCTCCACAAACCGCTTACCATCAGAATTAACGTTGAATTCGTCCGAAGCCAGTATGCCAACTCGATCGAATAGCCATATTCGCATTTCAGCTCGACAAATCGTGAAGCCTAGGACGAAGCGGCGAGAATCCTGACGAGCGAACACCATTCGTGCGTATACCGCAATACCCATCCATGCCGACCCGTTTATATCGGGGCCGAGATCGCTCTCTAGCTGCCCTAGAACGAGAACCTGCGACCAGTCAAAGTCGGAATCTAATTCGGGCGATTCCAACTTGGGGGCATCGTCGCTCATAAACCCAAAGTTTAGCATGTGCGATACGACGGATCCCGGCTCCTGACATCCCGGGAGAGGCGGGTCCGGCTGTGCCACTATATGTGGCCGACGACACGTTCTAGGTGCGATGTGCTCATGCGCCATGGTCACAAGCTGCGTGGCAATGTTTTCGAACCACTGGAAAACAGCCCTCTCATCCGGCACTATTCCGCCAGGCCATCCCTTCCAGCCCCTTTTGGGATCATAAAAGGGGTCAGGGTCCCATTGGCATTTTTGGAAAACAGCCGAGCTTAAACTCTCATTACCCGGAAGAGACTGAAAGAATCTTGCATGAAAGCCCCGGTCATTAGTAAATAATGGACCAAAATCCAGCGGATCGACATGCCGGCGGACCTCGGATGTGGTGATGCAGTCTCTTAAGGAGGAGCTAACCGTTCGAGGGGGTATGGTATCCATGCCGTTCATGCCGTTCATGGCTTCGATAGCTGGCGATGCAGTCGAGCACGGCGTCTCAGGATCTACAAAAGACTGAAAGGGTTTCACATGGAAGTCCTGGTCATCATCTGGTAGCGAGCCAAGATCCGGCGGATCAACATTCCGTGGGATCTCGGATGGGACGGCCAAGTGTCCCAAAGAAGACCTAATCTCTGGAGGGGGGTTCGATTCCATGCCATCGAGAGCTTGCGATACAAGCTCCCAGATGATCTTCTCGTTGAGCTCATCCGCAAGCGTTGCCTTGAGCAGAGGTCTCAGGTGACCGACGGCACTGCCATTGGCAACGAGCGAAGAGAGTGCTGTCGTTACTGTTTCATCAAGAGCACTAGCTGTCTCCGGTACCAGGTCCGCGAGGTGAATCACCAGATCACATGCAAGGGACCGTAAGTCTGATATCTTTGTGTTAGAGCATCAGATTTGCAAACTTGAGTGAATATCTTTGCCTTCACTTACCTTCTTTATCGAGTCCATCGACCGATTCACTCGATGACAAGCCGGGCTTCCTGTAGCGCGCCTCGAAGTCGCAGCGGAACGCATCAAGTCCATCTGCGATAGAGATGCTGCTGAGGAGTCCTAGCCTTGACATTTTGTGACGGCGTTACCCTCGAGGCGAGAGAATGTGAATGGATCCGGGAGTCGCGTAGAACAACGCGGACGAGAAGTTTTGGCAGAAGTCTGCTTGCTCTGCTCTGAGATTCGGCAAGCTGCTGTGAAACTAGGATTTCTACGCGCACACAGGTGTAAATGTATTTCCGTTTCATTGTCATCCCTGCTCAGATTCGTTTGCGTGCTTCCGTTTGCTGCCGCAGTTTGGCGTATGAATACGCAGGTGACGTGTACGATGCCAGCAGCATCGGATGCTGAATGTGGCTCTGAGCCATTTCATACGTTTGGTGGTAAGGAAGAATTCCTACCGAATTTGTAAAGAAGGGGACCGAATGAGAAGAGAACCGAATAGATTAGCGATCTATGGTGCTGGCGTGTTCCACTTGCTTTTGCTTTTTTTCTGCAATTCTACACCGGTTCCGATCTTTCTGGATTTCACTTAGAAAGGTTCATCCACAACCAAAATGATACAGAAAGTTCTATATCACTCCAGTTATACCCATCGATTTCCATGACTTCGGAAAAGAATGAATGAATCATGCATTCTTATCCAGATAGGCAGTAGTCCATCACGCCCAACACCCACCCTACCAAACCATCTCCTCCTTCTCCTTCTCCTCCCCCCTCGACCTCACCCTCCGCACCGTCCTAACAGTCCCCGCCCGACTAACCCCCACCATCCGCGCCAACTCCCTCCGTCTCCGATACGACTCCCGGAACTGATACCGCTCGTACGTACCCATTCCATACACGACACCCCCCACTAAAGTCCAGAACCCCGTCATCACGAGGGCGATGGGGAATATGAGGATTTGCGTTCCGGGGAGGACGAAGGGGGTTTGGCCGGAGGAGAGGGAGAGGGTGAGGTTTTGTTGGGCGAGGGTGGCTTGGTTGAATTGTGATAGTTTGCTGGTGGTGGTGTTTACTAGTTGATTTGGGGTTGATGAGAGGGTATTGGGATTTGAAGATGACCTAGAAAGGATGGCGTTTGCTAGGTTTGTTGTTTTTTGCTCTATTGATGCTGGTGGGAGATGGTGGATGATGCCGCTCGGAAAGGCGTGCGTTTGCACCGTGAGCAGGGATATGACGAGGAGGATGAATCCCAGTAGGGTGCGTTTGTTGGTGGTCGTCATTTCGTAAGTTTCTCGTTGAATTAATGTTGATTTAGGTAGGTATCACGAGTCCAGCTCGAATTGCGTAAATGGTTCAGTGACCGTTGGTAAGTAATTGATGTGAGTGACCAGCACCTCAGTTGAACTGAGCAAGACGAATGAGTGTACGAATTGAAGAAGACCTGCCTGCAGGTACGGTACGGTGAAGATGACGATTGACTTCGTGATGAAAGAGTCAAGTTTCGAAAGAAGAGAACAGATGACCACAAACGGAGACAGAGAAAAAGAACAGTAAAAGAACAAGACAGCAACAGGTTCACTTCGAACTTATCCGTAACGACTACGATTAAACACCACATCCCATCAATCGCACGAGTCACATCATTATCAACATACGGAATAATCATCGTCTCATGTTCTGCAGCTAACGACGAAGAAGGCCATGATAATCATGTCTTTAAGCGCCCTTGGCGTGATAGAGATACATGCAAAACAGGGGACCAACCCGAACGAGCCAGTTGCCGCGCGGTAAAGATTCTTCCATCCGATCCGTACAAATAAACACCATCTTGTACGATAGGTAATCCATAACTATTGCACCAATCTTAAATGTGTTGAAATGAAGCAAGGTCAAAAATCAGCACGAAGCACTCACGTATGAGTATACGAGTAGTTAAACCCATCCCTGACGACCAACGCGCTCAACCTGGATGTCCGTACCCAGGGCTGCCATCTCGTTGGGATCGATACTGCCGCTCCCGTCGAACACCCACTTCGGCTTCTTCAAGAGACCGCCAATCCTCTTCCAGTCCAGAATTTTAGTTTTCTGAGATGGAAATCCACACGTACTGCGCGCACACTCCGAACAGTCGTCTCCGCAGCCTAGTTCATCGCCATCTGCCGATTGGAGAATACTTGACATAGAGGGCAGTGCAACGGGAGTATTGTTCGTATTCGTGCTGTCGTCAAACGACAGGGCCGCCATCGACTCAGAATCCATGAGTCTGAACTGATGGCAGTCCGTTGTAATAACGACGGCGTTGCTGTCCGCGCAAGCCTCGTATGCATCTGAGTAGACCACGATGAATCCTTCAGCGTAGTTCACCCGAAGCGAATCAAGCTCACGTCCGATCATCGCAGGGTTACAGCAGGGATCGAAGATTGCGATCTCTCGAGGTTTCTCATGAAGCAACGCTTTGATGATATCCACGGACAGCGACTCCCTCGTGTCAGACGTGCCCGCTTTGAAGCTGTAACCGAGTATTGTGATCTTCTTGTCGACTAACGTGTTGTTCAGACAACGAATGATTCGTCGGCAGAATCGGTCGCACTGATACTCGTTCAGCTTGATGACTTGTCGCCAATACTCGCTCACCTCTTCAAGTCCGAGAGAGTCGGCCAGATAAGCGAGGCTTAGGAGGTCTTTCTTCAAACAGCTGCCACCGAACCCAATGCCCGCCTTTAAGAACCGGCAGCCGATTCTGGGGTCCAGACCAACCGCAATCGTTACTTCGTCCACGTCGGCGCCCGTCTTCTCGCAGATCGCAGATATCGAATTGATGCTGCTGATACGTTGGGCCAACATGGCGTTTGCGACCAACTTGGATAACTCGGACGACCAAGCATCCGTGGTGAAAATACGTTCGCGAGGGATCCAGGCACTGTAAAGATCAATAAGGGCTTGAGCGGCATTGCGACCGGCATCAGTCTTGGCCGACCCGATGAGTACTCTATCTGGGCACATAAGATTGAAAACAGCCGTTCCCGCCGATAGAAATTCCGGGTTCGATAGTATCTCGAAATGGTCATCGGGACGATGAGTCGTCAACTAGACACACGACGCCTGTTAATACATAGGGAGTACAGTTTACAAGGAGCCACAGCCACGCCCGAGTCGATCTTGGTTTCAACGTACAATATTCTCTACAAGCCGTGCAGTGCCACACGGGACAGTAGACTTCTCGACGATGATCGTTCCCGGGCGAGCGAATTTGGCGATTTCAACAGCGACAGCCTCAAAAGCCGCCATATCCGTCGCGCATCCGGCACCCACACCAGTCGACTTGGTGGGCGTATCCACGGCAATAAAGACAATGTCTGCCTCACCAATACACTTGCCGACCTTGACAGAGAAGGACAGATTCGGAGTTCGCGTCACAGCATCGCGTAGGCCCGGCTCGAAGATCGGCAGGTGCTTCGAGTTCCACCGTCGAATCCGTTCTTCGTCTTTATCGACGACATTGACGCGGATGTCGGGATTGCGATTCGCCACGACTACAGCTGCAGGACCGCCTGTATATTGTTACAAGGCATGGTTAGCCAGCTGAAGCCTGAACAGGCAGCCAAAAATGGACGGCACGAACCAACAAAGCCAGCACCAATGTAGCATATGTTGATAGCTTCCCGCGCAGCAGAGTGCGAAGTAAGCGACGACATCCTGTGCTTTACTGATTTGAGCGTCGTAGCGGCGGAGACAGGTGTGTGATCTCAGACTCGTACAATACACCAGGCTCCGAGCACAGAGGAATGCCACTGACTATGTGATGTGGCGTGATTGTCCGTGATTGTTTTCGGTAGACTTCCTGTTGACTGTACGGCCACTTGGACGATAGAGTCGACGGAACCTGTTGGTGTCCTTCTGTGGCCTTTTCTTGATTTCTGCTCTGGTCCCTTGCTGCTGCCTGCATCGACGTGCCTACAAAACTCTCTCTTTGGCTTTAACTTCCCAATTTGTGATTTCATCTCCAGAAAGTTTCAAGACAGGTGGACCTTCTATGTTAAGTAGTAGAACAGCGTCATTGGACAAGAACGGGGTATCAAGAGGTCGTGAGGTCGCAACTACCTGACGTACATGATACCTGACAGAGTCTCACAGACACGCCTCTTCATCATCGTCAGTAATCATCACGATAGAACGTATTATCCATCAACTTCACAAGAATGAACCATGCTCGCGTGCTCGATCACATGCTTGCTGCTTGCTAAAATGCCTCTTTTTACATCCAACTCAACTCAACAATAAAAGCCATCTCTTTACAGGACTAGCTTGAAATCAGGGTGTCGATCGTCATGATAACCCCTATACTTTTCATACTTTCCACTCGCCTTGTCGCGGTTGACTTTCCAGCAGTAGAGGACGTTGGCAAGGACACTAGGTATTCAGTTAGCATTCAGATTATTCGGTTCAGAAAGGCCCGGGGTTTCCTTACAGGAACCATCCAGCTGTCAGCAGACCAAGAACAATCGTGTGTCCCTTGTGGTATTGAGGACCCTGAGACTTCGGGTAAATGAACACAGCGACGAATCCGCCCGCATTGGCAATAGCAAGTTGCAGGGCGCTCGTCGTTGCGCGTTTATAGTGTCCAGCAGAGTTCTGTCGTCGTCAGCTTATATTCGTATCTACTACCTATTGAAGAGATACATACATTCGAAAGCCATCCCAGAACAGGCGGGACACTACTGTAAAGTCCCGTGGCCATGAGGAAGGTCATGCCGTATTTCACGGATGTGATGTGCGTGTTTGCGATCACGGCATACCCAATAATGGCAACGGGCAGTGAACAGAGCATAATGATTCCGCGGACCTTGAAATGGTCGGACAGATAGGCTGTGCAGACTGGTCATTGTTAATGGAGATTACATGAAAGGAGCTATCGAGGCTTACGAGTGAACACGGTCGCAACGGCGTATGGAATAACAGACCAGAGTTGGGCTTCATTCGCAGTGTATCCCAGACCTTGGATGATTGTCGGTAACTAATTTCGTCAGTCTACTTGACACACTATTGGGTTGGGGTGGATTGGCGCATACGAAGAGACCGAAACTGTACAATCCACTGAGGATTCCAAAGTAAGCGGATGCAGAGAGCCATGTCTGCCAATTGAAGACGCCACGGGCTACTTCGGACCATGCGAATCTCTCTTCCTCTCTACAAGACCGTCAGCAATAGGATTTCTGCTCAATTCATCATGGGGCACCAACCTCTCTCGACCACCAGTTGAACCCTGGTGCAAGCGGCGCATAGCGCATTCTCGTTCCTCAGGGGTGAAGAAACGAGCAGAGGAAACGCCATTCGGAAGTAGCCAGAACGCAGTGAAGCCCATAGTCGAGCTCTGGTTGTCATATTGTCAGAATTTGCCCCTACCCCTAAGTTTAGAGTCATGATATCCGACTTACGAAAAGACCAAAGATGATGAAAATCCATCGCCACTTGCTTAGACCGCCTCGTCCACCCAGTTCAGAGATTGCGCGTGCGAGAAGACCTGCCTGATTATTAGCTAAGATCCCGACAAATTGGATGTGGGAGGTGGGCGCACCTGAGAATGCGCCGGAGAGCGAAGCGGAGGTGTAGAAGATTCCAATTCGGATTGCGAGTTCACCACGGGTGTAAATACTCGAGAGATACAGGATCTGCTACCGTTAGTCTACATCTCATTGCGACAGCAGTTACGCAATCTCACCATTCCAGGCAGTAAGCCTCCTTCACACAATCTACAAAGAACATTAGTTATTACCATTGCGCCAATGATAGTAAGCAGACCTACCCCAGAAGCGCTCTCACAGCGACGAAATGCGGGAAGGTCTTGACAAAGCCCGTGCTCATGGCAACAATTCCCCAGAAGAAGGTGAGGCATGGCAACCAGACGCTGGGCGTGACCTTCTTCAGGATCAGATTACTCGGAATCTCGCCGAAGATGTACGTCGCGTAGAAGACGGCCAGGCCAATGTCATACTGGTGGTCCGTGATGCCAATCTCGTTCTCGAGGCCGTAAAGGCGCGCATTGCCAACATTTGTGCGATCGAAGAAGGAGCAGAGGAACAGGACGGCGAGGATAGGGAGGATTCTTTTCTCGAGTCAGTATCAGTCACTTATGAACAAATAAAGGAGGAGAATCACCTCGTGTCGAGCTTGAATAAGACTCGTCTCTCCAGACTCTTGTCAAAACCAGTCGCGAGCTCCTCGTCGACTCGCTCTACGGCTTCGAGCGCGTCGCTCGCACGCCGGGAGTCTTTCTCCTCGGGAGTCACTTCAGCCATCACGTGCGCTTCAATTGATCACGTTGGGTAGAATGGAAGGTAGGGAGAGAGAATGCGCGCGCAGCCAACGACAAAAACAATGACCGAAGGAACGAGTGGTCTTCTCGGTCGCTCTTGGCGTGGTCAGACAAACTTAGTAATAAGGGAAAGAGTGTCTCATTCGTTCAGATGCAGATGAAACTTGCGGGGGAACTTGGTGACGCAGCCCTTGGACGTGGTGAGGGAGGAACGAATCTCACGAGAGGAGAGACGAAACAAGATTGTGGGGAAGAGATATGATTTGGAAACTACGACCTTCTCTTTCTTGTCCTTTGTCCGCGATACATGGCAGGTACAAGGTTATTCCATGGGAAGGGGCGTCGTATACCTACAGAAGCTGTGATGCGAGTATAATCTGTAAAGTGCAAGTGCAGCTGCTTACAAGGGCACGTGCTACTTTGAATCTCCCGTTTTGCTTCATGCACGTATGTACTCTGTCCATATCTCGACCGGTAGGTCGACTCCAGCTGACGACTCGTCTCGAGTCTCCATCGTCTTTACACTCACTACATACCTATTCGTAAGTCTCCCCGTCGCATTCGTCGCCTCGTTCGTACTGGCACCATGTCGGTTGGTGGCACTACATATGCATGCAGGGTTTCGTTGAGCTTGATCCTGGCCCGTCGCATAGACAGGCTTCCAGATCCCAACAGCTTCAGTACGGAAAGAGATGGTGCGCCGAGACGAGACAGGGAGAGACAATGAAGTTCATGCGGATGATACGACGATATCCACATTGGGAGAACTGAGACTCTGTGAGACGGCTTGATAAGACTTACATAGGTAGTTGCGGACGGTTATCTCAGGTTAATAATTCTTTATATTCAAAGAGTCCTGTTGAGCTGAGCAAGGAAGCATTGAAAATAGTCACCTTACTGTTTAGGCCGACTGCATGTTCTATGTTAAAGTTGCATTTCACATCTGAGATAACGAGCTGATACCGTGACGGAGGAGGCGTATCAGAAGATACACGCGTTAAAGTCTGTCTGTACTTGAATTTACGAGTTAATGCCTGAATGACAATCAATTCAGGTCGTCTCGTGGCTGCACATTGAAAAAACGTTTTCACGTTGCCAATGCAACCTTGGATCGCTACCAAGTTCAACCTGATCCAGACTCTCAGGTCTCATTGCGGCGCAGAAAGATCCAGAGAATCCGAGTCTCTATATGCACAAAGCAAGTATTGCATCTATGCGAGCATCACGTACGCTAACTCGGCGCCAATTCGGTTCCTTATGCCGAACATCGGAAGCGGGGAAAACTACCGATTTAGCGTCTGCGCTATTCCTCATTCCAGCTAGTCGACCGCGGCGCAAAAGAGATTCGGCGGTTTCCCCACGGGAAAACAATGACCGAAGTCTCCAAAGGAATCTCACGCGCATTGCCATCCTCGGCCAAGACCGTCAAGTTCCAGCATGGGCCATTCGGACGTACTATTTCGTCCGTGAACAATCCGCTGCTTTTTCTATTCGCCGCCTGCTTGTTTCCGGATGCCTCACGTGCGCGAGCTTAGAGTGATCTGTATGTAAAAAGACCGAAACTCGACTCATGGCGACGTCGACTCGTCCGGCGCTTCCCGAGACCCAAAAGGAAAACGCTGAGGAAGCGAAAGACAAGACCAAAAGAGACCCAGTCCAAGCCCCTTCATCATCTCCTCCCGACGCCAGCATGTCTAAACTCTCTGAATCAGTCAAGGCTCTTATCAACGCCACCCATGCCAGACCAGGCTACACGTGCGCAGGCACTCTCGTGCAGCCGGCCTTAGAACGTCTCGCCAGCGATGCGCGCGAAAAGAACCTCGGTCTGCCCGTCTGGGTGACCGTGTCTGTACGGATTCAACATGCACAGTCTTTCGTGAATAGTAAAGAACTGACCCAATCGCACAGTCCGCCGTCTCAACAACCCTCAACTGCCCCGATGCCATGACAGCCATCTTCAACCTCGCAAACTCCTCTCCTCAACGCACCCCCGTACAAAACGCCGAACTCATCCGCGAAGTCGGTCTCAAATGCATATCCTTCAACGGCATCCCACGTACCATCAACGTCCTCGGCGCATTCCACCGTAGCTTACCCCCAAACGTGACCTCCGAACTCTCCACAACGCCAACGCGCGAAATCACACCCGCGAATGTCGAATCTCGGAAGAAAGACGGTCGCAGTCTCTGGGATAGCGTCTACGCGGGCTTCGAGACGAAACTCCTCGATAAGCTCGCGCAGAGTCACCCGGATCTACCGGTACATATCCTGAACGGACATTATGCGAATTTACTCTCGAATCCGCCCGATGCCGGCAAGTTAGAGCCTGTAGGACGAGTCCTAACGTCGCTTGTGGCGATTGCGTGCCTGCGTGCGCAGACGGGTGTTAGTCCGCAGGTTGTCTCGCATATTTTTGGACTGAGGAAGGCGTATGAGAATGGGGGTGCGCATGCTGAAGGGGAACAGCCTGTCCAAGGGGGTGAATGGCTGGCGAGTGACGAGGGTAACATGTGGTTACTGGAGAGCGTAGACAAACTGGTTCATGCGATTGGGGGTGGTGAGGGGACGACGTTTGCGCCGGGGATGAGACCGAAGTTATGAAGACATGATTCTTCCTGTAAATAGTTTAATGGGTTCTGTTTATAATTTTTAGATATACCCGGTTTTTATGTATATACCATTAATGCTCACGAGCTGTAAATACTTCACGAAATCACATCACGCTGATCTATATACAAGTCCCTATCAGGACATGACACCTTTACCCACCCCATTCCCATCCTCAAAACCGCCCCAAAACCTCCCTAACCCTAAACTCCGCATCCGTCGCCCTCCTCACATCCTCCACCTCCACCCCCTCCGCAACCTCAATCAAAGTCAACCCCCCGCCCCCCTTCCGATCGACCTCAAAAACAGCCATATCCGTCACAATCAAACTCACCACCCCCTTCCCCGTCAACGGCAGCTCACACTTCTGCACGATCTTACTCTTCCCACTCTTCCGATCGACGTGTTCGGTCGCGACTACGATCTTCGTTTTATCCGGGTTCGATACGAGATCCATGGCCCCGCCCATCCCCTTGACGATTTTCCCGGGGACCATGTAATTCGCCAGATCTCCCGACGCAGAGACCTGGAATGCACCCAGGATCGCGACGTCGATGTGTCCGCCCCGGACCATCGTGAAAGATTCCGCGGAATCAAACGTACTTGCGCCGGGGAGTAACGTAACCGTTTCCTTACCGGCATTCACGAGGTCCGGATCCGCGTTGCTTTCGGTAGACGGATACGGACCCATACCCAGTAATCCGTTTTCCGATTGCAGCCAGACGGTTCGATCTGCGGGTATATGCGATGCGACGAGGGTAGGGATGCCGACGCCGAGGTTAGCGTAGAAGCCGTGTTGGAGTTCCTGTGCGGCGCGGCGGGCGATGCGGGAGCGGGAGTCTAACTCATTACTCTTATCATTATTTGAGGATGGGGACGCGAGTTTGACGACTTCGGCCCGTTTTGGTGCGGTCGCGGGGACGATGCGGTCGATGTAGATCCCGGGTAGGTCGATGTGGTCTGGGTCTAGGGTGCCGGTGGGCACGATGTGTTCTGCTTCTACGATGGAGAGGCGGGCGGCTTTTGCCATTAGGGGGGCGAAGGTTTTTGTTGTGTATCTTTTACTGTTAGCATGGAGTGCTGGAGTATGGGAAGGTGAAAAGGGGTAAGAAGGTGAAGGGGGTATGGCTAGGACTAGGGAAGGGAAAGGGAAAGAGGGGACACACTTAAACACACAATTCCCCTCCTCATCAACCTTCCATGCGCGCAATATGGCGACGTCCCCGGGCAGGGCTGTCTCCATGATATACGATTTCCCGTTGAAGACGCGGGATTCGCGCGGTTTGCCTTTTTCAAGGACGCCGTCGGGTGTGATGCGTGTGGGGATGTCGCCTGTTTGGAGGAGTGTGTCTACCAAAACCATCAGTTATGATTCCTTCTCGGTTACTCATGTAAAAGTCAGAAGGAAAGGGGTAAAGGTTGAAGAAAAGGGGTCATACTCTCGCCCGTCGCCGTATAAAACGCCGGTATCCCCGCCCCAGCAGCGCGTAACCTCTCCGCAATCGTGCCCTGCGGACACAGTTCAACGGCGACCTTTCCAGTCAAGTACTGTTTTTCAAGGGACTTGTTCGCGCCAAGGTAGGAGAGGATAATGCGATCGAGACGGCCGTGGTCCGTTAGTAGGGCGAGTCCGTGCCCGCCGGAGCCGGCGTTGTTGGAGACGGCGGTGAGGTTCTTGAGGCCTTTGCGGTGGATTGCTTGGATTAGGGTGTCTATGGTCGTCAGTCTACACTCTTAACATTTTAGAAGAATGGGATGGGAAGGGAAGAGGTTCTTACCGGGTACACCGCACAACCCAAACCCAGCACTGAGAATAACATCCCCATCCTTGACACCGTCGATCGCGTCGTCAGCGGACTTGAAGACCTTGTATCCCGTCCTCGTCCTCGCGATAGAATAGTACCGTAGTAACGAGGGCGCAACCCGTGGCACGCCCAGACGACACGTGGGTCGAATCGCAAACGACGAAGACAGTGCCAGTTGCGCCATGATGAGTGCACTCTTACGAATCTACCAGTGACTTGTGATCACGAGTCCGGATCTTGTGGAGGAGGTAAAGTAAGCAAGCCATTGGGGGACTCGGGATTATGTATGTATGTGTGTGTGTATCTGATATATTAGGTACCCCGAGAGAGACAGAGAGAAAGGGAGGGAGGGAAACAGGGACGTCGCATTTCCGGGGCTGTGTGCTCGTCGGGGGTTGATTTATGGCCGTGATGGAGGCGTGATGTCATGGGATGGAATCTGAGTGGAAGGGGACTCGGACAAGCCAACATCGGTAGTAGGTAATTGAATCCTTCTGTCGGGGTCATATGGACTGACTGACAATGAAGTCTTTATTCAATAGGAATCTGAGATTGGGGGCGGTGCTCGTCTTTTCGGGGTTTGATTGTTGGGCCGAGGTTATTGGGATTCTGATTCATGATCGGAGACTTATTATTCATGTAAGCAGGCGAGGAGCATAGTAACGGTTTCTTGGAAACGGCCAGACGAATAAGAAAAGTAGAATAGCCAGTATTGGAAGTTGTTTTGAGATGAGTTATTAATTGGAATTAAGGTATGTCTATGTCTGTACGGGAACAATAGGACTGATCCGTCAACGGTCCTAGTATGA
This sequence comes from Xylariaceae sp. X3-2, assembly GCA_028637685.1. Lineage (NCBI taxonomy): Eukaryota > Fungi > Ascomycota > Sordariomycetes > Xylariales > Xylariaceae > Xylariaceae sp. X3-2. Next base: position 96,683 of record JAJFDI010000020.1, read on the forward strand.
GAATCAGCGCGGAAAATACCACCAAGTCAGAACGACCTCTCTGAAGACCAAGCAAGCGTACTACACTCATGTATGGGGTATATTTCCCCTTCCCTTAACGCCGAAACATCAACATGTATGTAACCCAGTCATTCCTCACGTTCCTGTTATCCGTATGCTCCTTTTTCCTTTTCCTTTTCGTTTCCTTTCCCTTTCCGCCCATCCCTTCGTAAATCACGTAAACTCATGTAACCGTGCATCCTTCTTAATCACATAACCGTACCCTTAATCATGTAAACGTAGAAATGAATCAAGGAAAGGTGCCCCAATCCAACCATTCCATATCTGACGCCTGCTGAAACGGGAAATCCTCCAGCAGCGCATCGAGTCCTACGTCCGTGTTGTTGATCGCCTCGTTCAGCTGGTCGTTTGACATCGTTGAGAAAGAGAGACACTCAGGTGGCATGCTAACAGCGGGTATATGAGACTGCGCCGCCATAATTTGCTGCGTGGGAGCCAGGTACACGGGCCCAGCTTCTGGCGCGATACCAGTATCTGCAGGCGACATGCGCGCCGTTTCCGCCGATCTTGAGGCTAGCTTTAGGATTTTTCGGAGCTGACCTGCAAAGAGACATGATATGCCCCTTCTTTGAATAGGGTTCGATCCGATCCTGTCTAGCACGTCGATAGTCTGCATAATCAGAAGTCGTACACTCGGTGCTAAGCTCGAATCTTTACCGTCTGCGACCGAGCTTACTCTCAGAGCGAAGCACGCGGCGAAGGAGATCATGATGGCCGTGTTGTTCGGCATGGAGCGAAGCTGCTTCTCGCCCTGGACTGCAACGCGGAGAACGTTAAGTGCCGACGTTAGACCTGATGAGCGAAAGAAGTGGCGTGCGCGGACGGGGGCGGTGCTGTAGTTAATTATGCTCGAGTAGGTGGATAGCCGGGTGTGGGAGGCGAGAATCTCGACGTAAGGAGGGAGCGCGAATTCTACATTTGTCAGTGAACCGATCTAAGGATGTAATATAATAGACTCACGTTCTCGGTCCCCTATTTGTAGAGGCCAGGTCTGATACCAATTGTCGAAGAACATGGTGATTTCGTCTTTCAACCTGTAGTCATGCGTCAGCGCCGAGTCACTGGAGAAAAAGGGGTCGCCATACCTGTCAACTACACTCGTTTCGTTGATTCCATTGACATAGCTATCGCAGATTGCGCGCAGGGTGTCGATTAATTTCTCCTGAAAATACGATTAGCAACTCAATCACACAGTTGGATGCGCAATTGCCTTACCAGATCTCTGCGGAGCACAGCAACAGACACTATAGAGCCATCCCAGCGATCTGCGAATTCACTCATGTGCCATTGATCACAAGTCTCGATGAGTTGCCCCATAGGCAAGACGTAACTTCTTCCCCTTGCCAGACATACGCTGTCATATATGTTAATCACCACGTTCTTCTGAATTTGAAGAGCACTTACCCTCTTTCTAATACAAACAGAGATAGCCATGTTCGTTCTCGTCTGCGTAGTAACCGTTTACCCAACTCACTCTCGGGGTCGATATCAGCGAAACCGTCAACCTTCAGAGCACGGCGTGCTGTAATCTTATCGGATGTGGGGCCAATGTCGCGCGACTGTGATCCATCGGGCGACGGAGGAAGGATAATCTTATTAAGATGTAAATCCATGGCAATGCTGAGTGCTATGGACATGTATGTCGACGTCTCGTCATCGGCCCAATGCTCACCAGCAGGGAGCCATGGGATGTTCACCATGAAGGCCAGAACAATCTCGACAGACCTATATCGTTTCGTAATGACCAGGTCTGCGAGTTTTTGACGGTGTCTCGAGAGTCGTCTGTGTAATGCTTCTAATGATGGTGAGAAGAGCGCTGACGCGGCAGCGATAGATGTGAAGAGGAAAGCAGAACGTCGTCGCACAAAGTCAACCGTGTGTAAGATGGGGTCAATCCCCCATCTCGTATGCGCGAGGTTCTCATAAAAGCTGATGCCGTGTTAGTTCTAGGGGTCTTCAACTCTTGATGCAGGGAGTCTCATTTACTAGATGAATAAAGCTTCGGCCTCGGCCAAAGTGAGTAGGCCTAGTTCAATGGGATCGAGTTCCGGACCAATGTCGAGACGGGGTCGGCAGCTACCGAAGAAAACTTGTAAATTGTCATCGTGACCGGTTTCGGTCATTCTCTCTCGGTTCAACAGTGACTTGCTGGGCAGGTGTCCTCCGCGCACCGCCGAACAATGGCCACCGATGGAGGACAGTAATTCAGACGTCCTAGCCAGTAATTGCAATGGGTTCTCGGCATCGTCCAAGTTCAATTGGTCATTATTGACGGGCGGGGAAATGGAACCACCGGAGTCTAATTGCGATGATGGAGTCGCGCGAGAGGTCGAAGTAGATGCCTGACCTGGAGAGGAAGACGGACCATGATATTGACGGCCAGTTGTTGACGTCAGACCTGGTTGTTTCTGACTCCGCTCGGCATTGAGAAGTCGCCGACTCCTCTGAAGCAGATGTCTCAGCTCGGCCGACTGGTCGGAGTGGTCATCAGACGCAGGGTGGTGACGCTTGAGGGCCTGCTCAAGCTGGAAGACGGCCTTCTCGAGGCCAGAGTGCTTACTGGGAAAGTGGCGGTGTCAGTAAGATGGGACCAATGGATGGATATACCTAGACAACAGAACAAGGTGATTGATTACTTTTTAACTCCCTTATGGCGGCCAACATGGAAGAGAGGCGCAGCGCATTCCAGACTACGCTGGATACATCGAGCACAGGTGGTGGAGCCGTCAGACCGCACACACTTGACCTTGGACCTCTTGCAATTGAAACATGACGCCAAGCGCCCTTCGTCCTTGTGCTTGGACACGCCATTCAATGCCATGGGCGATGTTCGGAGCATTGGCAGCAATGGCAGAGGTTGTGCAGTGGGAGAAAGCGAGTGTACATGACAGCGAGTTAACTCGGATCCCAATGAGTCATGTAGGATGCGATGATGACTATTTACTATTTATCTCCTCGGGGAACACATTTATGACCTTGGGGTATTATGGGAGGCTGTGAAAATGGATCGTGGCAGACGCGAGCCGCGAGGGTTGGAAGGTTGGAATTGCGTACGACGACGGGCGGGCGTATTCCGTACGGGCACTTTCGAATGACATTGACTGGTCTATATGGCCGTTTGCGCCACGGGTTGTCCAGACCGTGTGAGACTTGATACTTGTACGGTATCACGATCAGAGCAACCACCATCAAGGTTGGTCCCTTGGGAAGGCGCGGAGGGCGCAAAGGGTCGGGTGAAAGACGTCAGTCAAGTCGGGTGCGGACATGGTACAGTTTGCGAGCACTGTCACGTTCTCGACGATAATAGCGGGACTCGGGGCACTCAAACACGCTGCGCTAACTGCATGTGCACCAGCCGCGCTAGAGAAAAGACAAGACAAAAGGTGCGATTACGTAGGAATCTGGACCGTGGGTAGCCGAGTCCAGTCCATTGGTGATTCAGGTCCGTACGTATTCGTACGATCGTGAGTTTCACCTTCTGTAGAATGAATACCAATGCCAAACGTTGACGGGATTTAGCCGGTATCGTCAAACGCAGTTATCGTTGACTGTTTGGTCAAACGGTAGCATTACCACGACCTCAGATATCCGTCGTCTCTTCTCGACCAACTCCAACTCGCCCGGCTTCATGCACAGCTAGCTACCCCTGAAACGTCTCTGGCGCATGTCTTCAGCCCATCAGCCGTCGTCAGCCTGCATGCACCATCGGTAAACGATCAATCAATGCAAACCAGCTCCGCCTGGTTTTCTGTAATGGCAATTCTTCTACCAATATCTTTCTTCTTCTCTTACTATTTCTGACATCTCTTCTCTTCCAGGTATCGCGGCACTATTCCAGGCCTCAGAGTCAGACTAGCCCCTAGCATATGTAGCTAGCGGAGATAAGGCCGGCAGTTGTGCGCAAATAAGCCAAAATCCGTCCGCGGATTCCATGTTGTTGTATGAGGTTCTCGACGTGATCCATGAGCCTGCGAATGAATGATCAGAAATCTGTGAAATATATATACGCCCTCATGACGTTGAAGGGGATATTCATAGCTTTTGATCAGTAATATCACGTCTATATATTCTGTCAGAACAGTTGCAACTTCTCGTCTTCCTCGTCTGATCTTCTGAACTCATCGTGGAGTCTTTCTCTCTCAACTTTGACATCAAACACAGCAAACTCAGACAAGATGCATTTGATACTCACAGGAGCGACGGTAAAATCCCTCGAAGACCTTGTTGTCTCAGCTACCGACTGACACAGTTCATAGGGTCTTGTTGGCTCAGGCGTTCTCGATGCCATGATCAAGATGAAGGACGTGACCAAGATCTCCATCTTGAGTCGCAGACCAGTCGCCATGGCCGAAGACGCGAAGGACCCTCGAATCAACGTCATCATTCACAAGGACTTCACCAAATACGACTCTTCTGTCCTTGACCAGCTCAAGGGTGCTCAGGGTTGTGTCTGGGCTCGTAAGCACATTCAACAACTCCTGACGCATCTCAACATCGCTAACTCATAACAGTCGGCATCTCTCAAACCCAAGTCAGCAAAGAGTCAGCCCCCCTCCTCCCTTCTTTTAACCTACCACCCCTAACTTCGAAACAGAGATTACGTCAAAATCACAAAAGACTTCGCCCTAGCCGCCTCCGACGCCTTCCAAACCCTCCCGCCCGAAAACCAACCCTTCAACTTCGTCTACATCTCCGGTCAGGGCGCGAACACCGAACCAGGCCGTTTCAGCGCCATCTTCGCGCGCACAAAGGGCGAAACAGAAGTCGCCCTGGCCGCCCTGCGCAAGGCGAACCCGCTCATGCACACAATCTCCGTGCGTCCTGCCATGGTCGACGCGAGCGCGAACGCGGCCGTGAAGGGATACCTGCCTACGCCGCCAATGGCGTACAGGCTATTGTCGCCCTTGACGCCAGTGTTCAGGACTCTGTTTCCCAGTTTTCATAGTCCGACGGCGGAATTGGGCCGGTTTACGACGGAGTTGGCGATGGGGAAGCACGTGGTTTCGGCTCCCGCACAGGATGTCTCGATGATTGGGGAGTTTCCTATCTATGAGAATACGGCGTTTCGACGCTTAGTGGGACTTGCGAGCAAGTAAAGGGTCTTCTGTTTTGTTTCATTTTGTTGGGTTGCTGGTGGTTGCCAGTGTTGATTTCTTGAGTCATGGCGTCGGATAGGATACCATTGGAGACTAATTGATTCTCTTTCACCTCTCACGTCGTGTTGTCCTCTTTTGACTGTGCGAGTGGAGTGCATATCCGCATGTTTCATCTGGAGCCGCATCTCTTTTCGGATTTCATGAGACTCTCTTCGGTGCCGACTGCAGGAATGACACATAAGCATATTCAATTAGGTTAGTAATGATGCATTTCTCTCAAAGGACAGATCTGCCTATGTTCGTACTAATCACATGAAAATTCATGCGACCTCGGAACAATCGCATAACTCAGCACTCTGCGAAAACTGGAGCAGTCTCTCCAAACGCAGCCACGTGTAATCGCAACGATACAATCATCGGATTCGAAGCTTCACGAACAAAGATTTGACAGTGTATGAATGTGAATCTCGAAGCATCACTTCCTCTGCGCACGAGTTCCAGAGATCCCCCGCACTTTAGCATAAGCGCCTGTTCCTAGGTAATCTCTAGCGCCATCATAAGAAATCCGGTAACGGCGCCGAAGTGAGGCAATAGCCCGCTGCTGCCCCTCCCACCGCGCTCCCGTCCCGCCACCATGCCATGTCCAAGGCGCGCACTAGGTAGATCCATAATGACGATGAATTCTGCCAGTTACGTTACCTTTCAAAGGCAATCCGTCAAGGTAGTAACCGGGTAGGGAAGTCGTGAAATTTTAGCCCTTGAAAAAAACCGGTACTTGAAGAAACGGATTCCTTCCCTTGTTCTTAACGGTTTACATATCTCCTACCTGGACTATTCTCGTGATATCTTTGGATTTGATATTCAATTGACTTGAATCTATCAGTCTAAAGATAATAAAAGACCAATTGTCAAAATGGCCCCCTCTCCTTGCACCGTTCGGCACGCTCGCCGTGAAGGTGATCGCGTACAATCCCCAGATCTTGAGACAACTCGCTAATCCGATCAGACATCCCCGTCATTCTGGACTTGATCCGCGAGTTGGCCGACTACGAGCACGCGCTCGACGAGGTCAAGGCCACCGAAGCCACCCTCAACGCAACCATTGCCTTCGCCGCCGACAACGTCGTGTCTACATCCGCCGCGCCCAACACCGAGCCCATCACCGCCACGCGCCCGGCGCGCTGCTTCATCCTCTTCAACGAGGAGGGCGTAGCCGCCGGTATGGCCTTGTACTTCTACAACTACAGCACGTGGCGCGCGAAGGCTGGTATCTACCGTCAGTCATCCCCTGTTTCTCTCCTTCCTCTCGTCTGGACGAAAAAGAAGAAAAAGAAATAAATAAATGAATAAGTACTGACTTCAGTACTTGCAGTCGAGGACCTGTTTGTCCGCTCGACCGAACGGAAAAAGGGCTACGGCAAGAGACTGCTCGTTGAGCTGGCCAAGGAGGTCGTCGCCATGGACGGTGGCAGACTCGACTGGAGCGTGCTCAAGTGGAACGAGCCCAGCATCAAGTTCTACGAATCCATTGGCGCCCGCGCTATGAACGAGTGGGTTGGCATGCGTGTCGAACATGAGGGTCTGACCAAGCTGGCCACCCTGTTGGACTAAGGAGTTAAACGGGTAACGGGTATAAGGGGTATGGTTGGTTGTATCGTCGAAATAGAGTCGACGTAGAGCAACTTTCGAGCGAAGACCGGATGAGGTACCTAGCCAGGAGCTATTGACGTTCGAAGCGCATGTGTTCGATAGAGGAAAGAAATATTACCATTCTGTTCCTTTATCTCAGGAATGTTGTTTGACAAAGCGCGTTCCGATATTCTCTTTACTTTCTCTTGCTTGCCGAGGTTGCTGAGACGTTATCAAAAAATATAAGATCCCTCTTCGTCGCAGGAGAGGCTTTGACCTCCTTTTCTCCCCACGTCACGGTCAATTTCTTCCCGCTCGCATCCGACTGGACCGTAGGCGACATCTCCCATAGACGTCCGTAGAGTCGCTGGAGTTTCCGTGGACTCATGACGAATGCGCCAATAGCGCGACCGTGGCCACGAGGGTCCTGGTCCTCCTCACCCGTGAGAGTCTTCATCTTCCGGCTGGATCCTCGCTCGAGGACACGTGCTGGCGTTGTTACATGTTGCGTCCAGTCCCATGATGGCTTCTCTTCTTGAGTTGTGGTGTCATTACTTAGAGACTTTGCAACGGGCCTTCTCGTGGCAATTTGCAGCTCAGGAACGTTCCTGTCACCTGTGGCTAACGCCGCTAGATGGTCCCATTCGCCCTGAGGTAGCGGAGGTAGCAGTTTACCGAGGACAGCCGACCAATGTTTCTTCAACTGCTTTTGAATGCGTTTAGGACCGTACGGCTCGCCGAAGCAATTCTCGCCCTTGGTGCGCCTTGCCGGATCCAACGTACGGCGCATTTGCCCGGGCCAATGCTTTTGCTGCTGGTTGAATTGGGAGCGCGCCAGGACGCCAACCTTATCGAGAGACCAGTTGTCAAGCCATGATGCGTGTTTGGGCTTAGTTGCAGCAGGAGTTTTGTCTGATGAGGCTACCTCAGGCGAGGTTTCGATTCGACTTTTATCTAATTCGTCTGCGTCGGACGGGGGAGAGCGGAAGAGAGACTGGCTTAGGAGGCGCTTTCGCCTGCCGACACGGCCAGTGGCCATGTAGCAGAGACGCTCTAAGCGGCGAAGATGGCCGGTATTGGCAGAGCGCAGATATCGCAGAGCAGCATGAGCCTCCTTGATATGGGCTGCTGGCTTCTCATCGCGGCGACACGCCCGGAATCGCGAACTGATGCGAGCGGTCACCCATGGTCGGCAGATACTCGGGAGGTAGGTGGCTTCTCGGAGTAGATGTCGGAATAGATGGAGAGGTGTCGTGGGATGAGGGATCTGAAGAGGCATAGTGGACGATATTCTAAAGACTGCCTAGAACACGGCACGTTGAGCGTGTTGGCGTGGAGGTAAATCACACGACGGGAGCCTCTAAAGAGCGTGCAGCTATTCCATACACCCACCTTCTTATCGGGGCTTATCAGCGTCGAAGCTTCCAATCCATCCAAAGCTCCACATAGTGCGAGTGATGATCGGGACGTTCATTGAAGGTACCCAAATTGCCGGAGGTTAGCCGACCATGGGAGCACATGGAAGCTGCGATACAGGCGGTCAGGTACCTTGCATGTACTGTGCATCGCCCCTACCATTCCGTTCAGTAACTCAAGGTGAAGTGGGCAAGTACAAAGGCGATCCCTGAGGTAGCCTGCACATGAAAGTACGGGTAAATACATAATTGTTTTGTAGCTTTTGACGCGGAGGAATAAGTCTCGTCACAGTACAGAATTTAACATGACGTGTTGAGATACGTTGAGTTCTCGTAGAGTTGCTCGGTTTGATCGGTATACAGTAGATCTGAGTTTCTAGCGCTTACTGTATGAGTCCCCGGCTAGTACATATCTGGTAGCATCTCGTGAAATTGTCCACCGAAAATGCACTAACAGAGGCAGACCCGTTCGTGATTGAGCGCTAGACGCCGAAAAAACAGCCAATGGACTTGGTCAATCCAGACGCCGACACTTTTGCTTCCTGCGTCTTCTTCCTCTTTCGTCTCCGTACACTAGAAAGACTCCTCTTTTTTTGTTACTGTATGAAGTATCAATCAAGGCCTTCACCTCGGAAAAGATTAAGCCAAGACAAGATCGAGCACGGCAAGGAGGGGAGAATAATCAGATCCGGAGCATTCTCTTTCCACGCAGGCAACACGACCACTCTCCAGTCCAGTCCAGCCCCAGAGAAATCCCATTCACTATTGAAGCCGAACGCGTCTCTTCACGCGTCCACCCACGAAAGTGACACGTCCATCACCCTTGGCCGGCACTATTCCTAATACTCGGATTTTAATTGATTGTCGTCTACGCCAAGCATCCCCGACCTAGACGGGCGTTTCAAAGCTGCTGTCCAGAGCTGTCGTCCCTGGTTCATGCCAATCAATCCCATTCCATCCTATCCCATCTGCCGGCATGAATAGTCCATGGTAGATGGTAGCAGCTACAACTCCATCCCGCCCGTATCAAGACGTCCCGACACTGCTGGCTGCCGCTTCATTTTCCCACTTTGCGACCCGTACGGCTTACGCCCTAAATCTGTGCGCATAGCACCGGCGATGTGCTGATCAGCACCAGTTACGGACTACCTCGACGGATTACTGCCATTTTTTCACGCTGCACTCTTCTGTTCCTGGATGGCACCCGGGCCGTCGTCATTCGTCATCTTAACATCAGTCATCCCCGGACCCTTCCCTTTTGTCAACCACCGCGCCTTCAAACTGCTGCGGCCTCCTTTGCCCAGTCCATGAATGGGTACGCATTTACTCTCTGCTTCCCTCAAAGTCTACGTGGGTTCATTGTTTTTCTGACTTTTGTCTATTATCTGCGATATAGTCTCGTATGACCCTGCCAGCCGATGCATGCGCCTGTGTCGCTGGACCTCTGTCTCACTCACCGTCATCACTATCTCTACGTTTAGTCTCTGAGATTTGGCCTATGTGCCTACCCTCGGCCTGTCGCCTCGATTCGTGACTCGTCCACACTGCATACTCCGGACCTGATCGCCATATGTAGTGTGAGGAACTCCTTGATCACCCTTTGCGAAGACCATTCCCGACGTCATCGCAGACTGCGCTCGACCCACATATACCCCGTCGACCGTCCTCAGCTGCCTCCTTGACTGTCGTTGGCCTTACTCCATCCCTTACTAAACACCTCTCGGGCCACGATACCCGTCCTCATGGCCTCGGCCGTCGTCACTGCACATCAACAGACCACAGACGCCGATCCTGCAATTCCAACAGTCATGGGCGGCGCAATCGCACCTACTAATTCCTCCTCTCGTCCGGCCACCAGCTCTCATCAACGGTCCTTCTCCACCATACCTCCTCCACCCCTGGCCCCAGCCGCCCGGACCGGCAGCCTTGATGCTGCCCCGAGAGATATTCCTTTATCCCAGATGTCCCAACCACAGTCGCAACCGTCTGCGCAACCATCCTTCACCATGAGCCAGACTCAATCCCAGCCGCCCCCGTCATATCCCCGGCACCAGTTGCCTGATCTACCTAGACTTAATGGCCAGGAACCACCGCAAATCATATATTCCGTAAGTCGCATATTCCTCTGCTTACGATTGTTTGGATTGCCATGCCGCAGCTCATCAATATACTAACTAAACCTCATTCTCTAGGCTGTGTATTCTGGAGTCGATGTCTATGAAATGGAGGTGAATGGAATAGCCGTTATGCGGCGCCGGAATGATAGCTGGCTCAATGCAACACAGATATTGAAAGTCGCCCGAATAGAAAAGGGAAAACGTACGAAAATTCTCGAAAAAGAAATCCAAACCGGCGAGCACGAGAAGGTCCAAGGCGGCTACGGAAAATACCAGGGCACGTGGATTCGTTTCGAGAGAGGTGTTGAGGTGTGCAAGCAGTACCATGTCGAGGAGTTATTACGGCCGCTCTTGACCTACGATATGGGCCAGGATGGCGGTGTTGCCGGCAGAGGTGATCTCAACACACCGACTAAGGAACAAGCGATGGCCGCTCAGAGGAAACGCATGTATAGTGCAGGTCATGATTTGCGCTCGAATGGTTTGGCGGGCACCTTCTTTAAGAATATCTCAAGCACGGCGTCTAACGCCGTCGCTGCTATTAGCAAGGCCCGGTTTGATTCACCCGGTCCGAGGGGCCGCAACGGTCCAACGAGACCACCGAGTTTCAGCCGTCAGTCCTCATTGCAGAATATAGACGAGATACCCCCTACAAACTCTCAGCAGAGCTTTGCCTCCGAGTATGGCCGCGAAGCAGACCCTGCATACTCGACTCAGATAACACCGGCTTTGACGGGCGATGAGCCGCCACGGAAACGCCAACGAATTGTGACTCCTGCCGAAGCCTACGGTTACGGCTCGCAATCTGCAGAGATGTATGGCAGCAATTTTCCGGGCTCGCCTACGGAACCCAACGACTCTTTTTCCTACTCACAGGTTGGCATTAACGTCCAAGACCCCGACGGAAATTTCCTACCTCCTTTGCGGTATGATCGCAGTAGCGAGGCTGACAATAAAAGGGGTATACTCATGGGCGTGTTCATGGATAATAAGGGTTCGAACGACAATGACCATGTACCGATGGACATACTCCGTTCGCTAAGTCCCGTCGACCTCGACTCGCCAATTGATGCCGCTAGTAACACGGCTTTGCATTGGGCAGCTACGCTCGCCCGAATGCCACTTTTGCGAGCCTTGATTTCGGCTGGTGCAAACCCCTGTCGGGTGAACGCTTCTGGTGAAACAGCCTTGATGCGGGCCTCAGCAGTCACGAATAACTCAGAGCAGGTGTCGTTCCCGGAGCTGCTCGACGTCCTAGGCCATACCATTGAAATTCGAGATAAACGGGGGCGCACCGTCTTACACCACATCGCCCTGGCCAGCGCTGTCAAAGGTCGTAGTCATTCTAGCAGATACTACCTAGAGAGCTTGCTCGAATGGGTAGTAAGACAGGGCAGCGCCCCCAGCAGCCAAACAACAACCAATGGAAATACGCCCGTCGTACCGAAGATGGGTATTGGACGATTCATGAGTGAAATCGTCAACGCACAGGATAAGTCGGGCGATACGGCGCTCGGTATTGCATCGCGAGTGGGCAATCGAAGTATTATTTCGCAGCTACTCGAGGTCGGAGCCGACCCCAATATCGCCAACGCAGCGGGATTACGGCCTTCTGATTTCGGAGTGGGTGATGAGAATGGTGATAACAGTCTGCACCGTGATCCTATGGATGGCGGGGTAAGAATGACCGGAAGCGGCAACATGAGCCGTGAGAGCAGCGACGACATTGTCACCTGTGAGTTTTTCTCTGTTATTCTCCTGATGGTATGTGATACTAACGCCTCTATTAGCCATCACCCATCTCCTCAATGAGACTTCAAACCAGTTTCAAGCAGATATGAAGAAGAAGCAAGCCGATCTTGACGCGCTACATGCGGCATTACGACTAACTTCTACCCAATTGAACGATGCGCGGAGAAGACAGGAATCATTGCAAGCAGCTGCAAGATCACAGCTTCTGACCCGACAGAAGCTAGTCAACCTGACACGCGGTCGCGAGGAAGAGAACAAACGGCTCACTAAGATTGAGCAAAGCCAAGGACCGTTGGATCAGAGCAGTCTATCGTGGGAGACAGATCTCCAAACCCTTCCGGCTCTTGGTGAACCGGGAGAGAGAATGGATGATGGAACCATTCCCAGCGCCACAGTATTGCGAGCTCGAATCCAGGCCCTCAAGAACCGCACGGAGTTGACTAGAACGGGTGTTGCGTCGCTCAAGAGCCGCAGCAAAGACATAGAAATCAAGTACCGCAAGGTCGTGGCCTTGTGTGCAGGAATTTCAGAAGACGAAGTGGACGGAGTTTTGGATGGCCTCGTGAGAGCTGTCGAAAGTGAGAAGGGAGAACTAGAAATCGGCCGAGTACGGAGATTCCTCGGCGGCGTTGATCCAATGCATGGATAGGAGTACCGACGTTTTTTCTCATTTCAACTGGAAGAAACTACGACTATGAAAGGAGTTCAGGTTGGCGTTGGCAAATGTTCTGGCGGGCCTAGAGGTATCAAACCTATCGTCTAGCATGTTGTGTGTTGATGCAGCAAAGGCATGCATGTCACTTTATTTTCGTTGTTGGGAGTTTTCCTTTTTTTTTTCCCACTCCTACTACTTATACCAGACAGGAACTCCCCGTACTGTACTTGTACCTAAGGTATTTTATGCATTTGGCTGGGGCGATGCGTATATACACCTCACTTCACGATGCTAAGATCTCGCTCTCCGTTGCTTGAATGATGAGGTCTCGTGATGATATCGTGGTGTACACTAGTTATGGCTCTACAAATGATAGCTACCTTTTGCTTTGACTTTTGTTTTTGTGATTTCTTGTTTTCGTGATTCGTGTTGATCTGCTTTGTGTGATGGATGAGTTGACGTTGGAGTGAAGGTGGATGACTACCCCTATTTGCACTTCGTGGGTTATAGGGACCCTTCATCTATCTATCAACCCGGTGAGGAATCGCTCATAATGAGATATTTCGAAATGGATAAGATAGTCGTGATGGTGTTGAAGTTGGGATGGATATCTGGAGTTTGACTCTTAAATGTTGTTGTGAGATAGGGGTGAGATGAGACGACTACCTAACATACCTCCACAGTTGGCTGAAGTAAGAGGTGATTATAAGATGAAAATGGTATGAGATGAAAAGTTCATATGAGATCGAAGTTTCAGTCTCAAATGATCATTCACATTGACTATGAGATCGAGTTATCATCTCATCTCATCGACATTGACACCAGACATGAGGGTAACCGTAAACGGGCGAGTGAGTTGATACTTTTACCCCTGAGCGACGGTTCCAAGATAGGCATTCATTCGGTATTTCATCCTTACTTGATTGCATCACAATACGATTCGAGTGATAGGAAGCACGGTTATGCCTCTGTGGTTACGTCTCTCAGGAGGCATCACCAGACACATGTCTCTGCCTCTCACATCACCATATCACCTCACCTGCCCGCAAACCAGCACAAGATCATAATTCATGGTATCATATTATCATTACCCTATCCTACACTCCTTCCCCTTCCCCTCCTCCCCGTTACCTCTTCCCCTACCCGACCAACCCCGCCAACCTCCCCGCTTCAGAACTCCATTCTCCCCCCTCAGCCCTCCCCACCAACATCCCCACAAACTCCTCAACAGCCCCCATCCCCATCCCCGGCGCAAAAACTTTAACTCGCCCATCCGAAAGCGCGAAAGCATCACACACAACCCTCACCACTTTAACCCCCGGCCGGAAAATATCCAGCGCGAGATGGTGATCGATGTATTTCGCCAATGCGTTGGTGAAGGGTGTGCGGGTCTCCGACGTGCGGAAGGACCAGGATTCTTCGGGTTTTGTTGGCCCCTTTTGGGGTGGGACAGGGGAAGGGGTAGTAGGAAGCGTCTCTCCCGCGCGCAAGAACAGCGCAATCTCCCCCGCGGGCACGACAACATCCATCGTCTTCAACCCCCCCACGCCCTTCCCATCAGGTAATTCAAACGCGAACGTAAGCGCAACGTCTTTCTTCGCGGGGATATCGTCTAGACTCCGTTCCCAGCTCTGGATTAAGGTGCGCGTACCCAGGTGTAAAGGTGTAATCCGGCAGTCGAAGACCGTTGTGAGGAAGTTCGTTAGGACGGATTTCAGGGGGGCGGGCAGACGGGTTAGGAGGAGGGGGTAATTCGCAAATACCCCTTCCCCGTCGTCCGCCGCGGCTAATTCATCCTCATCCTCGTCATTTCTGCGTTTCCGACTATTGGGGATCCAACCAGGTATTCTCTCACGTTCGTTGGAGGAGGTAAGGGACGGAAGAAGTAACGCGCTAAACGTCACATTCTCATACTCTAATTCCAAACACAGCGCTTTTCTCTCTGACGCGAAGACTGGCTCTGTGTTGATGTGCCGCCATTCCACGCGTAGTAGAGCCCCCGCTCGACCTAGCGTCGCGTCGCTGTCTAGCCCGACTTGCACGCCGCGGACGACGTCGCCGACGAGGGTGTCGCGGAGGCGGCGGGAGAGTGTCGCGAGACCGGTGTCCGTGAGGGGTTGTTGGCCCGTGTATAGGGGGGAGACGCGGAAGGTGGAGAAGGTGGTGTTGAAGAAGCGGAAGGGGAGGTCGGAGGTGGAGGAGGAGGTGGTGGTGGTTGTAGCCAGGGAGGTGTCGGCGGAGGTTGTGGGTTCGGGGTCTTGTTCCGAGTCCGGGACTGCGCGGGCGCGTTTTCTGGGGGGCATTTTGTTTTTCGTTTGGGTGTATGTATGTTGGTTGATCTCAAGTAGGTAGTTGGCGATAGTCGAAGCGGATGAAAAACGTCATGAACGACAAAACGCGTCGCAGCAGAGCATAGCCTCGAATTCTACGCCATGCGAGACTAGATTCCGTATCTACGAGTCGAATGACACGTCTAGCCCAGACGAACAGAGACAATTGACTCTTGTTGTGTTCCTACTATGATGGAATCGTGATGAAGGAAGTACGAATCGCAGCGCATCGAATTTGGTGGGGTGAGTTTGTATCTCTAGAGGGACAGTGTGGGATACTGTAACGCGTCATTGAATGACGGTAAATTATAGTGTTACAGTAGCAACTCAAAATAAACACTGTCTCTACGTCAGCTCATAATACAACGGAAGAAAGACAACCCATCAGTACGTGCGACGAGTTTATATTCTCAGGCACGCCGCGAGATATATTCGAAAGACGAGATAGATCCCTTGTTTCAATTCATTCTTTTCAATTGACTGAGTCTACCTATATTCAAGTTTACAACTCCAACACTTCGTGAACCACATCAGACCTATTCTAGGTATCAACAAACACTATGACGTCACAGCAATCCGCGGCATCAACCGTTGTCGACGACGACGACGACAGCGACAGCGACAGCGACAACATCGTCATAAAGCCAAGACTCACATTCGCCCACCTCCCACCGGAAATCCGGCACAATATCTGGCGCATGGCCGCCTCCTCCGCAAACATGAACTTCTTCAACGTTCACGTCTACCCCCACAATCACCAGGATCACAAACCGTGTTGCTACCTCGACCTCCGCCGTCTCTCCGTCACGGATACGGATGAAGACGTCGCGGCCTGGGATCCCTCCGCCTGGCAAACCCGCTACGCCATCCGCGCCACCTGTCGCGAAGCCCGCACTGTCTGTGCCCTGCCCCGTTCCCGCTCCGCACTCATAACCCTCACGCGTCCCTGGGGCGGCCTCTTCGTCCGCGCCGGACCCGCCCCAACCCCGTTTCGGTACCATTGTTATCCCATAAATGTTCCGGCACGCGTCGCCGACCGCCAGGTGTACAGGCATATTGAGGTCGACAGAAAGGACTTCCTGGTTCTTTCAGTTGAAAACTGCAGCTTCAGCCTCTACGACTACTACCGGAACTTGACACAGGAATCAGACGGCATAGGACCGTATAGTCCTCGTCTCACCCGTCTGCCGCACGCTATCTCACCATCACGAATCTGCGTCAGCATGACGGAGGCGAGCGCGGCGTGTTTGCAGGAGAAACGTTATGACCTCTTCGAGCTCATGTACACACATATCGACGAGTATACTGGAAATTTCGAATTTATGCTGGCATGGACGGGGCCACTTCTGGTCTTGCTAGACGGGACACTCAAGAAGAAGAAAGACAAGGTGACGGTGCCCAATTTTACGAAAGGGTACCGCTTCGAAGGCCGTAGGGTTCCGGAGAAGCTATGGGATCGCTTTGGGAACTGTTATACGTGGATAAAGAGCAACCAGAAGCCCGCTCATGACTATCCGCGGCGTGACACGCTTGAAGTATATCATCTTGTCAAGGTCCCGTCAGTGGTTATTAGTGTGCATGAGAAGTAAGCGGAGTCGGCGTGGCTCCATCGTTCAGACCGCATGATTTCCTAGCCCGGATATTAGAAGCGGGCGGCGGAAAGACTGGGACTGGGTAACTTGCTTTTCTTCTATTCGCAAAAATAGTAATCCGTACGGAACGAAAGGTAATATAACGTTGATTGTGGCGGCGGCGACGACGAAGACGCTGACGACGACAACAGTAATACTGTTCTTTGCGACTGCCTTTTCCATAACTCCGTTACTGATTGATGAATGCCAAATTCCAATGTACTCGACCAACGCCTTGCCATGCCGTGTTTATGCCATGCCATGCCCAATGATGATAATACTCCGTACACCCGATGTCTCTCGTCCCTTATCGTTTAGGTTATATGTTCGCCCATGTACACAAGGTAATAGGAAGGTAGGGAGGTTATGGAGGTAGGTTGGTGAATAGTTGTTTTAAGGAGGCACCGCGCCGCCATTCGCATATAGCCCCTGCCATCTTTCTTCTACCTGGCTGACTTTTGCCTTGGCCGTCTCGATCTCCTTATCGAGTTCTTCAATGTTCCGTGTGAGCGCTCCCACTTCCTCAAATCGTCGAGCTCCTTTCGACGCGTTGATCATCGTCTGTACGATGTATCTCTGCTCCTCTAGTACGATGAGACGTTCTCTCGTTTCCTTCTCTTCAATCTCCAACGCCGAAATCACGGTGCTGCCCTCACTCGTCTGGCTCGCCGTTTCGGAGATGTCTCCATAGCGCAGCGGACTCGCCGCATGTCCCAGCCAGTTGGGATTGGGGCCGAGACGATGGCTAGCGCCATGAGAGCCATTAGTTGTAGTACCGCCACGATGTTTCTGTTTCAACATGCGAGGGAGATTCTTCAACGGTAACATGTGCATGTGGAGGAACGACGACGCAGCCTGGTAGATGGCAACTTGGAGTCGCTGCTGCGTCTTACTATCCGTCTTCATGTCGCGTATGCGCCTGGCTGCCACGTCGTACTTGGTGAAACTGTCGGTAAGTCTCTTTCGCAGTTTGGCAGCCTCTTGCAACTGAGCATGAGTCGGAGGGTTGTTCTCGTCCTGCAACGGCACAAGGGATCGCTGAAACGTGGGCAACAGCAGCTCAATGCCTCGCTCGAACTGTCGTAATGTCTCGTATGCTCGTTGATCCGGGGGTTTCTGTAGCACGGATTCCACAAAGTCTCGCTTCGAAAAGATGGTGGCTTTGCAGTCGCGACACATGCGTAGGTCAATGTAGACGGAGCCGCCGTCAGCCTTCTCGGAGGGCGCTGGCACCGAGGTATTCGCCACGTCCACGTTCAAGCCTACCTCGGTCGAACATTCCGTCTTCGGGTCTGCGCACACCACCTTTCCACAAACGCGACAATGATGGCGTCGGAATGTCCACGATCCAAAGTCCTGCTGACAGAAGGGACACCGTGGAACCTTGGCGTCCTCTTCCCAAGTCACGACCGACTGTTCAAGGATCTTGCGCTGATTCCGCTGGCCGTTCAGGGAAGAAACAGACGACATCATCATCATGCTCGCGCCGTTCGTAGCAGGCATCTCGGCAGGGGGGTTTGCCAATAGTGTCGTCAATTTCGTAAGCCTCTTCTCAAGTCGCGAGATCTCCAGTGTCTGCCTGTCCACCTTCTTCCTCCGTATGGCAGCAAAGTGCTGCGTGTGATCCCGGATCAATCCACTGTGGTCATTGTAACCTTCTCTTGACTTGTAGCACGTCTCGCATACCCGGTACCAGTATCCCCGGACCGGCTCATGAGCGGCCGATCTCGATAGCTTCATCTGGTACATTGTATGCTCCTCGCAGAACAGACGCCCACATTGTCGACAATTGATGCTGCCGTTGACAGCGCCGAGTCGTTTGCCACAGGCAGGATCCGTACAAATGTCGTTGAGTCCGGACCGTTGCCAATGCGAGGTTGTGATCAGATCATCGGGATCGAATGAAGGTTCGGGGAGAGCAACTGGTCGTGACGATGACGATGACGCTGCTCGTAGCGATATGGGCGGCGGGGGAGGTAAGGATTCGTTGGATTCGAAGACTTCAAGGCCTCGTAGTTTCTGGTTTATGAGAGAGAGAGGCTGGAAGCGTTTCGCCTTGAGAACCTGCTTGTCGATCCACGACTTGACCTGGTCGTGCTCGAACTCGGGCAACTCCTGGTGAGTATCATCGATGTGACGGTTCAATTGCAGCAAGGTCAGCATTTCTTCGCTGCATATAGGGCATACGAGCTTGGAGTTCGCATGGCGGGTGGCGTCACTCGGACCGGACAGGTTGATGTTGGAAGTCAGGTCCTGGGCGGTGTCGGGCAAGGGGCTCGAGGTGCTCGGCGACAGGGAAGGCGAGGGGAGCGGCAAGGGGAAGGTAGCAGTAGAAGCAGAAGCAGTCTCGGAGAGAGCGGACGGACTGGATGCCCTCTTTCTGTGGTGAAGGGCGGGGGCGACGGGGGGTGCGAGGCCCTTCCCGCTTCCTAGCACCCTGCCGCCCCCTAGTTTGCGTCCAGACCCAGACATGGTGGACAAAGAGAGGCTATCTAGGCTACAACACCAAGACTGGCGGTTGAGATGGAGCCATCTGGGGGGTGACCTTCGGTGGAGAAGGGGGCGGATGGGGAGGATAGGGAATGCGGCAGCTTCGGCAAGTCGAGGAGAGACTAGGGAAGAGGAAAGAGTGAGAGTAACGGTGCGGGTTGGAACGATGGGGCGCTGTAACCGGTAGGAGGACCCCTGGTAAGAGGTGCCGCTATGATTTGATGGATGCACACATGGTATGTCGCCCTCATCTCGATGATATTGGTCGACACATGTTCATATGCAAGGCTGATGACGCTGTAGGAAGAGACCCCACAGCGATCTCGACCACTGAGATCCGGTCAGTGATTAGGTAAGTCGGGGGCAGGGGTGACAAATGATAGGGGTGAGGGGAAGAGCGGGGGATGTGAGAGAACTGTGAGAATCTGTGGTAGAGATACCTCAGTTTTGTTGATTCAATAGCCTTGCCAATAAGTACTGATACTTTTGCAGACACGTCCGAGGGCCGGATGTTCGTCGTTTGTCTTCCCGCGTTCATTTCCATTTGCATTCGGTACATGCATAAGCTTTGAGAGTGCGTTATTACTCGTGAAGTGCATGTTGTTACTGCACACTGTTGCACCAATCAAATGTATGCAAGAAAGAGGCATGATAAACGCGATCCACCCAAACCGTTCCTGCGACGACGTCATTGGCGCAGACGATCCAGACCTGCCTTTTCTAGTGCCAGAAATCCGTTTCTAGAACCAGCAAATCACCGTCAATCGCACCGAAAGGAGACTCCGCCGGTTGCTCACTATGCGCGGTTCCTGTAGGTCATACCCCTGAGCATACCTACGGATTGCCGACTACGAAACACCTAACGGAATACTACTCGTGCTTGTCCGGAATACGAGTCGCGAGTAAAGTACGGAGCACTTTCACGTGTCGCGACCGAGACCTTTTTTTTGCTGCAATTGCTTTGCGCCGGCAATGAGCATTCAGCCAAGATGACCAGTGACGAGCAGAATGAATTCCCCATCGTGCAAGGCGGAGGGAGTCTGATTCTGGCCTGGCAGATCAAGAACAAGACCGTCCTGGTCGTCGGTGGCGGCGAGGTCAGTCCAGTTCAGTTCTGTCTCTGTTGATCCGTTCCCGTGTCAATTAAAGAAAAACAAAATATAAAAATAAACAAATACGGAATAAACAAAACTGATATCACCATGCCCTCCACCAGGTCGCCGCCGGCAGGATCCTCAACGTCCTCAATGCCGACGCCGTAGTCGTCGTCGTCTGCCCCGCGTCCGGCCTCAACCCTGAAGTCCGCCACCGCGTCAACCGGAAAGAGGTCATCCACATCGACCGCGTCTTCGAGCCGGGCGACCTCAAATCGCTACCACCGACCTACAATGCTCCCGACATGGTTCTCGTCGCCGTCGACGACCCAGCCGCGTCAACCCAGATCTGGAAGCTGTGCAAGGAATACCGCATCCCGGCTAACATCGCCGACGTGCCGTCCGAATGCGACTTCTACTTCGGCAGCGTGCACCGCGACGGCCCGCTGCAAATCATGGTGAGCACGAACGGAAAAGGCCCGCGTCTCGCCGCGAGCATCCGCAAATGGATTGCGAAGAACTTGCCCTGGGGCGTGGGCAACGCGATCGAGCGGATCGGCGAGCTGCGCGTGAAGTTGCGCGAGATGGCGCCTGATGTCGCTGATGGGCCGAAGCGCATGCGCTGGATGACGAAGGTCAGCGATGCGTATACGTGGGATGAACTGTGCGCGTTGACGGATGAGGATATGGATAACCTCTTGACGTTTTATCCGTCGGGGAATACGCCTGAGATGAATATTCTTAAGGCGATGCGGGGAGGTGTGGATTATGACGATCTCGATGTTTTTGATGGATCTTTTGGTTTCAGTGTGGGCATATAAGACGAGAAAGGGGTCGAATGAGACCACTTATTCCTCCGGCGGGCCGGTTGTGTCGACAAAGCTCATCGTTTCCAAATATACCCTTCATGAATAGCCGTGGATCAGGGGAGTCCCCCCTGATTCGCAACAGGTCGCAGAGATTTTTGACTGAAGAGCGATCTCGCAGAAACCTGTTGAGGCTATCACGATCTATATACTCAGGTCGAGATGATCTGAACGCGAGACATCTCGCACCGATTCACGATTCCCCATTCTTCGAAACTTGGAAGTTTTAATTCTCAATGTAGATACTCGGCTGGATTAGTATCTGTTTTATGTATGTCTATGTACCAAAATGCAAAATAGACGATGGAAGCATTATCGTTGGACTGACCTCAGGAGGTGAATACCTCAACTTGAACACTGCCTCTCGAGTCCTCTCGACTATCTGAAGAGTAAGGCTCGGGCTTGATCGCGATATGTTCGAATCAGACAGTCTGATACTCGCCCGAGTCTGGTGTTTTCACTCTTACCAGGAGTTACGATGTGTCAACGACAACGTCTACCTTTCCATCGCGGCTCTATCCTTAAAGTACGACGCCTCACTGCGAGTTGAGGTTCACTTGCTGTTGTCGAGTATCTTCAAATGATACCTTTTCGAGCATGCTCGCTATCAGCCATTGAGTCGGTGGAAGATCTCTTACCTACCAGATGAGAATATAATACTTCTCATGTTGGGATATCTATGCCATGATTAAAATAATGCCATATTTCCGACACAACGTTCTCACTTATATCCATCGTCTTCGACACGAAGACGAGGCATGGCAAGTGGCTTTATACCATAGATGGTCATAGCTCGCTTCGAAGCGACGCAGAGTTGAATTGATTGAATTGAACTCGAGTACTGATGAAGAGAATCTCTTCTAGAGAAGTATGGTCCGAAAGTCAACAACGAGCCTACGTCGATAAGTCGTTAACCTCCTTAGTCAACTCATACTCGAAGGCGAACTCCGTGATACTCGTATCTCGAACACCCTCCTCACATGAATAACCTTCCTAAAGCAGACACCAGTCAAATTCTAGGACAGCATCCATCTCATGACCAGTCCCGGCATCACGCCTAAGAGGCTGCGTCAACCACCCTTCACAAACCACTGGTACGCCGTTGAAGTTCACATAATCCTGATTATATCGCAGTCTCGCTTACAAAGTATTTTAGTTCCTCATTGTGGCAATCCCTCCTTCCTGGTTTATACCGTGGGCATACGTCTACTGACACGCCGCCACCTACAACAGGCAAGTCCGCGATGAAGAACATGCACACTCACTCGCTTGGAAGACTCCGCCGAGAATCATGCCCTTATCTACGGACTACCTATGCAGCCGCGATCATCTGACCTCGCTTTCCTTGCATTGCTACCCAACCGGGACAGAACGAGGTTGTTAGTTTACCCGGTGGTCTAATTCCTCGTAGGGCCGAATGCCTTCACGAATGCCAGTTCGGCAGACATCTCATTCACTCGGCAGCGCGAGAACAGGCACTAGCAATCGCCGATCCGAGAGAAGGTACTGCAGGTCCTGAGCAAGTAATCTTTGCCCAGGTATCACGTCCCGTGGCATCTACGGTGCTGTCGAGTCAAGTCGACGAACGAACGACCCCCTTCTGACCATCACCGACTCGCTATCGACGCATCCCCTTCCACCTATGAGTCATGACGTCAAGCCTCACGCAGCGATTCGTTACGGAGAGATCAGAAAACCTGTTAACGAAGACTCCGTTCGCATTCGCTTTGGTGACTGGGCAACGGGGTTTCCATCTCCGGCATCTCCATGCGATCGGCACTTGTCAGGCAGTTAAAAGACACGAGAACGAGTTCGAAAAATCCCCGAGATCGCGGACTCGAAGGAGACAAGAGACAGTCTAGGACCCTGGACGCAGTACTCGTGGAGACGGTAAATGCCATATCCAACTACCTATTTACGGAACACCATCCCTCCCTCCACGTCAAAGCAAGGCAAGACTTTCGTAAAGTGTCATGATTACTGATTATGATCTATCAACTATTCAGAGTCGAAGCCAAGCCCTGATCGTCGGGAACCAAAGTCTCCCTGGCTATCTCGAACCCCGTTCTGGGTGAATGGAGGCGTTGGCGTTGGGGGGCTCACTGCCACGGATCAGCAGATCAGCCAGGTCAACTAATCAAGTCACATATGTATGTACATATGTACGTCTAGATAAATGTGGATGTGGATGTATGTAGGTGAGTTCATCTTCCGAACGAACGGTCGATCGCAGATCCATCTATCTATCGTATTCCATCTAGCGTAAGACGCCCTTATTCGCCGATCAACGACGCCTCCTTCTCCCTCCTTTACGCCCAAAACAGCAGCTCAGGGAGACCACTACTACCACTAGCAGCTAAGAAGACGAAAAAAAAGAAAAAGTGACAGACGATGATGGGCGGACTAACTAAGCTGGGAGAGAGCGAGGTGAGTTCGCTTCGTCAGGAGGAGAAGGGAGAGCAAGCAGACTCGTGTAGACAGACGGGACTGGGATTCCCCTTGTCTGGGAAGTAATAATATCTAGCGAGGGCTCCTCCGCAATAGGCCCGTATCTCCTGCCTGCCTAGATAGCATCTATGTAGACAGTCATGGAACAAGGGGTAGAGGCTAGAGCTGGCTTCAAACAGCTCTCGACACGTTGATCCTCGCAGTTGATTCCCACGTCTGAACGATAGATTGCTCTAGCTAGTAGCCTTATGAATCTAATGGTCGTGAATACATTCACATTGTTAGGCAGGTATCTACTCTCGACTGCCTTCGTGGCGTACCTCGCGATGGTCACACGGGCCCCCAAAATACGAGCGTCTCCTAATATGTATGTACGTATGTACGTATGCATCCAGCAGGCAAGCTTCGTCGCCCGTCCTTCGTTTAGTGACTTCTCTCCCCCGGATCGATCGAAGCAAAGCAAGCAAGCAGCAGCAGCACTTCGACTCCGATCCAGAAGCACGACCCCCTGTACATGTAATGTACTGTACTGTACTGTAATCCGTATGGGATGGGATGTCTGGTTCTCGGCTACATGCATGCGGAATACATTGGGCCGTACCCTTTTGGAATGCCTTCGCGGGGCTGGTCACTGGTAGTTATCTCGCTGCCTATGTACTTAGAGACCCTCCGTCAAGCTGGTGATCATGGAATGTTCTCTGTCTGGGACGGGTATGGGTGGATGGATGGATGGATGATCTGACGATGATCCTGTTCGGCAAATCTTGCAACGCATGAATTCACGATATCGTGACCACTCTCAACACTCATGCTTGGACAGACAGAACGTGATGATCGGATAGGTGATGGAGGAAGACGACTGAGATGGGATGGGATGAGCGAGCACAGTCTGAGCACCGAGCACAATCCCACGTGGGGAAGAGCGCTCGCGGATATCTGAGACATTTCGGACTCAGCTATTCTCCCTCACAGGGATGGGCTTGAGCCACTTTGGTACATTCTGCCGTCTTTCTATTCAGAGGTTGAGCCTGCCGGAGTTCTTCATTTCTGTTGCCTGGACTCGAGGGGTCATCGCTGTTCAGTTATTGCTTCGTCTGAATAGCGTCATAGTAAGGATGATCACTCATGGGAAAGAAATAGACCCAAGTCGCGATGGCTACCATATCCACCGTTCCCAGGATCGCAGGCTTCCAAATGGCTGGCTGGCTGTGTACACTCTAGAAGGGAGCTAATAAAGATATCATGAGATCCACGGACCCGGTAGCCTACATGATCCATCCATCCATCCATCCCCATCAGCGTAAACACCGTAGCCATTCCATTAATCCGTACCATTATTACTGCCCAGGATCTCCATCATCCAGTAACCAGGTTAACCTGCGAACCCGGTCCCAGAACACCGGTAAACTTGTTTCACTTCTTTCTATGGCTTTTTCCCTTCGATTCATGAGACTCAGCCAGACCAGGTCAGATCACGTAGCCATCCGAGTCAAATGTCAAGAACGTCGTTGCGTTTGGCGCTTTTCATGTATCCTTTCGCTTGTAGAGATTACCGAGTTCTTCAATTCATCTTCGTGATACTTCTCCGTAACCCCTGATACCATCTACCTACCTCATCGGTCCCTCGTCGGCGCAACGTCAGCAGACCCAACAAGGCTACGGAGATCGCCATAACTGGTGACTCCCCCCTCAAATGAAAAGGGAGGCTTAAAAGTCCTAGATACAGTCACAAGACGAAGAACTAAATCGGACCGTAACGCATACCTACCCTCCATCTCCTAAAAGAGAACATGACAGAATTAAGGACTACGGCTCTCGTCCAATGTCCTTCCATTTTCTCTCGTTCCACAGTCGACTGGTTACCTCCATCTCATCCTGTGATGGTTGGTTGGTTGGTATCGACACCATCGCTCACTCACTCACCTTGCCTCACCTCCGATACCCATTCCGGTCATACCACAGCATTCATGTCGTTTTACGGGCGTAAGTGTTTAGGTAACTATCTCCGTCCGTCCTATCCACATACCCAAGTAAGTACAAAGGTCAGGTAAGTAGGCAGACACAAAAAAGGGTTCGGCGTACGACGTCCCGATCGAGGAGAGTAGACGAAACCCGAGAAATAAGTAGAAGAGACGAGATCAGGTACGTCGGACGGCTACCTACCTGCCTACCTACCTGCCGTCCCGCCGTTCTACGGGTCCCTGGTCTTTGACTCACTCACTTCTCAACTTACTGATACAACGCAACGGCACTGAAGAAAATCTGAGTCCACAGGGCCAGACAACAGGATCCAGCGTCTCGGTAAAGGCCAGCGTAACCCTACCGAATCTCACCTCTATCTAAGTAACTAGGTAAGAAATGGATAGGCGAGAGCTGCTGATCATTGTTCGACATGAGGGGTGTAACCACCATTTCTAGGGGGTAGGTAGACAGAAGTTGAGACGTCAGCGTGTTACGTTGGGCAGGCAGTGTATTTTGTGCTTTTGCTCGAATGCCTACCTGTTTTGTCGTGTGGGCCGATGGATATGGTGGTGATGGGGTTGGGGGTTGCACGTATCTCTGTGTTGCTGTTACGATGACTTGACTTGAGAAGTTGTGAGACGAGGGCAGGCGGATGGGGTTACGTTGGGATGTTACTGGTAGTCACGGTTGAGGAGTCTGGTTATGTTTACCTAGTTGGTTGGTGTTAATGTAGACGGAAATGGTAAGGCAACTACAACTTCGAAGTCATCGCATAGGACTCAACTATCATCTAAACTACTAGAATCTCTTAAACTACTATAAGGTCAACATCGACAACAACACGACGTCGCACGTCCGAAATGAAGGTCCAAAGCAATGGGCTCCGAATACCAGATCTCGACGACACAACCACCTAAACGACGGTGAGCAAACGAGCAACGTTGCATGCCAAAACGCCACTACCGTCTTCCTTCATTCTTTCCACTCATCAACAACTACCTATTTCTCCTGTCTTCTTACTTACCAGCAAAAATCAGTCCGAAAGGAAGAACGAAAGACCGTGGGTCCCAGAATGCTACCATTGGTCGACAGTGGGCGCTGTCGTGTCCCCGTTGCACGACATCTCGAGTGGTGCTGCAGGCTTCCAACCGCCGGGTTCAATCAAGGTCGGTCGGTCGGTCGTGTCGGGCCATCGGTGCAGCGCAGCTGCGCGGTGCTGCCTCACTCGACAGGAAGTACTCGTAAAGAGAAAGGAGAGAAAAGCTCACGAGATCTCTGTGACGGATGGGGACGAGATGTGTTCGTGCGTGCATGATCTCGGTGCAGGTATGCGCGTTGCTCGTTTGCTGTTACCTTTCTTGGCCATACTACCTAACTGTTACGAGCATCTTCTACGAAATATCTATGAATCTATTCGGTCCTAACTAAAGTCATGAATATCACTTTCGTGGGTTAGGAGACCGGCTTCAATATGACAAGACCACGGAGTCCGGCACGGTCCTCGTCAATAATCCCATCTATTAAGCGGCTTCCATCGACCGACGGCACGGTCTTCGAAGCCCAAAAACTGCATGTATGTACGTATGTGTATGTACGTATGACCTGACACCGCCATGTCCTTTTTCCAAAGAGCCCCCCTGGTCTACCTGGCCATGTACTGCCCACACTCCGTCTGTCTGTCTGTCTTGGGTCAGACAAAATAGCCTCTGAAACCCTGTCATTCACTGAGAGTAGGTAGCCTAACTAACGATGACCCCATCTTCGGTCTGAGCCGAGTGGTCCATCTGTGGCTGCAGCAGAAGGAAGAGAAGAAAAGGAAGACGAAAGCGAGGGGAGGGGATCCTTCGAATACTTACGCAGTACAGGCCCTTCGAATAGGTAGGTACATACATACAGGCACGTATGCAGGCGGCATGGATTCCAAGGTACGTACGGCGGATGGCAACAGAGATCTGGGCCAGGGAAAATGTCCGGCATGATCTGACGGAGATTCCCCTGGCGAAAAGTCGGGAAGTACGTATCGAAGCATGGAAGCCGTCATACCTTCTACTGTAACTGGGGGGCTGTTCTTTTCCAATAGTCTTCACGATAATCCATTCATCCGTTGCCGGGAACTTCCATTGGAAAGCAGAGGCTCTCTGGAAGATGTAGACGTGGATATGCTGGTTATGTTCGTGACAAAAGACCCTATCCACTCGGTCTGGAGATGCTACACAGACCGGGATCGAATGCTTCGAGGACTTACTCCGTACCTACTTGGAAACGTACCTTGGTAGATGATGACGACTCTCAGTAACAAGTCAAGCATCATTAGTGTAGACTCGAGAGTTGATGGACTCATGGGATGAATTAAGCTAGAAGAGTGAGACTCTCCTCGTACGCACCGTCCCTACAGAGCAAGTGACACAACCTCAGGTGCTCTCGATCTCAGCTCTTCCCTAGTCTTCACCTCATCTATCTCAAACCCCAAGGCCCTTCCTACCCAATGACATCCGCTCGATAGCACTTGTTCCCAGCTCCTCGGGATGAGAAAATCCAATCCAACGTGCCACAGCGAGATCTATCGCAAATCTGCAACGAAGGGTAGAGAAGAAGATATGCGGGCAACCGCTTTTTTCTCGCCATGGGGAATTTTTGTCGAGACGAGACACTGTTGTCTCCGTTCCTGGGACCTGGATTTCTTGTCTGGAAGAATGATGGGGTGCTCCACGCCACGGCTATCCTTGTCTGTCCCTATTGTTACCCTCTGGAGACAGTCTGTGTTAGTAGTTACTAGTTGCCATGGCAGTCGTTGACGTCGGAATCCAGACAATGTCCTTTTGATTACGGGATAGATAATAATAGCAACAACGGAGAATGCCATTCATAAAGGAATGAAGATCGTGTCTCACTCGACACTTGACAGAC
The DNA here is from genome assembly GCA_028637685.1 of Xylariaceae sp. X3-2. Lineage (NCBI taxonomy): Eukaryota > Fungi > Ascomycota > Sordariomycetes > Xylariales > Xylariaceae > Xylariaceae sp. X3-2. The sequence continues at coordinate 125,135 of JAJFDI010000020.1, forward strand.
ACAAGCAAATGAGCCCGCATAGCCCATCCATCGTAAACAGACAACTAACAACCACATTTCTGTCGCTCTTCATCGCTAATCCAAACCGTCACGTAACGTCGTGCCATCGTCTCTCAACCGAAAGCTGAGGATCTTTCTCGCTTCACCTCGCCCCGTTACGCAGCCCGCCTATCATATCATTCATTACCGAAAGAACACCATGCCCAAACGGTTGAACGCAGGAATATCTGTCTGTCTGTCACGGACCAGACCTGATTTGATCTGACCTGTTCGGACCGGCGTGACGTGACGTGACGAAAGACCCATGGACTGGCTACTGACGGGTTCGTTAGTTAACAGGAAACGAAGCTGGATCCAGGTACGGCCGTAGTTTTCTGGAGACGAGGAGCGCGTGTAACGTGTGTCCGTGATGGATACGATGGGATGCGATGCGATAGGATGGGATACACTGGACTCCCGTATAACTCGACGGATACACGAGACGAGAGAAACGTAGGGAAACCCGAAAATACACGACCGGGAGTCGACGAGTAGACGGACAGACAGACGGTGAAGTCGAGTTAAACGTCAAGCTATCACATTGACGGCAATTTCCGAGATTCTATCATCTTCACATCCTCTTCATTCCATAGACGTTATCATATCATTGGCCCATGCTGACCGTCTCCTCCAACCGGCCCTGCCAAACGACGTAAAACGCGGTGTCTACACGGCTTCACAATATCATCCAGTGATGGGCGATTAGCGCATGAGTAATCATAATACAAATGTACGAAGTACGAAGGCATGTAACCTATCATTGCTGGGTGGCGTATCTGACGAGCAAGGATGGGGAGTTGGGGATGCCAAGGGCCAAGGGCGATCATGTACTGACCGCTGGACTTGGGTAGTAATAACATGGATAGAAAGAAGAGAGAATACAAGCAGAAGGATAGAGAGAAGAGTACATTTGTAAGATCTCGCTGTCTGAGCTGATGCGGCAAGATCCGCATGCATCACATGCAGGCTGGTCTTGCTGGTCGCTTGTCCCTACGTACTTTGCTTGACTTGTTCTTGTATGAGTAGTACATCTACTTCATGCCCCCCTTGTTTATTTGTACATTTACATCGACAAGATCTGGTACTCGATGTACTCGTATCTTGGTTACAGCGCATCAGAAGCAGAAGCAAGCAGAAGCCGTGCCAGCCAGCATTCGTGTTGTTTTGTTTATCCCTATGAACACGCCCACACGACACACGGTTTGGTTCGGTTCGCATGATGGATTTCATGAGTCGTCACAACAACATTACCCGGCATAGAGTGGATAATAACTATCCAGAGATAGGAAAGGGGCAGAATGTTCGATGGAAGACGATCTACGGATGACGAATCAGACGAAGATCGCGCGCGTGACAGATCCAGATCTCTCTACCGGTGAGCGTCGGATTCTGGAAGATCTGATCGGCTGGTAGCTGCGTAGCTAGGAGTCGGAGATCTTCATACCATTTCTAGGAGAGTATCTCTCCGGCAATATCAGGTACGGAATACATACAGATGCAACTAGTTACAAGCTATTGAAGTCTGAAGCCGAGCGAACGTAGGGGGACCGACCGACCGACTGACTGACTGCTACCCGTACCACGCCTCCCATCGCATCTCGCCGGCTCGAACGGCAGAAGGGAAACACAGTGTCTGCTCGAGTCGAACCGATGCCAAGCGCCGTTAAAATATGTTGCCGTCTTTGGACTAGGCAGCTTGTTTATTTCTATGAATGGTAACTGTGTAAATAAATAAATGATGGATGAGGTCGTAGCCGGCGTGTATCCAGCCACACGTCATGCCCGCCTGCAATCAGATCCATGGGGAGGAACGACGATGGCTGCGCTTCTCCATACATGATGCAGTATGCCGGATAAATTCCAACAGTGGGAAATAAAGAATCTTCTTTCACTCTGAACGGAGATTCAGAATTCCAACTCCTGGATACGTAATCCGTAGAAATTGCTCATATCCCCGACGAGGAGTAATATTATTTATTTATTATTTTGTTATTATTATTACATGCGCATCGGCCTTATTCTAAACAAGGACTGGCCGACGGACCACGATCGGTCGGTCAAGCAAGCCTGCCGTGACTTCTTCTTACTTACTATTCTGGCAGTCAAGCACATGCACTCTTCTCTCGTTACCTACCGGCTATGTTTCCTTTTTACAGGCAACGATCCCAGTCCCTTTTCGGCGAGGGTACTCCGAAGCAAGCCTCCTGTCCCTAGCTGAAGGCTCAGGTAAGAGCTAAACCAGGTATAGTAGAAAAGGTAGGTGAGCAGTACAGCTGGCTGGTGGTGGTGACGATGGCGGCTTGATTGACCTGGGCCTAAAGTAATAAAAGGTGAGAGAAGGAGAGATGAGCAATCTCGCTATGTGCAACCGCTGGAAAGGACTGTGTAACTGGCATTCCCCAGCATATCCTGGCTTTCGGGTGCAGGAGAGGGAAAGGTGTGGGTGAGAGAGTGTCGAGAAGGAGGTAGAAGTACAGGATCACGACTTGGATGCTTCGGCGATGGGTCAACAGAAGTACTGTACCGACGACTCGCATCTGATCTTTCTATCGAGTTGTGCACGAAATACGAAAGGACGGATGTACATTCGTCGTCGGTGTTGTTGTTGTAGGCAGAAAGTACTCGGTACAAGCAAGCCATCCCAGCCAGCCAGCCAGCCAGCCAAGCCCCCTGTCCTCCTCTTCCCTGCTCTTCCCTGTCAACCCCAGGGATCTACGATTCGCCACTCTCTCCCTCCGTTTTGTATCTACCTATGTATGTACGAAGTACGTAGATTAGATATCGGCCAATAGCCACGTAGCGAGTAATACTGGCTGGCAAGTCTGGCGGTGGCCTGAATCAAGCCTTCTGTCGGAGTCTGTAGGGTCCCCCAGATGAAAGCCAACAACGCCCGCCTCGGATCTTGGGGCGTGCCGAGATGTATGTATGTATGCATCTCCGCCATGAGTACGTATATCGATCTACCATAGTGAGTATGATAACTCTGCATATGACATATACATGGTCCCGCCGCCATGTGATGAGGGCGTGATCCATTTTACGCCAGTGACAACCTGCCTATCCTGCGCCGACCAGCTCACAATAATACATATGTATGATGCGCTCGTCATGTAAGGCAGCCTGTGTCGTGTTGTGTGTCTGTCTAGTCTAGTGTCGGAGTCGGTGATGGTGAGTGGTCGACGACTGGTGGTGAGCAGAGAGACGGGTAGTCATGAGATCTCTATCGGAGATCGTTAGATCGCTAGACTAGACTAGACCCTACCGCCGATAGCCTCATGACATGTTACATCTGGTCGACATCCATCCATCCATCGTCGGCTCGGATTCGGATTCTTCAGTCGGTGACATGAGCTGGACTGCATCGTAGTTACAACTGCCCCTTTATGACATCAAGCGTGCATCGTGAGAATGGTGTAATCCGTGGATCGTGGACCGCAAGTACTTCGTAACTGTCATCGGACGGAGTTAGGTACGAGTCGATTCGTGTTAGTGAAGTGAGCAAGCAATATTACTGCTCAGCCGGGCTCGATGCGTTCCCGTCCCAGCTTGCTTCCCGTGTCCACTGGGCCGGTCCTGGGACTGCACTGGGACTAGGACTGTGCGGCTACAAGTCTCTCTGGACTCTCGACTAGACTCGTTCTTCAGAAGTACATATTGGATATCCGCTCTGTCAACTGTACTCGTAGACCGTGACCTGACCCGACCTGACCTGGCCTTGTTACATCCTCGCCTTCATGCTCCTCGTACATCCTCCTCGTACTCCGTACTCCGTACTTCCTACATGCTCATGCTACATGATACATGATACAGTATGCATATCAGCGGTAGTCTTGCCCGACACGACTTTGCCTGAAGGGGTAGCTTATCTTTTATAATATCGCAGACCTGAGATGCTGGAGAGATCGCCCTCAGAAGGACCGAGTCGTCGATGATGATGTCCACCCTTGTTTTGCGTCTCCTGGCCTCCCTCACCTTGAATTACTCCTTTCGGCTTGGGACGTCGACGCCGTGTCTCTCCTTTTTTTCTCCATGTGTATGACTCTGGAGTCTGGGGGGGCCAGCAACCCGGGTGCTGGAGTGGGAAATGTTCCAAATTTTGCCTACGATCTTCGTCTGCCCGTCTGCCGGCAGCGAGCCTTTTCTGGACCCGCTAGCCCCCGTTGAGCGTGTGGCTTCATGCCCACCATACCGAGCAACTGGCCATGACCATGACCTGCTTTTCACTACTCGTACTATCCATCTATCTAGTTGGTAGAAGTACTCAGTGCTGTTCAGCGCGAACACCCTTGCATGATTTGCAGCTCCCTTCAAGACACACTGGCGATTCTGGGAATTCGGCATTAACGGCCACCATCCCTGCGGCCGGATGAAGGAGTATCCACTAGGAGGTATTGACGGAGTCGGTACTAGGATGGTAATCGATCTACTTGTTCGCAGCCGTAGCCGCCATGGACTGGAATAATACGGTGTTAGTCCATCATCACACTTAATTCACCCACCCCAGGTTCAACGTGCGCAAAAGACAGGCGCATGAGTTATTCAAGGGACAAAAATAAACTAAATTAATTACGAGAAAGAACAATGATAATAATAAGAAAAAAGAAGGGAAGAAATAAGCAATTCGACAAAACTCGGGGTCCCCTCCCCTCGACCCCCTAGATCATCATATGCGAACCCCCCACAACCAACTGCCACAACCAGGAGTCAAGACCACTCGCGGCTACGGACTACTTGCGCCAGAAATAATACATCCATCTACAAGATACTTACACCTCCGTCACTCATCCATACCTACCTGGACTAACCAAGAATAAGATACCTACATTCAATAATTTGTTGAGAGGGGCAATCCTAAACGAGGCAGTTTGGAAAGCAACGAAAGGGCTTGGGGGTGATCAACGGCCGAGAAGCAATGTACCCGTCCATAGTGCGTTGCTATGTGTATCCCGTAGTCTCATCTCGTCCATGTCCATGTCCAGGTCTGTATCCATCTTATCGTATCGTACGCCTACCTAGTATCTGATCTGCCTTTTCTACGGAGTACCGCCGCCCCCATTCGCCTCTACCTCTACCCTCGTCTTCGCCTTACACACTTACATTATTACCTACATACATCCATACCATCCATACCATACCATCCATACCTACATCCTGACAATCCTGACATCCTGACATACATCATCACCAAATCTGGGGTCTGCTAGTCCAGACAGAATCAGGTTATATGTCTCGTCCCTGCTTTTCGGACTGACTCTGCCTGACTCTTTATCTATACCTGTTCCTGATTCCCGTCTCGTCGCCAAGTTTCCTCTTTCACTATCTTGTCCCAGTCTGAGGAACAGCGTCTCACTTTTTTCTTATCCTTATCCTTCTCTTCTCCCGAGCCAACTCAACTACCTCAACTCAACTCATCCTTGATATCATATCGAAAAAGAAGAACGAAGAGAGAGAGAAAGACGAAAAGAGAATAAGACGGAATTATTCGCGACCAACTAAAACAACTACTAACCAACTAGTCGGGTTCATCCGTTTGTCCACAACAACCACCCCCCCGGCGATATCCCCTTCTCCGAGAATCGCAAGTATTCTTTTTTTATTGCGGAGAAAAACGAACCAAGAACGAACGGTCTTGTCTGTCTACCTTACCTACCTAACCTATACCTTGCTTTCTTGGCTTGACTGTAGTTGGTGGTGTGTGTGTATACGTCTCTCCGTGTGTGTGCGTGTGAGTGTGTGTGTGCCGCCCATCTTACTGGCTCGACTCCCCCCCAAACCAAGCAAGACCAGACCAGACCACACCTCTCTGGCATCTCTCCTTTAGGCACCGAAACCCATTTTCGAGGAAAGAGAAAAAAAAAAGAATTACACCCCATATTACGCACACCGCGCGAACCTCCCCCGGTTACCTGCCTTGAGATTTTTTTTTTCGATTGCAGCAGCCCCTTCAAAAAAAAATCCAGGGATTCTTTTCCAAAACCCTCCATGCGAACAGGTTCGGGCTGCCTGCATGCGAGAGAGAACGACGGGCCCCCAGCATCTTAGCTCCACAGTTCCCGTTACGACGGAGTCACGGCAGTCAATCGAATATTTCTCTTCTTCCTCTGGGGGATTTGTAAGTCAGTAAGTCAAGTCTGTCAGTTCACTACTAGTTTCCTATCCTTCCCGTGATGATGTTGGTGATGATGATGATATCGCCTGCATTCCCTGCGCTGGCACTCCTCCCCCTTCCCCACGTGTCATTTATCACATCCCTTTTTCTTTCCGTCATGTCAGTTCCTTAGCTTGGATTCCTATTGGGTGTCTTTTCTCGTGGGCGGTGAAGGCATCACGGAGAAGACTAGAGAATGACGATAGCAAATAGAATAGACAGAGAGAGAGAGAAGAGAGACTTCTCTCGTCTTCTTTTTTTCTTTTAGTCAACTAATTCGGCCACAGAAGTCCAGACAGACAGACAGACACAACCAACGTAAAACAGAAAAGACAGAACAGACAGACTGCGCATGACTTGCTCTTTGAGGCGGGGGGAAGAAATAAGTTTTCAACGATTCCAGTTTCCGAAACCCGACTCAGAATCAGTTTGTCAAGTTCGCCCGCTGGGCCAATGAGCGACCGTGAGAAGGGACCGCCAACCATCCCTGTGAACGTGCCTACTCTTCAGAGACTCCCATGCCTGGCGAGGAAAAAGAAGGCCGCTTTCTATTAATAATCTGTCCAGATCAGCCCGTGAGGAGAAGAAGAAGCAGAAGAAGACGGGGAAGAACCAGGAGCAGCAGAAAAGGAGAAGCAACCAGTTATCAGAATCTTGCGTTCTGATCCAATTTCGCAACTGCATCGCAATCTACAACAACAACAGTCTTATTCTTGTTTTCATCCATCCCCTGCGGATCTAATCACCCATTTTTATTACGGGCGCCAAACCGAACTCACCCCTGGATTGTTGCGATAAGAGAAGAGAAGAGAGAGAGAGAACAGAACGAAAGGAGAGAGAAGAGCAGAAACAAAATAAATTACAAAAAAAGGAGAAGTGAAAAACATACCATCGAGTTTCAACCTCGCAAGGGAACGCTGTTTCACCCCACGACTGCTTTTGATCGACGAAAGGGGGATAAGAGAGTCCCAGAAGCAAGCGTTGAAAAAAAAAGCAACGACGCGGATCGCCCCATAGGCTTATAAGACTCGACTAAATCCAAGACAACCCGGCCGAGAAGGGTACAGCGACACGCCTCATCACCAAGCCAACAGTCCGGAGCAAATCTCCCTCCATTCTTCACTTCTCAGTCAACGCAGATAACGGAAGAAACGCCTCCCTCCCTGAGTCCTTGACTGAGAATTCCCCCAGACATACATCCTCTCTCATCCCTCCTTCCTACCTACCTTCTCACTCGAACACCCTTTTCTCTTGCTTACCTACCTTCTCTCCCCCCCTTGACTTTCGTTTCTGCAACACTTGCTCCCGAAACAAGGTGTTGGTTTCGTTCGTCCCGCTTGGAACAAATCCGACCACATCCCCTTCCCCCCCTCAACTTCAGAAACACGCTCTCACCACCGCGAGAGCGACAAGACCTATCTTGATGTCTGCTGTCAAGTTTAACTACCCGACCTACAAGCTTTTCGAGGTGAGTCGGCTGTTCTCCCTGCGCGTTTGTTTACCTTATTCAGAGATAGTATACTAACATCGACAGCCTCAATACCACCCGCAGAGGCCGATAATCATCGACGCCGAGGCGATCGAGTCGCCTGAGACGGTCACGCTCCGGTACGAGGAGGAAGCGGCGGCCAGAGCGAACGGGGGAGACCTTCATGGGGACTCCCCGCCCGGTCTCCTAGGTATCGAGTCGTGTTCCAAGTCCCAACCGCCCCAAATGCACTGTAAGTCGTCAGCATCGTGTCCTTATCATGTAAGCAATCAAAGATACTAACGAGTGTCAGCATTCGAGTCGCCGCGATCATACCAAGATCCCCAGTACCCCTACGGCGGTCCGTCCTTCGCGACCCAACAGTCCGAAAATGCCGCCGCCGCCCAACTCAACCACCTCGCCTTCGCGGCCAACAGCTCCGCCAGCACGTACATGTCGTCCGTCGTGCCGACGGTGACATCGTACCAGCCGACGAGCGGTGTCTACGGCACCAAGTTCTCCATCAAGCTGTCGGCGCCATACGACCTCATCGCCGTGACGAGCCAGTTCGTCCTCGGCTTCGGTGCTCAGAAGTGCGCCGCCCACGCCATCCGCGACGCCAGCGACACCAGCGGCTTCGGGTACGTCGTGAGCGGCAGCGTGCCGCAGCAGCAGCAACAGCTGGAGAACACGCGGGTCGGCGGCGAGAACGTGCCGGTGTCATTGCTTGTCGAGGGCGCCGACGGACAGACGCTGGCGAGTGTCGAGGTGGGCACGTTTACTTATCACGATACACAGGCCGTGGGTGCGGAGGGCCCGCATGAGGATGTCACGCGGCGGAACTCCAAGTCACCTGAGGAGGAGGAGGAGGAGCAGCAGCAGCAACAGCAACAGCAGCAGCGGAGCGGAGACCCCTCCAAGCATGGACATGCCCACTCCCATGCCCACCAGCATCATACCCAGCACCAGCACCAGACAGAGACGCACCACGGACTCCTCGAAGGCACTTCGTCTGCTACAAATACGTACGGGTACGCCCCGACGACGCACCAGGCCGTAGCCCCCAGTTACGACGCAGCCGGATACCCCAGTAATAGTGCGAACAGCATGTTATCAACCTACCATCGCTCCTCATACGGGCCAGACTATCGACCGCCGCCTCTACTCAAGACCCCATCTTGGCCGTACGGCCCCTCGCTCGCGTCGCCGCGCAGTCCCGCGGGTCTCCACCACGCCACGAGTATTTCCCGCCCCAACGTCACGGCGCTCCCCATCCCGACGTCGAGTTCGCCGGAGTTCGTGCGCACCAGCACGCTCCAAGCGACGACGGGGGCGGGGGGACCGGGATCGATGAATCCGTATGCACTATACTCGACCAAAGCCGTGTTGAAAATCAACGGAGACTTGGAATCGATGGCGAGTAACTGGACGGCCGAAGAATGCGAAAACGGGCGACGTCTCGTGCTCTTCAGCAAGAAACAGCAAGGGTCGACTCTATCGACAACATTCAAGCCCGTGTCCGCGAGCGAGAGACCGCCGAACAGCATCTGCATAAGCTGCATCTACTGGGCGGAGAAGCGGGAGTGTTTCGTGACGAGCGTGGATACGATTTCGCTGCTCGAACAACTCGTCGTCGCGCCGAAGAAATTTAATGTGGAGGAGAAGAATCGCATTCGTCGGAATCTCGAAGGCTTTCGGCCGTTGACGGTTAGTAAGGCGAAACCGGATAGTGAGGAGTTCTTCAAGGTTATTATGGGCTTTCCCAGTCCCAAACCGAGGAATATCGAGAAGGATGTTAAGGTGTTTCCTTGGAAGATCCTTGCGCCGGCGTTGAAGAAGATTATTTCGAAATATGTGAGTTTTGATCCAAGTTTTTTCTGTTCTGGTCTCTGCAAGATCTGGTTGATCCCCCCTGTCCCTTTTCTCACTCGTTTTCATGCATGTTTGCCTTTTGTCTGAGATCGGGATACACAAACCAACTCCTTCTATCCGCTTTTCACCTTTCTTTTCTTTTCCCTGTTTGTCGTCTTCCCGTCCGTTGTTCATCCGTTCATTCTTTCACCTCTACCTCTCTATCTCAAACCCATCTCTCTCTGTGCTGTCTATCTCTTCACCTCCGTCTATGTCCAACTAACAAACACTCACAGTCCGCCTCCCTCTCAACCTCCTCCAGCCACCACCACACCACAACCCCCTACCACCCAACACCCGGCGCCCCAGCCCTCCTCACCCCCGTCAGCAGCACCAGCCCCAACCTCTACGGCGGTCCCCCTCCCACCCCCACCCTCGCAGACCCCATCTACCCCCACCATCACCACCAACACCACGACACACAAACCGGCCTCGCGCCCTCCCCGCGCTCCCTCCCAGGCGCGCCCTCATCCTGGGGCCCCTACAACACGACCAACAACGGCCGCAGTCCGCTCTCGCCGAATCTGAAGCCGCATTCCCCTTCTGCGGGCATCCGCATGCCGAGTTTGGGGGCGTACGCGAATCATGGTTCGGGGTATATGTCGAGGTGGGAGGGGAATAATGGGTATGGGGATGCGACGGCGGGGTATGGACATCATCATGGTCATCATCATCCGTCGCAGCAGCAAGCATCCGCGCAACAAGGACAGCATCATGTGTATGGGAGTGGTGGGTATGGGGGGAGTGGTGGTGAGCATCGTGAATAGGAGGGTGCATGGATGGATGGATGGTCACGAACGACTCACGCGCTTCTTTTCGTCATCCCCTTTTCCCTATTCCCTCTTCATTGCGGCTGTGTGAGTGAGTGAGTTAGCGCATGGCTGAAGAACGGGATACATCGACATTCTCATGACCATGAGTCACCGTTACATTCTCTTTCTTTCCTTCTTTCCTTTTTCTTTATCGACGCCGACGCCGACGTGACGTGACATATCCCATTCTCATTCAGCTCAGCTCCGTCCGTCAAGGTAGCGACGAACGATCACTCGCGCAACACGACGGGCGAAAATGGCTGCCTTTCCTCCTTTTCTCTCATACCCATTCCTCCTGGTTGGTGAGTGAATGAGAGGGAGAAAAGAAACCCTGCAAGTCACCTGCCTCCCCATCCAATCCCGTCATCGGACCGGTCTCCATCGCTTTTTGCCAATTTCCCCATTTGGATGCGTTCTCCACACACACTCACCGGACTAGAAGTGCAGGAAAGGCCGGTTCCTGGATCATGAGACACGGGAGGGAGATCGTCATGTCTGGGACTTCTTGCTTATGTTGCGAGGAACGTTGCATGGCATTTACCTCCAGGACAAGTACCTCGACGGCATGCCAAGACCCCTCGAATCTTCTCTCCCTCTCTTCTATTATTGACTGGGGGAAAGCATGAGAAGATCTGACCGACGACCGAATACCGCCGAATTCATGACCAGAAGCGCCTATTGGTTGTCGCGGTATCAAATCAAGAAACCAAGAACGCCAACACCAAGCGGGCAACACAAGCAATATGGACGGTGGTGATACGGATGACGCGCAGCGGGCGATGCGAGATCGATTCATTTCATTCCTTATTCACTCATTACTCTGTTTTGTTTACACACTTTCATTGAATACTTTCCTTACCAATCACATCAAACCCAATAACGGTGGAGTTCGGTCGTAGGGAAGGGGGCGCAGGGCATAGAGCGCGGTGAATGAACTACGTATGCGGAACGAGGGGCGACGACGACGGGGACGAAGATGGACGAGATGGTCAACGCGATCATGAAGTGTGTTAGTTGTTCAGTCTGTTGTTGTTATCCATCTGATTGATTTAACCAGGGGTCTGGTCTGGTCTGGCTGGGGGTCAAACGGGGGTGATCGGCGCGCAGGACAGGACAGGACTGAGTTGAGGTCGTGGATGAGCATAGCATTATACCCATACCCTTCACCTTTAATCCTTTCTTTCTTTCTACCCCTATCTATCCGGTCTGTTTTTGTTTTCCTTTCTGAAGGCGTTGTCTGGTGTTGGATTCACGGTGTGCATACATACAGAACCGACGACGTCGGTTACTTCTCCTAACTACCTACCTAGATGGGACGTCCATTTCTAGACAGGGCTCTCTTCCATCTTATCTCGTCTCCTTTCTTCTCTTCTCTTCTCTTCGCACGAAAGACTTAGAACAAGATCGAGAAAGGAGAAGAAAAAAGTGTTGTTTGTTTACCTTTGCTTACCTTGCTTACCTTGGTTGTTTACTGCTTGTCAGTTTGTTTAGATAATTTAATACGTTTAATACCTCGTGCTCATCATGATCGTGAAATGGAATCAATTCTAAACGTCTAGAAAGAATGAAAGAAAACAGAAACGAAGGTAGAAACGAATCTACCGCAAATCCTCCAACATCCCCCCCAAAACCTCCCAATTCCCATCCCCCTCCCACGCCTCCTTCGCCTTCCCCATCACACTCCTCACCGCACTCCTCGCCTTCCCCTTCCACCTCTCCCCAACCCCCTCAACCCTCGGCCCCAAATTCTCATACGCAGCAACCAACTCCGTCGTCCTCGCCACAACAACATCCCACTCCCCCCTATCCACCAGCCAACTCGCCCCCTGCGACGACGACGACGCCGCCGTCGCCGACAACGCACTCCCGACCCCACCAACCGCCGTCCGCCACCCCTTCTCCGCCGCATCCAACGCCCCCGCAAAATCCCGTCTCCACGCCCTAATCCGCGAAACAAGCGCCCAACAGGCCGAATTGCCCGTAATAAGCGGAACAATATCCTCCTCAAACAGCACCACAATACTATTCTCAATCGTTCCCCTCGGTGGATCATACACCCCTTCTCCCTCCTTACCTCCCTCCTTACTAACATCCTTACTAACAACCTCCCTAACAAGCATCCCCAAAACCCCCAAATCAACCGCCTCCTCCGTCCTCCTAATCCTCAAAACACTCCTCACCCCCAACACCACATCCGCCCAATTCGGCACAGGCCGCAAACTCGCCGCCAACGTAATCACATTATCCCAGATCCGCCAATTCGTATTCGCAAGCGTCGCGCCCCGCTTAAACGCCCCCAGCGAATCCTGCAATAATTGCGCTCCTGTCCTTCCCAATTCCGCTGCGCGCGCTGTACTCGGCATCTCGTCGGCGCTCCCCGCCTTGGCTTCTGCCACGACTTCCCGGTACCAGCTCAAATACGCCGTGCCGAGATTACTCCACGTCCTTGCATCCTCGCCACCAACAGCATCATTCGCAGTCGCAATACCCCTCTGGAACGCCTCAGCCGCGTCGGGGAAGTGACCCAATCTCAACTCGATATCACCCAATCTATTCCAGAGCTCCGTACTCAACCGGTTCACGCCGACGGCGAGTCTGTACGCTTCGAGCGCGGCGGTCCACGATTTATTCTGCAGATGCAGTTCACCGAGGGATTTCTGCGCGCGCGCGTAGCGATGGTTGGAAATCTCCCAGGCACGCAGGTAATGCGCTGCGTCGTTCTCCATGTCGCCTAGGATACAGAACAGTCGCGGCGCATTGGGAGGGGGAGGGGAGCGTTCTGCGCCGTAGAAATCTGTTGGTTTTAGGGTGTCGATGTCATCAACATCTTCTTCTTCCCCTTCCTGGGAAGGGGTAGAGTTAGTACGATGGAATAATCTCCACCGCACAATCGCGCGCGCCTTTTCCTCCGCTCCGGCTCCGCGTCCGTTCTCGTCGTCGGCTGCCGTGCTAGCGAGACAGAGTGCGACCTCGGGCCAGAGACGGAGTCGTTTGAAGATTTCTAGGGCGGAGACGAGAGAACCGACGGATGTCCAGGCGTACGCGAGTTCGGATTCTAAATGCCACCGTGGCGGGGACGCGAGTGCGTTGACGTATTGGAGACGTTCTTTTGCCGAGGCTGATTCGGAGGGTTTAGGGGCGGGGAGGAAGGATGTTGGTTTGTTGGTAGTAGATGGTTTGGGGACTTCGTCGTTGAGGGTGATTTGGATTGTGGGGATGTCTAGAGATTCATCTTGGGGTACAGCAGGGGCAGCGGGTTCCTGGGTGTCGACGATGACTTGGTCTGCGACGGCTTGCATTTGTAGGACACCGCGTTCCACGGTACGACTTCTGTTTAGCTCGATGCGCGAGCGGACGAGGAGGGCTTGCGTGTAGATTTGCCAGTTGACGGCCTTGTCGTCGATGACGCGGACCGCGAAGGGGAGAATTTGTTCCAAAGTGAGGGAATCAGAGGGGGAGAATGTATCCTTGATAGTCGCTTCCGTCAACAAGATAATCTGATCAACGGGCCGTAACTCGGGTTGTTGATCAGGCTTGATATCCTTCAATTCCACCGGTAGCGCAGAATCCGTCGTAGAGTCCTCCTGGTCATTGAACTCGATCTTCTCGAGAATCGTATCATCATTCAAGGGCAGAATCTCCGGCGCAGCTCCCTTCGTCTCCTCCTTTTCCTCTAGTTTCAAACTCTTCGCAAGCACGACAAGCTGACTGTAACTCTTATCCTGGAACCGCGTCCTCTTTCCCATAGCACCGGACAGCGCATACATGAATCCACTGATACTCGTCGCATCCTGCAATGCCTGTCTCGCCTTCCCGTCATTACCGAGTAGGATCTGACAATTCGCTTCTTCGAGTCTAAACAAGACCTTTGAGTCTGCAGGCCAGGAATCAATGACTTCCTCCGCCTCGGCAAGATTCTTCTGAATCGCCTCTTCGAGCGTCGCGACGTCTGTCCAACGTCCACTCTTCGTGTACAGAGATCCAGGACCGAGAGAGGGCTGCGTAAGCAACTTGTAATGCCATAGCGAGACCCGCCATCTCGTCCAGGCAAGCTGTTTCGAGGAAGGGAGAATACCACTCGTGATGAACACGAATCGAGCCAGACAGAAGAGTTCGATGAACGGGATATGCGGATACGGCGAGACACCGTCCGTATCCAGGGACCGTTGACAAAGCACGCGGAAGCGTTCTATTGTTGTCGCCTTGGCGGATTCCAGAAAGACTGCCTCGACTTTGTGAGGCTCATCGAGTGTAGGACCAGTGACGTTGGCCTGAAGGAATGCCGACAGAGCGGCGAAGCCGAGAGTCAATGCTGACTGAGGTGAACTCTCATGCTGGTGCTGCTCTGCCTCAGCGCCTTCGATATGGCGCACGAAGCGGTGGATTAATTCTTTCGAGGTTGACTCGGACAGGATCTGAGTGAGACTTGTCTCTTGGGCTTTGCTCTCGATGGATAGGAGGGAGGAGGGTGAGAAGATCTCACTCTCCTGGTCTGAGACGGCCATCGTGATGAGACTCCCGTTGTCACTCTGCTTCTGATATTCGGATTTATGATTGAACAATTCTCATCTCACCTATGGCTTATAAATAATCAATCAATGAGACTTGGATTGACTTGTATGAATATAGATCATGGGTTTGTTGAAGTCAGCTTAAGAATGGATATCTGACTTACACGAACAATCGCAAAAGAAATTTATCGCAACAGGAATTACGACATGGTGGGGGAGGGGCAGCTTGGACCCACTTTAATACATACCTTTATCCGTATCTCTTCGTTTTCTGTAACATTTTACCCCTTTCACCTACAACACTACATTTTATAGGATTGCACTTCAAAATCACGAGCAATTGCAAACAAAATGAGAGCAACAATCACATTCTAGCTAAACTACTAATAACAGGAGTAAAACTAGTCGACTCATAAACACAAGTTGAAAGCAAGCAGTCAACGACCAAACATGCTCAACTACTCAACGTGCTCTGACTAACTGCTATGAAGTCCGTAGTAATTGACCACCCCCTTTCTTATGTACAACATCAACAGCGCCCGTTGCTAATAATCAGCAGTCTCAAAAATGCAGCCAAGGGAAATGCAATGCAGTCGAAATGCAATGCAGTCATAATCAGATAAAACACCTAATACAACTCAATCGCATAACTCGCAGCGGAGGAGAGAATCGGCTTGCTTGCTTGCTTGAATATTTCTCATCTCCATGTCGCATCCATCACTGCAAATTCCTCTATTTCTTGCCCTTCTTGCGAGAGGGAACAACCTTGAAGCTGGCACCCTGAATAGAACTAGAGTCGCTAGCAGTGTCCTTGTGGGTGCCCTTCTTAGCCACCTCACTCCAGCCACCAGCGCTGCTAGTCTGCAGGTCGATTGAAGCGGTGTTAGCCGGCTGCTTCTCTACAACTCCCTTCTCGGCGAGCTTCTTGCGTCTAATAAACTCTTGAGCAAAGTGCCGACCGTCCATCGTCTTGGAATTGGCGTAAATAGCGTCCGAGATGATGTCCGCGACAGGAGGGAATCCCATCAGAGTAGTCGCAAAGGTTTCAACTAGAGAAGTTAGTAAATAAACCCCTTTTTCTTTAAGATCCTAGAATGACTTACTGTCTGTCACGCCTGTAATACCACGGCTCAACTGGCTATGAAGCCACTTGTTGAACTCATCCATGGCCTCGGTTCGTCCACCACCCGTAGTCGAAATGGTGGTCTTGACAGTAGGACGGGGAGCCGGAGCCGGCGCGCTGGCCACAGCCTTCAGACTGGTCGAGCTGGCAGGGCGAACCTGCGCCGCAGGTCCAGTAGGGGGAGCCTTGACTTTACCACCGGCTCCAACCGTAGCCCAGCCAGAAGCGGCCGCCGCTGTCGCAGCACCATTGTTTCCACTGCTGGAATTGGAGGCGTTGTTGGCACCCGTCTTGCTAGCTAGATCAGCATAGCGCTTGTTGGCTGCGGCCGGCGGTGCGGTCTGAATGGTGACTTCGCGACTCTTCTGCTGCTTGCGCGCCTCTTCTTCGCGCTGAATCTCTGCCAAAGTCTTCTTCTTGTCCGATGCTACTGTCGGTGTGGGCGGAGCCTGAACATTGCCTTTGCCTGAACCGGGTTTAGCCCAAGGGCTGCTCGAGGGTGCTGCAATGATGGGTGACGCCGTACCCCAGGTGCTGGTGGTAGGGAGACCCGGAGCAATGGCGGCGGCCTTCTCCCGCTCACGTGCTGCCTCCTGCTCCAGCATGGCTCGTCGAGCCAAAGCTGCCGCCTCTTCTGCCTTAGCGGCCTTGAGAGCCTCGGCTTGCTGGATCTCCTTCAGACTGGGTCCCTTATGCGTTTCGACACCACCATCCTTGGCCCAGGGGGCAAGCGACGGCATGTGGGTGGAAGTCGCGGAGCTGACATCCGGAGTCTCAGGTCGAGAGCTGTTGGCATACTGCTCAGGCAAGTTGGAGCGAACACGCTGAGGAGCAGGTGCGGGAAGAGGAGTACCGGAAGGAGGAGGAGGGAATGGCATGGGCATACCGCTGATCTTCGCGGCAGCGGCAGCAGCTTGGGCCTGCTGGTATTCCTTGAACTCCTTGTTGTTCTTCTTCTGCTGGGCTTGCTTCACAGGCTCGGGCTCACTGGCAGCCTCTGGCACCTGGGGCACCTCGGTCACTTGAGGAGCGTGAACAGGATGAGCTGGCACGGGTTCCTCAACTACCTGCTGTTGAGGCGCTGCCGTCACATTTGGTTGTATGGTCTCGGGATCGTGCTGAGCACGAAGCTGCTTGAACTCCTGGAGCCGATCGCGAAATCCTTCGCCATCTTCAACAAGGTCAGCCACTGCTGGCAACTGGGCGCGATAGCTGGGCTCAGAGGAGTGGAGGTTGATGGATTGTTGTTGAGGGAGGTCCCCGCCTAACGCTCCCGTATTGTGCATGCTAGCCAGCACCTGGCGCTCGGCACCGGACAGGTGAGTAAGCTCGTCCTCGCGAAATGCATCGAGGCCTGTACCAGAGCTACCGTGCGCGGCGGTTTGACGTGCGGCTAGCGTATCGAAAAAAGAATTCGCTTGGGCCATAGAGCCAATAGGGGCCTGGGGAGGCACCGCCATGGGCGAAGTGATACTACCGAAACTCGGCTGGCTATGCAAGCTGTGAGCACTAGAATGATGGTTCAAGCCAGGCATGCCTTGCATGGGCATTCTACCCATCGCCTGCTGGCTGGAAAGGTACTCGCGCTGGCGAGCCAGCAGATACTGCTCTTCTTGCTTGCGTCTCTCCAGGTTGTTCTGCTCTTCGGCGGTCAAAGTCCGGCCGAAGCTAGGAAACGCGCCGACGAGCGGAGGCTGGATGACCCCGCTGGCATTGGGAGCAAAGGGACCACCTTGCGCCGGAGGTCCGTGAGGAATGCCGATTTGAGGAACGAGGAAAGGTTCACGGGAGTTTCCAATGCGGCGGATCAACTGTCCAAGTGGCTCAAACTCAAGATCTTCTACCTTCTTGACTCGCAGATCAGGTGTAAAGAAGTTCGCCTTATACCAGTCATTCATCTCTAGGCCTGTGAAGGGACCTTGCACGCTGCCCTGGGGATCAAGATACGTCCAGCGCATACGGTCTGGCATGACCATAGTGCGTGTCTGAGTCGAAAGAGGGTCAGAAGCCTGAACGCCCGAATAGCTCGGAGTATTGCTAGTAGCCGTGTAGCTTTGGCCGGGGGCAGCAGACATTCCGCCATGCATGACAGGCTCAGTAACCGCCGGGGCCCGATTGATATCGGGCTGGGCGCCGAACATTCCTGCAAAGACGCCTCTGCCAGCCCTCATAGGAGACTCTGTCTCACGTCCGTGGTCATTCAGAGGATTGCGACCAATAGCGCCTAGCGGGTTGGTTTGGCGAGGGTCAGGCATCGAATCGTTCAGGTTTTCATTCTCATGGGCCTGCATCTGCGCTTGCATAGCGGCAGGGAACAGGGAACCCAACTTGCTGCCACGACTGAACGATCCAGTCGCGCTCGCAGTAGGGGCGAAAACACCTCCAAGGTTGCCAAGACTAGGGGACTGTAAATCACCCATCTGACCGAATAGGGAACCTCCAAAGCCACCGAACGGCGCCCTTTCGCGATCCGGGGTACTAGCAGACGGCCAACCAGACATACCGAGGGACGAATAAGCCTTCGCACCAACGCTGGACGTCTGACTTCTATCGCTTCCATCAATTGCGTTGTTATGAGGGAATGAACGGGGCATTCCACTACCACCAAACAGTGACGCGGATTCCCCAGCACCTCCATATCCCTGAGGCTTGTCGGAAGTCTCGTCGTGCTCACCTCGATCGCCGGGCGGGCTTCGGTAAGGGTTCGTCTCGGAGGGACTCAAGGGGGTAGGATCCTGATCACCATGGCCACCAAGATTCAGTCCAGACATACCAAAATCTCCGGCCGATCCCTTGACCGGAGTATCAAACAACTGCGTTTGCACGGACGGGCGACTGACGGCAGGGGTATTATCTTGAGCACCTCCAAGGACAGCGCTTCCAGAAAGACTCTCATCGCCGCCAAACGGATCGGTATCAGTTCGAGGACGAAGGCGCCAAGGTCGACTAGGATCAGCAGCGGGAGCGCCTTCGTTAGGCTTGGGAGTCGCATTGTCGCCCGTATCCTTGGGGAGAAGATGAGCCAATCGACTCTCGCCTCGCGTACTACCTAGGCGCTTATCCATGCCTAGATTGGGCAGCGCAAAGTTTCCAAAGCCGCCAAGGGTCGCCATGCCACTCGACGACGACGGTTGCCAGGGAGAGGGGCCACCAAAAGCGGTTGTAGGAGCCTGCGAGCCGCGATGGAAGCCAGCAAGCAGGTTAGTCTTGGTCGATGCATCCGGATCCTCCTCAGGCTCTTCAAACATAACCTCCTTTGAGTCGGGAAGCTTGCGGTCTAACCAGATGGAATTGCTGCGACTCGTGTTTATGGGGGAATTGACACCACCGCCACCAGAGAAAGGGTTGGTGTCGGTAGTTTCGCGACGTCGCGTTCCCGGGCGCGAGTTGTTCGACGGCGAGGGCAAACCAAAATTGGTAGAAATAGCCTGCGAGACCGACGTTTTTCGACCATTGATACCGCCGGTGGGATGGGTGCCTTCTTTATTTTGGACCGGCGGTTTCATGGTAGAATTAACATCCGCGAATAGCTATCGTGAGGCGAATAGCAGTCAGTTTAGGGACTAAACTCAAACATATACGGATAATCAGGCTTGGCATCTGTTGTCCAACTCACTTCTTTTTCCTCGGGCGTCATCTCTTGCATGGCAATGGCCTTGGCAGACCCCTGGGGGTCCCAGCAAGCGTCAGGCTCTGGGGGAAGCACGTGAGCATCAGGAGTCTTGCCCCATCCACGTGATGATACGCCGTTCGCGTGGCCGGGATTCCATGTGGGCACGAATAACGCGGTAACGTCAGAAGGCTGAGCGCGCGTGGCCTGCTGTTGCGTATGGTGGAAAGACAGCATCTCCTCACGGCTATACCTTCGGGATGTAGGCGTTTCGACAGCTGTGGAACCAACAGGCATGGCGGAAGTAGTGGAGGGTTCATCCGGAGCAGCGGCGGGTTCTGTGGTGTTCGGTTGACTAAAGGCTTGGCTGGACGGCGTCGTTGATGTGCGACGGAAAGTAAGAGTGCCGTTCATTGTACGTGCTGGCCTCGACCTGAATCAGCAACAAAGTTAGCAAGCAACACTAGAGTCTAGCCGTAGTAGCTACAGAAAAAAGGGCCCTAATTGGGGAGGGAGCCGAGGATGAAAATGTGCATGATGAGAGCTTAGCACGCGACAACGTGCGGGGAATACATGATGCAGGGGGGGCGAATGCGTAAGCGGCCGGCACCATGGTGAAAGCCGATGGTAGTAGCTCAAGAGACGACGATGAGGTTGATAGGATGGTGAGGGTGTGTATGAATGTGGCAGAGAACGAAAAAAGCCCCTAAGAACGGACGAAAAGAGAAAAAAAGATGGGACGACGGCAAGGGCATATAGACCAAAAGCCATAAAACAGCTGGCACGTACCAATCTCCGCTCGCGTTTCCACGTCCATCTCCTCTGCCACCTGATCTTGCATCACGAGAAGCATTTTGTCCGGCGGCCGCGGAGGCGAAACTGGAAGGAAGATTCGAAGCCATCTTGATGGGTCAGGATGCAATGGAGCTCGTCTTATGGGTTGTACAGTACGAGACAGTACAAGTCAGCACAGTAATACGGAGAAAGAGATGCCACGACTCGAGCGACTATTTTTTTCGATTTTTTGATACTATTCCGAAGCTCCAGAGACAATCGAATGATCGAAAGGCTGTGGTGATGACGGAACGAGGAGGGGTCTCAGAGAGAGAACGAGAAGAGGGGAGAGCAGAGACAACGGGGTGAAGCGTGTCGACGACGTCTTAAAACAAGCAAAAGGCAGGTGGGAAAGGGCCTGCGCGCTCGCGTGTTTTAATTGTTGGAGAGTGACAGCAAGGAAGAATTCTCAAGAATACCCGCCGAGCGTCAGATAATTCAGAGTGATTGCGTGTAACAGCAGCGGCAGAGCAGCAGCGGCAGCAGTGGTGACAACGGGATAAAACGGGCTATTGGATCAGGGATCTCATCTAGCCGTATAACACAGTGATGACGATGCAGTTAGTCGAATGTGGCAAAAGGCTGGCAGCCGTAGAGCTCTTGTTGACGGTGCGGTCGTTGCGGTAGGCAGGCGTTGTGGTTGGAGTTGCGTTGTTGGTGAAGTGATGGTCGTCGGGTCAGTCGATTGTGTCCTCAGAGGGTTAAGTTGAACTGACTTGACCTTGAGAAGTTTGTGTAATTTTTTCAGCATGTACGTCGAAAATTCATCCATCTTGCCCAGCTAAAACTGGCATGATGGTACAACGGCGGTACGGAGAGGGCACGTACCGCTATCTGTGGCGGATACCTGGGACAGCTAGACCATCGCGTAGTTGCCCTCCTATTTACTGTGACACTATACAGACTATCCGGGTCTACGGAGGTAGCTCCTCCCACTTCAGTACTTGGACTGGATCGATGGTCGTAGTACCTGCTCCTGTTGGTTAGGTCCATGATAGCTCCGAAATTTGCTCGGATGGAAAGCACGAGAGCACGAGAAAGCACGAGCCACAAGCCACCTTGATAGAGCACTATGTTTTCTATTTACGTAAACTACACTACCTAATGCAATCAAATATCTGTTGAACCCAAGTCATGCAAGTATCAAGGCTCCCGCTGTCATCATGATGAAATCTGAGTTTCTGCAAGACACGACTGCAACTTTCTCGGGTTGACACATCTTGTGATTTCCCAGACCTGGTATCTCCAAGTACATTGTCCAGGAAGATATATCTACGACAGAACATCAGTATACAACTCTTCCTTACGCCGACGGAGTATCATTTTGTCGCGAAGATTTGGCAATAGGAGTATCCAATATGCACGCAGTCACGTTGAGCATTCCCTACTCATCCGGAGTCGTAATTTGTTGAGTGTTCGAAACTTGCCCGCATGGCTTGCAGTACAGTAAGAAAGTCAAGATCGACTTCGCAAAACAGCAACTGAGACACAATGCAATGCAACCCCGAAGCCATGATGTGCCGTCTTCATTGCACCTTTCCTCGCGGAGCGCCATCATAGGTAAATTGCGCAAGTTCGCCAGCGTCAATAAAACCTCTCGCCGGCTCGAAGTCGTAAACCACATCCAGTTAGCGATTTATTTTGCTTTAATTTATATACATTCATACAAAATCAGGTATCATCCATCGACTCCTATTTCTATTTACAAGATGTCGTCTCATTCCGAGTCGCCCATCTGCCGTTGTCTTCATATACAACCTTTACAATGCTACTCCGTTCCGTAATCCCCGTTAAAGCCAGACTCCTCTCTTCGCAAAAAATCTCAATAATGAATCTAATCCACCTTAGAACTTCCACTGCTTACACCAGTGCAACATCAGCTTCGGCGACATGGGCGACGCGTTGCGCATGGAAGGGCTTCGGACTTGAGTCTTCGTCATGTCGAAAATGATCTGGCCATTTCCAAAGGCGGCGCCGCTCGCCATGCCGCGGTAAGTGTCGAGCAACTTGATACCGGGGTTTCTGTCGAGGGCCTTCATGTCTCCGTTCTGGCTCGACTTGTCGAGTCTTCTGACCCACTCCGTCAAGTCAACGAGCTCCCCGATGCGCTCCTTGCCGTAGAACGCCTGCACGGCTGTCGCCAGCTCGCCCCATGATGTCGCCTGGGGGTTCACACCGTGGTAGTATCCGCTGATCTCGTTGGCGGGAACCTTCTGGGAGATACCGTCGACGTCGAGGATGAGACCGGCAATGCTCTCGACCGGTGTCCAATCCACACGGTCCATGCCACCAAGGCTGCTGGGCAAGGCACCCAGGTAAACACTGCTAGCAATGATGGACGGGAGCCATTCTTGCTTGTTCCACTGTAGAAAAATCGGAGTCAGTCATGTGTTTCTTACGTGTCTTTTGTCGTATGAATGTGGAAGGGAAAATACTTACGCAGCCCGCATCGGCCTCGGGACCACCGACTTGTCCGACACGGATGATGGCAGCCGGGAAGTCTCCGGCTTTAGCCACGTCTTCCAAAATCAGACTGGAAAGGGCCTTGCTTCGTCCGTAACCGCCAGCAGGAAGGTGGAGATCCTCCAATCGCCTCTCGGGGAGCAGGCCGTCCTTGACATCCCAGTGGTCTCCCGTGCTAATGGACGAGATGAAGACAACCGCGACACGCTTGGCAGACTTGGTAGCAAAGTCGCCAATGTTGCGGACACTGCGGATATGAGGCTCGAAGGACTCGACGGAGATGTTGAAGTTGACGGGCCAGGCGTTGTGGATGAAGCGATCGGCAGTCTGAAGCAGTTCATTGAACGTCTCCTCGGGAAGTCCAAAGTCCCAGCGAGACATGTCTGCGCGCAAGAAGGTGCACTTAGAGTCGAGGTCCTGGGCCAGCTTGCGATCCTTCATCATTTCCGCCTGACGCTTCTTACCGCCGTCCTCGCCGCGGTTGAGGCAGACAATTCTCTTGACGGCAGGGTTCTTCAGCATCTTGTCGAGCATGTGAGAGCCCAGCGTACCAGTCGTTCCGGTGATGAGAACAGTCTGGCCCTCGTCGAGAGGATCAGGGCGACCAGCAGTCGCCTTGGGAAGATCGCTGGTGTACTTCTCCCATGTAGCCTTCATCCATTCGATCTCGTGCGATTCGTCCTTCGCGGTCACAGTTCCACTAATGTGGGAGAAGATGTACGCAGCCAGACGCTTGCTGGTGGGGTTGGTGTAGATGGCCGGGGTTGCGATGGCTTCGGCATCGACTTGGTAGCCCGCGGATTCCAATCCAGCGCGGAGGAGGCGAGAAAGGCTAATCACCTGGATACTGTCGATCTAGATAGGGGATATTGAGTCAGCATCACTCTCGGTCTTCACACGAAATTTCCAAGGCAAAACTTACACCTGCCGAGAAGAAATCGACATCCTTCGCAAGCGTGCCCTCGAAGCCAATGTGAGTCTGGAAAAGGCTCTGGATCGACTCGGCCAAAGTGTCCTGCGAGGTGAGGTCTAGAGCAGGAGCCTCGACGCTAACTTCACCAGCATGCTGGTATAACTCATCGATTTCTCTGGCGTAGAGCTTCAAAGTACCGGCCTTCTGAATCGTTCCCTTGCCGGCTCGGAGGAAGGGCTTCTGCTCGCTAGAAATCATGATGAACTCGCGTCCAATCTGACCGTGCGCAACGGTCTGCTTGTTGGCGGTAACAACAAGTGGCCAGACTCGGTCGATCAGCTCGCGGGTCTCGGCTTCATTCTTAGGGTGGACAAAGGGTTCGAGGACGAGACAAGGCTGGAAGCGACCGGAGCCAGCGACAACGACACCTTTGAGTTCGGGGTGGTGGGTGAGGATGTCTTCGATTGTGACGGGGTTGAGCTTCTCTCCGTTGGAGAAAACAATGATGTCTGAGTGAAGCATTAGCATAGACACGAGGCAATCATGAATTTGGAGGAGGTGAACTCACTGTCAGATCGACCTGCGTAAGTCCAGTGATCGGGCAAGGTGGGGTGCTTCTTGTACAAGTCTCCGGTGTCGAACTCGTCAAGGTCGGGGAAGGTGTAGAAAAAGCCCTGTCGATCATTCTTATTGCGGACGGATACTAGTCGGTAAACATCATCTTCACCTTCAATCTTCCTCCAGTCGGCGCCGAAACCCTTGGAGTCGATAATGACTAAGATCAGGGGTTAGGATACTGATCACATTTGATACAGAAAACAAGGTCACTTACAGTATTGCCACAGCTTGGCGTTGGGCTGCTCGAAGATAGGGAAGGGGAAGCATCTATGATACAGGTTAGCGCATAGTCGACCAACAAGCGGCAGGAGTTGGAATCGTACTCTGTAGAGGAGATGATACTGTTCAGATGGATACCCCTGTCGACTAGACGGTTTCCGGCCTCCGGGTTCAGACTTCCTGTAACAGCTGTTAGTACTCTCTTGTTTGCGCCGAATGCACGGTAAGGGTAACGAACCGCCGGCGTAGAAAACCTTTCTCAGTTTGAGAAGTTGGTCGATGTAGTGATCATGCTGACTGATATCCTCGAGAATGGCGGGTCTGCACGTTGCATGATAAGTAATTGTAATTACTCATAGAGAGGAGAGAGAGATGACTTACGGAAGCAGGGTACCCGACACATTCAGAACTGCAAGACACTCCATGACTACGTCGGGTGTGAGAGGGCGCTCAGCGAAGCCGAACGAAGTGGGTGTCAAGAAGTAAATGGAGCAAGTGACGAAGGCGTAGATTCCAGCGGCGTGGAACAGGGGCACTAAAGTCGATGGGTCAACAGGATGTCTCAAAGGGGGTCCAACATTTTCTGAGAGCGCATACTTGGGACATAATTTCCGATCATGAGGTCACAAACGGCTCGAATGAAGTTCTTGCGTCCCTGGGGGTCGTTTACCACGTGGTAGCCGTCACCCTTGGAGAGCATGCCGTTGCAGACGACAATGGGCTTCGGGATACCGGTGGAACCACTGGTGTGCAGAACGGCAAGGGGGTCCCACTCGGCCTCTTCGAAGGTCTTGTCGTAGGGGAAGTGCTCGACTTCTTCCTCGGATAACCAGGACTCGAGGGAACCGATCTCTACGGCCTGCATGTCGCGCTCCTGCAACCAGGGCTGGACGGCCTGGCGGTGAGTTTTGGGGAAGAACATGAAGCGGCAATCGGTTGCTTCAAAGAGACTGAGCTGTGCTTCTTGGGAGTTACGGGGTGAGATGAGGAGAGCCTGCACTTGGTTAGAACTTGGCGCATTGCAATAATAACTAGAACTCTACGAACCTTGTATCCAGCCTTCACGGCAGCAATGAATAAAACAACATAGCGAGGATCATTAGGACCAATGTACGCAATGGTCGGGAAACTGCCCGGTTCCGGAACGCCGCAGGTGTTGATGATCTTGCGGGCTACGCGGTTGATGGCGTTGGCGTATAATTTGAAGGAGACGGGACGCCAGCCGTCCTTGGTGTCGGAGGTCCGCGGGTAGGAGAAGACCTCACGGTCGGGCTCTGTTCTGGCCATGTCGTCGATGATGTGTGGGACCAGGCGACGGCCCCAGGCGGGCGTCGAGTTAACGTGGTTGCCGTTTCCGTTTGTGAGAGCCATGATCGGTTTCGTGTGTGTGTTGTGTAAGTGTGTGTGTGTGTGTGGGTGTATGTCGGATCTGTTTGTGAGTATGAAGAGACGGTGTCGACTGTCTCAAGTGCGTGTGTGTGTGTGTGTGTGTGTTGTTGGTATGGGTATAATATATCAGTTTATATCAACTGACTGTTGTGAGTGACTGTGAGTGTATGTATGATGAGGAAGTGTTAAAAATGCGACAACGACGGCGAAGGGGACATGATTATATATACAAGTAGTATAGCAGTCAGGACAATATGATCATAGTATAGACTGCTCCGCTCCGCTCAGTCAAGTGTGCAAACCCATGCTAAGAATAAGACTTACCAACCTAGCTTGGTTGATAAGCCACGACGTACGAAGTAAACTACCTACATTCCTAGGTAAGTGGTAACGATGCGCCGGACGGACTGAGCGAACGAGCTACAAATCAAGGCGCGGTTGCGAGGGAAGCGAGCGAGCGAGCGAGTTACCGTAGGTACACACCACCGCCGGTATGCGATCTCGGTAGATGGACTACCTACCTACCCTACCACTACGGATGACCTACCAACTAGGTATCCTTAGGTATGGATTACTTTTACAGACAGGGACTACTAACCGTGGGTCCCGACCTTACCTTAGCGATCGATGGGCCTAGTGTACGGACATAGGGAGGTAGATACCTACATGATGTAAGTCCTAAGGTAAGGACGGAGTTGTAGGGGGTAGGTAAGTAATCGTGCCGCGGCGAACGCCAGAGCTCCGGCTGAGGGTTTCCGTTCTGCTTTGGTGATATCATGTTTTTACTTACTTACCACCAGTTGTTAGTGACCTACTTACCCTAGGTTGGTAATTAGTTACCGACTTCTACCTAGGTTAGCTGTTAGTTAATGGGTTAGTTGGCTGGTTAGTAGTTAGCTGGTAGTAGGTAAGGTAGAAGCCCCCATCAAATCTCTGATTCATCGAGCCGGCGGATTCGACGGCGCAAACTGTAAATTTTGGGGTTTTGGCATGGATTTCTTCCCGTACACTACTTCATTCCTAGGTGCCTAGGCAAGTTTTCAGGTGGCCGGGGATAATTTTCACTATCGGTTCACGAAGGGTCGGTCACATGAAAATATTTAGCACCGGCTTCTTGGTAAGGGTAAGGAAGGTTGTGATAATGGTAAGGAAGGAATTCAGCTGAATCGAAGCCGACGAGATGAATGCGAAAGGAAGCATGCAGCCATGCAAGCGAAGCGGATCGTTAGCGTTGGTGCAGTCTCTCTTTTTTTTCTCCTTCTCTATCCGCACGTAGAACCGGCTGGCTGTGCTGGGTCGCGTTACGGATTACTACTTCGTTGTTAGCGGTGCTGCCCTGCCCTGTTGATCACCGTCGCTCGCCAGCTGGAATGGGGACCGGCACTATAAGATGCTACCTAAGGGCATGGATTCATAAACGCTGAAAAGTATCTAGGTATGGTAGGTATGTATGTAGGTCAAGTAAAGAGGATGTATGAAAATGCAATGCAACTAGACGTCCAGCAGTCCTGTGTATCGGCATGCTTACCTTTTCCAATGTGACGCATCCATCCTCGCGGTTCGGGGACGCGAAGGTGCGATACCCCTGTTACCTACCGGTAGGCCGTAGAAGTACCAGACAGATGGATGGATGGAAGGGGGTTGCGCTGACTGCACGGTCAGTCACGACAACGTGACGGGTTAGTAACGCTGCGGAGTTGCTGTTGTGTCCCCGTGAGTTGGGATGGATCGGTAGGGTGAGTTGAGATGTGGGGAGCCGAGGCTTGATACTCTGTTTAACCTGTTTAACCGTATTACGGAAGAAACGGCTTGATGACAACGCTTGATGACAGATAGATAGATGTGCGTAATCCAGCTGAATGTCTATTTGATGAAGCGTAGTACGAGTAAAAAGCAATCGTGAGTCTTGTGATTCTGGGCGTATGCCGTATCTAGGTTGTTGTCAGTTGGTAGAAAGAAGACAGGCATGGATGAATTCAGGAGGTTATGTCGCAGCACTACTACGAATTGTGGATTACAACAAGGAGGAGACAGGCAGGGGAACTTTTGGATGCACTGTAACATCCTTACCTAAGACCTGCAGTCTGTGTTCGTCTGTTCGGGAGTGAAGACGGGAGTTGGTTTCGTATCTCGTAGGGATTGTTGACCAGGGGCTGGTACACCTAGTTACGGATTAGTTATCACATACAAAAGACGTTACAAAAAGCTGTTACAGTCGTTACAAAACCGCCTATGAAAATTTAGTACGGAACAATCCGTACAAACAATGGAAAAGACGTTGAGGAAAAAGAAAATTCAAGACGACGATCAAGCTTGGCAACGATGCATTGCCCCAGAGAAAATACTAGGCGGTTGTTTGACTCGCGAGCATGAATTTTTGCTGAGGAAATCTGATTAGTGATATGCCATCGTCTCTTACCGTGAGGTGACGGAATCGGTGCTAGGACGGCGTAGGCTGGTCGGTCAACCGGTTGCTGAACTGGTTGGTGAGCTGGTTGGTCAACTACAGCGGTTAAGTGTGGTAAACTGGTGCACGGGTAGTTAGGTACGTACTGAGTTACCGACTCCTCGGTTCCCTCTGGTTACCCAACAAGCAACGATTGCACGAGCCATGAGCCGCAATACTTAATCCGTACCAACTACGATACAGATTACCTACATAGGTAAGTAGGTAGGTATGCAGACGACGGTTTCGAGATAGCCCAGCGACAGGCTACAGCTGATGTTGGTAGGTAACTTGATAGAGCATGGCTTGAGGGATCCGATCTCCACTAGCTCGCCGGCTGGCAGAATTTGCGAGCTGGAAAACACCACTGCCACTGCCAATCCTACCTACCGAATAGTCGCGAGGGTGACAGTCATGGCGCGAGCCATCGCCACGGGTATGGAATCTCGCCATGCCGTGCCATGCCTGCCATGCCGTGGTCAAGAATAAGAATCTTACAAGTACATGCCGTGAGCGGCGCCACGATCGAATGGGCAAACTAACAACAGAATTTCGATAATCACCTACCCACCCGCATCTGGAGCGCTGACCAGGGCGCCAAGCAAGCTGAGAATTTCTTGTCGCTCGGTCGAGGCGCAGTCTTGTGAGATAAACTCCGCGAGCTGGAAAACAGCAAGTAGCAGCCAAAAGAATAGGTCGTGATTGTGATTGTGATCGTGATATGGATTGCCGGTAGGTATTCTACAAACACTTGGCAGGTGTTCTGTAGGCCGTAGATGGGTTTATCGACGGGATATTCCGCATCAAATCTTTCATCTCCTTAGGTAGGTATCTGCGGTGCTGGTCCACGGAGTTAGGGTTCCGGTACGTCCTAGGGAGTGGAGGGGGTAGGTATTGCCCTATGCAGCTGATCGCAAGCGTCGCATCGCGTCCCGGTTGAATCCCCTGCATGCGCGCAACCCACGCATGGAACGCGCGCAGGGATTTCGCTCGCTAGAAGCTACGAAGTACGTACCTAGCACAACGTCGTACGTCCCTCGTGGTTTCGGGATATCGAGGATGGCGACACAGGATCTCATCCCTGAATAGGAATTCCATGCAGCCATTTATGCATACATTCATCCATCCGACAGGGCTCAGGAGTGGTTCTTCAGCAGGTACTTAGCTAGGTACTGCTACCAGGGAGGTATACGGATTAAGTGCGGTCAACTACCGGCTCTCGATGCCGAATCGTGAGTCTCGGCGACCAGGGACGGCTTCTGGTTCACTAATGGAAAACCCCAAACTGAGACGAACCGGTTCGTCAAAAAGAGAGCTCGTCACGCGACGGTGAGTAACCGGTTCATTGTGGAGATGGGATCTAACAAGTAGCAATCCGTACTCGTGGTACTCGTATGTGCGATAAATCGTACCTGTACGGAATAAACGGATGGGATTGGGCAGTAAAATGGTTACGGAGGTGGTGAGGGGGGTTGGTTAGTGTATTGGGAGGAGGTATGTAAAAGTACCTACCTCCCAAGTATTTGGGCTTCGTTGCTTACCTCTTTGGAACTCCGCCAGTCAACAACTCCCTAACAACTACCACAAACCAGGTAATATTTGGAGTATAGATTGTGTGAAAAATTCGAAACAAGCCTCGAAGTTTAGAATCTTTCCAGCTAGTTTGGTAGGTAGGTAGCATAATTCTCTCATCCAGACCGTCTGGTCGAACCATATTCTGAGAATAGAAGCAGCCCTCGGTTGGTTCACATAATCACAAAATCGCGGGATCGGAGCCTACCTAAGAGTCAAGAGTCAGGAATTCGTCTCAAGCCCCCAGCTGTCTGTCAGGGTTGTCAGCCACTCCGCCTTCCACGGCAGCTCGAGTTACACTGCAACCGTTTCAAACCAACAAAATAAACAAGCTCTACTCGTAGGCGTTCCGGCTCACTGGAACTCGAATCTGAGTCAGACCTTACCTGCAGAAATAGGGATTTTCTAGACAGCTTGTGCGACCGAACCGACGCCAGCCGAGAGCCTCAATGCGACGCACACCGATCGGTCGTCCCGGGTGTGTCGTATCTCACCAGCAACACGCAGTAGTATATTACTCACACCCGATCCCGTGTTGACGTTCCGCAGTTCCCGGGATGGGTTCTGCGTCCGGAGCTCGTGACGTCGGGGCTGGGTTGCTCGGCTTCCTTCCCTCGGCAGTAGTGAGATGAGTGGGTGGGTTCATGTGATATGGTACCCACCGCCGGCCGAGGTTTGTATATTCCGTGCTGCCATGGTCAGCGCTTGTCAATCCAAAACGCATTTCGTGATCGTATCGGATTTCAAATCTTAGCAATCACGAATGTGAAGATCTCGTTCATGCATGCACTTCCGCACCGAGTTGCTGCCAGTCTCGGTCATCCGTGATGGTCACAGAGCTGTGTCCTGTGTCCGGTACTGTGCCGTCCGCACTAGACACATTGTGAATCCAGTGGCAGCTGAAATCTCCAACTGCGATGTCCTCCTCCTATCTTACTACTAGGTATCGCAGATGCATCCGGTCAGATGAACACATTCCGTACTCGAATCTATCATCCACCTGCTGGGGACCTTGTGGATTACATACCGCTCTCGTTCTTGAGGGTGTACCCAACGCTGACCTCCATCAGCTTCATTTTCTGCATTCGTTTTCGACAATGTCAGCGCTGTCTCGACTGATGGCGTCCTCCTTCGCATCATGTTCACACCATTGAGCATGATATCGGGTCGTCTTTGAGATGAAAAGAATGAATGCAAGGATGCTTCAGAGACTTCATCTTACCAGTATCATAGGCGAAGATATCATCATCGACAACCCGTGATCCGGGCAGTTTCCTGTTTAGAGCCAATGTATCGTGGAGGACGCCGCATGACAGGCAGATATTATGTTGACTTTGCTGAACCTATGCTTCATTTGACGAAAGAATCATGACATGTCGATGAATCATGTCGTTAGAACAGCATGCTCGCGGCGAAGCTGGAGTTGGATTCTTCTTCACCGTCCGGACTTCTTGCAGCAGTCTAAGCTGCGAATTGTCGAGGACTTCAGACCGTACACAAGCGCCTAATCATCGTCATGCAGCTGTCAAAAGTGCATAGGTATCGGTCGGTTCTGGTCCGTGGACTTGTCGGGTTCAACCGCTATCGTCGATGGGTAGGTATCCCTAAGTTCCAGCCAGTGTAGGGAATAGATCTGGACCTCTCGGTCTGGGCCCTTAATCCTGAAGACACTTACCCAAAAGACACACCTATCGTCTAGTCAACTGTACCAAGAAGAAAAGCCAAGTCTCGAGTCTCGACTTCGCTCTCATTCCAGTTTCCCCATACCTGGTACCGAAACTAAAATCTCACATCTGTTTCGACCCCTTTTGCAGAGCTGAAGCCGACAACGGACATACGAGTAGGTAGAAGCATGTCAACCTCGTAATGTTCGAAGACTAGATATTCCATATTGCCTTGGTATGAGTCGCATATTTCAGACCTCACGTAAGTCCCTCCTGTGTAATCGAATAAGTTGCATCCTCAATTGTGACGTGTTTGTATCGACCACTTTGAGTTGGCACCATTGGATTACGTCGAAGAGCTACGAGTACGGAATAATCCGTACTGGATTCCAATTGGAAGCTTGTCGACAAGTTGCCAGGTGAATTGGCTTTGCGTGCCACGGCCCCCGCCGCCACATGGGATCGCCCGTCCATGGAAACTACATACGGCGCGCGCTAAAACTCTTTAGTTGGGGTATCCATCACGTGACACACGTGCCGTAAATTGAATAAACTGACCAATCAAGTTTCGATTTCCTTCTCGGTTCGGTGATAAGATATTCGCGAAAAAGGTCACGGAAGAGTCGGAGTTTTCAATAATCCGTGTCCGTGATTTCTTCCGTACTGAGTGTCACAGTGTGTACACTGTGACTGTCTGCGACCACGCCGGCTGGCTTCTGGTGGTGGCAAATCCATACTCTGTGCGAGGAGTCGTGTCCGAAGACAACAGTAGTACGCTGTACCTAATCCACATGAGATTCATTCTGAGTAGGTAATTTTGATTCAACGTACGGCAGAGTTCATTCGGTTTGGTTTCGAGCCGGTCCTCAGTCGGCAGATTGATGTGACAGTCCATTCTCGGCTTCGACTGTCTTCCCAGTCCCGCGACGTCGCAGATAGATCGTCGGCAACTCTGTGAGGTTGACACGCAAAAAGCGAATGCAAACACGTCGATAGTAGAATAGTATGAAGAAATAGGTATTGTTGGTATGATAGCTGGAAGAAGAGAAAAAGAGCTCCAAGCAGAAAGGTGATGAGAAAACCAGGTAGCAACGGGGTGCACTCTCCCTCAAGATTACCTTCCGTATAGAAGAAGTGTTCTTTCCCTCCGCGTGAGTGGTCCTTTCTCTATTGTTGATGCCTCCTTCTTCATTCCAGCATGCCATTGACGTCACCATCACGATAGCAGCAGCAGCGACGCTGGAAATGGAAGTCAGGATGGGCACGGTGAGGGCATGAGCGACACTTGGTTCCAGACAACACCATATCACGGTCGGGTAGCTCCATAGAAGCAGCTTATCGACTCTACAACCGATACCGCTCCTTTTCTCGCATTGAGGGGTATCATGGCAGAAACACAAAAACAATCAACGCACTCCTTGATTATCATTCAGCTACTGCCTTGCGGGAATCGGCCTTAGCCATTAAGCCGAGTCTGCGACGTTACACATTGATATGACACAGTCCTCGACAGTGGCTGTCTGAAAATGAGTGAGTATTGGTTGCACGAGACATGCAGGTTGTTGATATGGTGTGCAGGCGGAGGCATTCAATGGCCAACAAGCGAGTTGAGCCTCTCCTGTGTGGGATGAGTTCTCTCTGCCCATCACTTCGAACTGTTCATCAGCAAGTCTCGACTTGAGGACTGCGGGTTGCACACGCACGTCATGCTCTGCACAGTCGAGAAGCGCTGTATTTCTCGAGTTGATGAATTCGTGGAGATCAAGGCAGGCCATGGGCTTGGCCTGCAACTCTGGACCACTCGTCGTTTCGGCCGGTGTCAGATTGTCTGCTTTGTCGCTGTGTTATTTTTGGCCATGCTACAGCCTGCGTCTCTCAGAGTGCTTTTCATTGATTGCAGCCTTGAGGATCACCAGTTTTACACTGTCCATGAAGATCAGCGGGGTTGACCTCTTACACGCTTTAAATTATGCAGTCTTTTCACGTTTTTATTCTCAAGATGACGCCTCCTCGATTTTCTCTCGATCTCCATCATCAACTCCTCCATTGATGGCATTGGCATGCTGCGTACCTAGTTGACCATACGCACCGATCACGTTGCTAGCAACATCAGCATTTCTCGCATATTTTGTCAGTATCTTGTCGTCTTTTTCACGATGATCCTCCACAGTAGTGAAGGACCTCTTTTTATTGCGGTGGTTGGCTTCACTCTCGTGGTCTCCCTCACTGCCGTGGCTCTTCGCTTCTGGAGCAAGAAGGTCTTGAAGGCCGGTATACGGGCAGATGATTGGTGGATATTAGTCGCGTTGCTGTCATATACATGCGCCCAGACTGTGTCGCTCTTAGGTGAGTCTCCAAGATGTAATTCCTACATAATATCTGTACTATGAGCCTATGCTCACGCGATACTGTAGGGGCTTTCCCGCCAGCTACATTCGATGTATCACGAAACGACTGGCGAAGCTATTTCATTACCAATGTATCAACCCTCCTGCAGTCTGATTGCTGAACTTCCGTTTCTGACCAGATCAAGTGTTGGGTCATTGCCATATACATCACATGGATCACCTTGTACTCTGTCAAAATGTCGGTCTGTTTCTTGTATCGCCGGATATTCGTGACCCCGACGTATCGCACCTTATCCACCATCACCATGTGTGTCTCAACTGCGTGGTTTGTCGGCGCGTTTGCCAGCCCTTATGTAGATTCGGTTTCCTTCCTTCAGCATTCCAGTGCGATTTTGATTTTCCTGTTGCTCGACATCATCCTCGATGTTTGGATATTGATATTGCCAATTGGAGCTCTGTTTCGAATCCAGACGGCTTTGAAGTACAAAGTCAAGACTGCAGTAATCTTTCTTCTCGGTGCCTTGTATGTCGACGCCCGAAATGCCCTAGGTGTGTTTCTTACTCACACAATAGCAGAGTCTTCATCACCAACATCATGCGCCTATGCATCTTGACCTGTAAGAAAGACTCCTACTACCTTGTTTCGAGTATCTATGAGTCACCTGCGAAGGGGATGAAGAAATGAACAGTATTACCTGGTACTAACTACATACGTATGTACCTAGGGGGCGACGCGTATACAATAGAGTTGGGCAGATCAACCGTGTGGAACTACTTCTCCCAGCTTCATATCACAGTGGCGATACTATCGGCTTGTCTCCCTGTTTATCAACCTCTCACAGCCCGTCTTGGACGTGCTATATCCAGATTGCAGGAGTGGCTACAGCCGAGTAGCGACAAACCCGGCGTCACGAATATTCGCCCCTCGAGTAGCAACCCTCAAAGATCCGGCGGCACTCTGGAAGCCTCTCAGCCTCATGACTTTCAGGCAGATGAGGAGTCTCACGTGGAACTTGTCCCCCGTCCTGGGGGCGTGCTGTTGAAGCCAGTCTCTACGATCTGGGCCGATGACTCGTCGCAGTCGAATAGCAGTATTCCGAGACGGGGGATACTACAGACCAGGGATATTGATGTGGTATAGATGAACATCTATCTTCGGCTTGATGCCCCGGCATCCTGATGGATATACTGCAAAAAATGAGTTTGCGCTTGGTTTACAGAAGCTCCCACGGTATCATGGGATTGCGGTTAACACATGCATCAGCTCTTTCTTCACGAGTTGTTTCGGGCTTTATGTATGAAAAATTGATTTCAATCTGATAGACTGTCTACCCTACCGATTCGGCATGGTGGGTAATAACACGGCCATTATACCACCGTTCCGGACTTGCGCCGTCTTATGTCTCGGGATATTTTGGATACCTTGTGGGGCCGGATCGGACCGGTATGTCTGTAATGGTAATGTAATGCTGCGAGTAAGACTGTGTCGCCCCTCGGTGATGTTGGGTGTTGAGGAAGACCTACCTATCCTAGCAGCGTCCAGACGTTCGAGGTTTACCAATAGCCGTTGACCGTTACACAATTAGGAGGTACCTACATAAGGCATCCGTCAGCAGGGTTGCCTGCGTATTACGACTCGGAAGAACGTAGTCTGGGCTGGCTGAATACCCGTCATACGGCAAGTACAGTCGGTTCAAATTGCGAAGGCCTACAGCTGAGAGCCTCGAGAGAGAGGGTCGATTGATGTTGCGATGGAATGTGTTACAGATTTTGAGCCGATGGGGGAAATCCGGTATCTACTGAACAGTGTGAGGCACAGATTTGTTACCTAGTTCAGGAGATGGAATGCTGAGCTCGGACCTGCGACAATTCAGCTCTCTATACCGAAAGACCAACGCCTTTGTCTCCCTCGCACCTGGGTATCTCCGTAGAATTGTCCAGGTCGAATAGGACTCACAAGGTTATCTTCCCGTCACCGTGCAAGAAATTTAATCGACCGAACACTCTGACTCAAAACTAGATAGGTACTCGATGGCTAGACGCCGGCGAACCTGGGGATCGAGTGAAGATGTGAGGGAGGGGGGTTGACTGGTTCGA
The DNA here is from genome assembly GCA_028637685.1 of Xylariaceae sp. X3-2. Lineage (NCBI taxonomy): Eukaryota > Fungi > Ascomycota > Sordariomycetes > Xylariales > Xylariaceae > Xylariaceae sp. X3-2. The sequence goes on from JAJFDI010000020.1 coordinate 161,320, forward strand.
TTGATCTACGAGGCTGAGACGGTTGAACGTCGAGCAGTCGTAGCGATTAAGGGAAGCGATCAGTCGACGACATCGACGAATAATCGAAGCGACTAGCGAATGGGCATCGCCGTGCACAATCGGAATGAGTAATTGACGGTTTGTCGGGGGAGATGAATCGTCGATGCATCATGGCGATACACAACCGTTAATCGTGACAATCGGTCAATAGACTACCTAGTGTTTGAGTTAGGTATTGCGCATTCGAGTTATTGATTAGGATTGAAATTGAAGCAAGGGAATGGATAGGGAGTTTGTTGAGAGAATGGTTGGAGTTGGTTTCTCACCTGTCTTGTTCGAAGGTTGAAGCGCGGAATAATTGTGACGGGCGACACCCACGCCCAATTGGAACGAAGATTTGTGTTTCACGGGTTGGGTTGGTTATCGATCGGATGCTGGTTGAGCACGGTACTCGCTTTACCTCCGAGTAATTGTAGGTAATTCTCGTGTCTGTCGACTCCCCAGCTTTGGTACGTAGACCATTAACTTGTGTTGAATTGCGCAAACCTGCGTTCCACAGCTTGGTTGGGTATTGGATGCTCTGCCGGTCAAGAGCACCTTCACCTACCAGTGCACCGTAAATCCATCATCTACCACTGCTCCAATTATCCCGTTTTCCAGCTTCGGATTGTAGGTGCGAGCTTCACGCCATAAAAGGTATCCCGTAGATGTTCCCCGGTCTTCACGCCCAGCGCGATACCGGGGCGGCTGTGTCGCCGTGACACACGACTTAAAATGCCGTCTTTGCCGCGGGTGGTACCGTTTGGGGTCCGATATCCGTCGTTACACCTCTTCGTGATTTATTTTGGGGTATGCCGGTTGATGCGCCGAGTCCCCGAAATAGGAATTATTAGCATGGAGATGGCTCTTCTGTCTTCTGCCAATACTCTTTGTGTAGTTGATGCTTATCAGCTGTAGATTGTGTAGTGTGATATTCGTCGTATGTCTTGTAGACCCGAGTAAACTCATCACGGCGACACCTCTGATCTTAAAGGTATGCACTACTGCAAGGACCAGATCGTAGATTGATCTTGGTGACCTTCGTTTTGGGAAATACAGCGGGCAATGCGCTTTAAGCACCATGTTGAGAATTAAAACAGTCTGTGAATGTGGCCACAGCATCAAGGTAGTCGTACCACGCTCTATTTCGCACTAGAAGCAGGTGATTGTACTACTTTCCGAGCTCTAATGTCGTGTGCATGTGTGTGTGCAAAACTGGACTCGGGATATCGCCGCTGTGTTCGGTCATGTGTTCCTCAACGCGATACAGAGGAGATCCACGTAATCGAGCTGAGCGTCTCAGCTTGTGAAACATTTTTGAACCCGGAGATCAAAGGTGACACAGCGATGGTCTGATTGAGTTTGGGAAGACGCGCTGCTCGGGCGAGGCCCTTTTGCGAATTGATCGCGGATGAGATGACTTTACCATTGCAGCATCCAAAACCTGACAGAGCTGCAGCTCGACATCAGTACGTCAAGTTGGAGTTACTGGCTGATCAGCTCATCTTCGTAGGACCTCACGACCCTAAAATACTCTCAGTATCATCAGCACTGCCATATGTGCGTCGCATGACAATATCACCAGGTAACGACTGCGCACCAGCAGTAGCAATAAGCGGCGCGACTGAAGACGTCGTTGCGGCGCATTCGCACATCTCCAACTCGTGCGTCGTATTCAAATCCAGATGACCACCCTGATCCTCCAGATCTAACCTGTCACAGGTAATGGTCTGTCTCATAGCCCACATCTAGAGTAACGCTTGTTACCATTCCGCCGTAGCCGTATTATGTGTGTCGGGTTACACCCGTGTTTGGTCTTGTGGCTGTCAATGACGGGAAGGGGATCAAGCGATCAGATGCTCGGATGCCAAGATAGGTCGTGTGTATGTGCCAACGCCGGGTTCGGAGGGAATCTGGAGATTAAATACGTCGGTTTGTACGTGTAGTAAGAAATCTCCAAGCGATGCGAATTGCATGAATATGTTTCGCCTGATAATATCTTTCTGTGGCAGCCGGCAGAATGAGCACGTTCAGGCACGGTGCAGAGGCACCGCGGGGTATCGGCCGACATCGAAAAGCAACAATTCACGTCGTCTCGCCTCATGAAAGCTTTGGTCTTGACAGGAGTGGCGGCCGCGGTCTGTGGGAGACATCGCATCTGCTCGACACGGGTCATCAGCCTGTTGGTGTCAACTACTACTTAACGTTCGATGAACAGAATGAAGAGAGTGGGTCTGCGTCTCGACTGTCCACGTCGCCAGGATCAGAGGAGCAATACGAATGGATAGTCGAGCCGGTGAAATCTGGATTTCTGAGGCTGGTTCAGAATTTCGACTTCAAGTGGTATGGCGCGACGATGGGCACGGGAGTCGTCTCTGATCTGCTTTTCGCGTTCTCGAAGAGTTATACGCACGCAAGTCTTGTGCTGTTCCGTCTCAGTGTCGTCTTCTACGTCGTCAATGTGTTACTTTTCAGTGTCATAACGATGATGACTGTGCTGCGATATGTGCTCTATCCGAAGTTGTTCGTCATGATGATGAGCGACCCAGATCAAGCTATGTATCTCGGCGCATTTCCCATCGGGTTCGCAACTATAATCAGTATGACCGTCAACATCATGGTCCCAAGATTTGGAGGGCCCTGGATTGACATCGCGTGGGTATGTTGGTGGATCGATGTAGCCGTCAGCATGGCCACAGCGTTAGGCGTGTCGTGGTTGCTGTAGGCTGTCTCTCATCCACCCGTCAGCTCGTGAATCATGCTAACTCAAGCATCGCAGTCAAACCCAACATCACGGGATAACAGACCTCGAGAACATGAATGCTAATTGGCTCCTGCCCATCACAGCGCCAATCGTCGCAGCAGCTACCGGGAGCGTGGTCGCTGCGGCACTCGATCCAGATCGTGCCCTGATCACAATTTTGACGAGCTACGCCATCCTCGGCGCAGGACTACCGGTAGCATTCTCGGTGATGGTGATGTACTTCATGAGACTGATTATCAGGAAACTCCCGCCAGCAGAGAATATGGCCAGTACCTTTTACCCACTGGGGCCACTTGGAGAAGGCGGGTTCGCGGCACAGAAACTGGGCGAGCAAGCTTTACGCGTCTTCCCCACGACCGACGCTTTACCTGTCGTGAGTCAACAGGGCGGGATTCTAACTGGAGAGATACTGTATACCTTGGGTTTCGTCATTGCGCTCATCCTCTGGGGCTTTGGCCTTGTCTGGTTGGTCTTCGCGGTTCTATCCGTCGCGAGACAAAAGATACCGTTCAGTCAGAGCTGGTGGGCTTTCACATTTCCCCTTGGCGTATTTGCCATGTCCACTCTGACGATGGGAATGAATCTACCCTCGAAGACCTTTCAGGTATTCGGTGCGCTATTTGGGATCGTGGTATGCATCATGTGGGTTGTCATCGTCCAAATCATGGTTTCGAGAATGGTTGCTGGCGAGAAACATACCCTCTTCGCGGCCCCGGAAGTTACGGGAGCATGTAATCAGCGTCTGGTCCCATTTGCTTGGGCTGACCGATATCACGATGCTTGATTCTGTGTTTGTCTCACGAGTCTCGACGCGATGCCATGAGTTTCGATCAATCGCGAATCGCGGGTTCGTTCACGAGAACATACTCGAACTTTCGAGTAAACATTTCTTCAGTTTGCTGCGGATAGGTAGGTAGGCATTACCTAAACAATATTTGGATTCACTGGACCAACATTTTTCCGGTTCGTGTGCTCAGACATGGGAGCAGAAGACAAAGCGTTCGATGTTTTGGAATTCGGGATTGGGCGAGCAGACGGGAATCGAGACGGAATCGATGTTCGCGGGGATATGCACATAGGAAACGGTATTCTTTAATCGTAGTATGGCTGACTGTGGCTGACGGTGTTTGGTGGATCTGTGGATGGTGCCCACAAATCTTCTGGCCAATAGGAAGCGCAGGCGCAGCCACAGTATTACGTAAGGAACTACTTCGTACTGGTGAATAGAACAAGCCACACACTTCTGAGCTGAGAGCGATACTCCTCATGATCACTGCCTCGAACGGTCTCTCAGTGAGAAAGCATGGCGTTCGTAGATGAAATGACACGTCGCCATGCGGACACATGTTTCAGAGTTGAATTTATATCGGCCTGAACCTATTAGAAAAGAGTTGTATTGCTTTTGAAGCTATGCAATCCGAATTTTCTCAGTGGTGAAGCAAGTCCGGACAGAACCTCTTTTTGGTCCAACGTCCTTCGAAGTCTGCATGGAACTACTTCGTACTTAACTCGCAGCAGCAGGCTGAAGAAAAGGAGTTGCGCCTCGTCCGGATCTGATTCGCTTCCAGATGATTGACTCTCACGGTCTCGACCGCTTCAAATCTTCAATGTCACCATCCGTGATGTGATAGGTTGCTATCCGTATGCAGTCAGGTTCACCATGTCGCTCAACCACACTTCTACCGGCCATAGCACTCGGTCATTCGCTCTCCGTAGCAGCAATCTATCGCCATCCAGTCAACGCAGCCAAACGGTCAAGTATAGGCGCGCCATGGAGACGATTCTGCAGGAATGAAGCACTGCCACGTCTTTACTGAGCCCTTCTGTTTACCAGTCTCAGAAGAGCCGCAGAGGCTCATCTATGTAAGGAAAATAAACCCAGCATGAAGACTCAGACCTATGGCTTAGAGATGAACTCTCTCCGTTCGCGACGACAGCCATAAGCAAAAAACGTGTACGGAATAGCTAATGGACCCTCTCAGTATAACGGCCACGGTGGTAGGCCTACTCTCTGCTTCTGACAAAGTCACACAGCTGCTGGAGCCTTATGCCTTGACTTCTCGAGAAACGTCCATCGCTGCGCATGTGCGCGACGAGATCGAGAGCACGCGCGTAGTTCTATCCGAGCTACAGGCACTTACCCAGGCGTTTCCCATAGGGGATCCTACCGGAGATGTACTTGTAACCGTCGACCAGATCATGGCGATTTTGCGCGGCGGGGTTCTTCTGCTTACCGAGCTCGAGGCGGCTGTGCGAGGCTTGACTGCACATCCTTCTTCGTCGAGCGCCGAGGGACAAACAACGGGACCTATGATCGGTTTTTCGTTGCTCTTGTCAATTCAGCCTCGGCTGCGACTGCGGGCGAGGACGCATGGACCTCCCCGGGAAGAGTCGTTGAAACCTTTGTTGACGCGGCTGCAAGGGTTTAAGATGTCGGTGACGGCGCTTCTGACGCTGCTGCGGTGGTGAGTATTCAATCTTCTCATGGAATGTGATACAGTGATGCTGACTTGGTCTCAAGCGACAGGGACCGCCGCGCCACACAGTTGCAGACAGAGCCGACAGCCCAATTCGATTCTCCGCTGGACAGGAATCTCAATCTGTCAAGGCCTACAATATGTTCTTTGGACGCCGATAGTGTGCGGGCAATTGAGTCACCGGATACGCAAGATACTGGGCTTATCGCGCCGACGACAGACCCCGATGTGGAAGAATGTGTCGCCGAAGCCGTTATACCCAGCGAGACCGGAGACAAATCCGCATCGGCGATCGTAGAGCAACCGGAACCAACCATTGCTGACACATCATCTTCAAACTCGAGTTATCTCATCGCTATCTCGACCACCGATAATAGCTTGCAACCCTCGTTCGATTCGGAGAGGAACCAGCGCGTGCACCGCCGGGTGTGGCTCAAATTACGCCGCGTCGTCCAATGGACGCGTCGTCCTGTCACATTATTCCGTCGACATACACCTGGTCTGTGCTTTCACGCGCAACCTAGTGCACTCTCGTGGTCATCTTCTTATGTCTCGACGATATGTCAATCAGACCGCGCTGATGGTGTCAATGATCGGCCGCCGACTCCTTTGCCGGTAGAAGTTCCTGCTTCGGAGGATAGTCCTTGAGCTTTTATGTATGCAGGGATTCAAGACATGTATTTAACGCGCAATGGCAATGGAAATGGCATTTTCAGTGGGCAGCTGGGCCCCAACCAATTCTTCAAACTCCATAGCGAACGTGGCTTCGGTGTTCATGAAACATTCGACGTCAGTAATGCTGTACAACGAGATGCCGTACGCTCAGAGCAAGTCTGGATTATCGTACCTTCAAGTTGGTGGCCTGCGACCATCCGTCCAGTCTCTCCAGCTTCGGTCTTTTTCATCCTCATTTTCCAGAAATTCATCCGTGCTTCTTCCCATTGTGGCGCCGCACTGAGAGTAAAAGACGAGCAAGCCAGGACATTGTGGCGCATATGACTTGGGTGGCTATCAACCCATGGAGGACTTCATTTTCCTTCATTTCTTACTGGTGTCCAGGCCCGGTTCTTGGATTCTGTATAGTAGATAGGTAGCTTAGTTCACATAGTCAATTACTGTTACCTGCTTACACTCGTCTGAGATCGAGTATGTCGATATTTTATAATTAGTGTCGAATATGTCTTGAGTCGCTCCGTAGGATGCGTTCATTGTCGCGGCCGGGCTATCATGAGGCTCTCGCGACTGTGTCTGTACGAGTAGATGGAAGGAAAAAAGGGGTGTTGAATTATTTATTTGATCGAGCCTCATGACTTGAGTTCGTCGTGACCAATGACCATGGAGTCGACTCCTATCATCATCGACGTTTCGGTAGAATACTCATATATCATCATCAAACGCGAATAAGATGTTGATTTCTTGTAAAGCTGTGCATACGAATACGTGATTTCTTGCCCTACCACGTCGTAAACTGGACTTCGAGACCCTTGCTCGGCAGATTCAGGGGTTTATGAGTCCGGACGGAATACTCTGTGTTTGTTGATAGTAGAATTGTTTAGATGCCGTCTTAACATGGTCTGACTTTGTATCATTGCGTCTTCTACGTGTACTAACATGAGAAAAAAGGGAGTCTGTCAGATATTCAGTAGATTAGGGAGTCATCGGACTATGCTGGTGAAGCTGTCATCTCGAATTTTGAAGGAGACGGGCAATATTTTCATCCAGACCAGGAAACGAAATATTTTACTAGTAGTTCTTCGGTCGCCTTTCAAAGAAACCGTCAAGAATCGAACGAAGATATAATGAAAACTGCACGATAAACTGAATTAAATCCGAAAACGTGTTCTCCGAACATCTTTTGACTTAATTACGCCTTTCTATGACTTATTTTCGTTTCTATCGAAACTTATCATATTATACAGATGAAATTCTGCTTCTTGTAAGACTTTATCACGAAATGCCGCCTTTTTGTCCTCGTCTCTCCCGGGTAGGTCATGATGCTTTTTCCATCGGATATCAAATACACGACGAAAATTCATTTTCTCATCGAAAATATATTCTCAACCGGCGATTCTCTGTATTCCTATCTCGTCTACATAGTAGCCGCTCTCCTAGTTTCAGTTTCGCTTCCTTTTGGATTTATATCGTCGTCGATATGGGCGTTCACTATCGGTAGCTCCGTATTTTACACGAGATGTCCTACGTATTTTCGAAATAAACACTTCACACGAACACACGAATAGAATCAAGAGTTGCTATGCTTGGAATTTTGATATTACTACCGACTATTCTTTAAGTGCTATGTATCTGTAAAATCGAGTATCTACACGAACGTCTCGTCGTCCCCAAGTTACGACGCCTCGCCGGCCTCAAATCCTACACGTGATGCCTTCAATATTGATATGCAGGACATCAGTATCACGTGAACTACCGCTCCGCTGGTGGTGCTCACAATCAGCCACCCAGTGATCTGCCTACAACGTTTAGGTACGCTGTGATCTGCCGGCAGAAAAAAAAACTACTGATCTGCCGTATTTGGAAGGTACGCCCTTCCTCCATCGTGGTGCTCCTGCCCTCCTCCGTCCTGAAATTCTGCCGGCAGAAAAAATTGCTGTATCGAGAAGGTACGCCCTTCTCTGCTCCTGCCCTCCTTCGTCTTGAAATTCTGCCGGCAGAAAAAATTGCTGTATCGAGAAGGTACGCCCTTCTCTGCTCCTGCCCTCCATCGTCCTGAAATTCTGCCGGCAGAAAAATTGTTACTGATCTACCGTATCGAGAAGGTACGCCCTTTCTCTGCTCCTGCCCTCCATCGTCGTGCTCGTTGCTGCTCCTTCCCCCTGATATTCTGCCGGCAGAATTCTGGCCAATAATGGCGGTGGTCCAAAGGCGGTGAGCGAAATGCCGGGTGATTCTACTGAATGCCCCCGGAAGACAGGATCAAATGCAATCTACCGTATCGAGAAGGTACGGCCGTCTCTGCTCCTGCCCTCCATCGTCGTGCTCGTTGCCGCTCCTTCCCCCCTGAAATTCTGCCGGCAGAATTCTGGCCAATAATGGCGGTGGCCCAAAGGCGGTGAGCGAAATGCCGGGTGATTCTGTCGAATGCCCCAGGAAGACAGTACTCGAACGCGATCAACTCGGCCCAAAGGGGAATGGAACAAAAAAGATGTTTGATTACAGTGTATTTAGGTTCATCCAGTTGCGTCTTCATGCCGCACTGTGTTCATTTCGAAAAGGGCAGCAACGTCGACAGGTACGTAGGTACCTACAGGCAATACATTCCTTGAAGAAGTCACCGCAGCTGGGATTTCACTGCCATTAGCGGAAATAGGCGCTGGAAGGGCAGGTTCTGAGGTGGGGTACACCGAAGCGCCCCGGCAGAATTTCCATATCTGGTGGTGTACAGTCTGCCGTTGCGGCACGCCCCATACGGGTAGATCCGCGTCACGTGACTAAAAGGGGCTCCGACATCCAACGTCAACCGAAGGACAGCAGGAATATGAACACCGGAATTGAGCATTAATTTGAGATATAAGTTACTTTTGAATATATTTTGGCCATTCGTGAGGCTTATTCTATTCTAGAAGAAAAAGGTCGTCGAAATATGACTATGTGTGGTCTCGCCGAATGTCGAGAGCGCGCAACCGCGCGTCAATCAATAATTAGAAATAGTAGACAAGTACCTATCTTTACGCGCAGTTTTCTACAATGCATTGAACTTGAAAGGCCGCCTGGCGTGGTTGCAACTTGTACAGTGCCTGAACGGCAATGTTCAATTCGACTTGAGCCCTGTAAATAAGGCCGTCGGTCGCTTGTTTACGCAGATGGTCGCTAAATGCCGGGCTTCGAGGCACTGAAATAGCAGTGGGCTTCCAATTCTATCCTCCGATCTACCACTGTGCATCTTAAATTAGCGATGAATGGAAACACGATTCGGACGCTGCATCTTGTCTTCGTCTCGATTTTCAGTGGGTCTTCGGGTCTCTTTGCCAGTGAATTCGACCTACTGTGAGCTATTTGAGGAAGGAAGGCAGGTGGTTGTTGCCCGTAACGAAGTACTGCCGGTCCGTGCGTTGATGTTGTTTGCCTTTCTCTCGTCCTCTCTGTTGTCTACCAGTTCGCTAATTGTCAACCTAACGTTGCCGCTGCTCCCCTCTATAGTGAACTCCCCAGCTCTGCAGCTCCGTCTTCCAAGCAAGTACCTAGCACCTTCCTTCCTTCCTTCCTTCCACCGTGTCGATCTGTGATGCCGCCGCAACGTCCGTGCTCACATTGTTTGCTCATTCTTCGTCGTCGATGGCAAACAATAATCTCTCGTCCTGATCCTGAAACTCTCGTTCCTTCCTTCTCTGCTGCTGCCCTCAACCTGCTGGCTGATTCTGGCTCGCTCACCGCCTTTGGAAAACTATAAGTTGACCCTCCAATTCGTGTTTCCTTCCTTTCTCCTCTCTCTCTCCCCCATCTTCTTCTCAACTTGTTCCCAAGATTTTCGAAAAACAGTTTCTACCTTTGTCAAGATTTCAGACTACTGTTTTCCTCGTCTATGCGCACAAGTTACTCAGAGAATCACAATGGCGGAAGAGAATCCGACACCCACCCTGTGGGTGATGGGTAAGTACATCTCCATCGTCGTCGTCGTCGTCGCCGCCGTTGCCGCCGCCTCGCGTCGCGGTCGGCCTTGTGTGTTCAATTGATACACTAACCATTCCATTGATAGATCCGTCCACGCCATGGTATGAGATCCACTACCCGATGTTGGGGATCAGAATACCGTGCGTGAAGCTCGTCCCGGCCTTGTGCCGCGTCCTGAAGAAGATATTGATTTGTTGGTAAGTAACTCTAACAGCCTTCTCCTATGCCTGCATGTCCCTTCGCATCCTCGTCAATGCCTGTTTGCCATGACGATGTGCCTCTGTGTAGTATAGTAGCCTAACTGGGCCTTCTATCTTGGGGCGTTCTACCACATGCTGTTGATCCTTGCCTGTCCATGTTTCCACTAACATCAATTGTCATAACAGGGTAATCATCCTGTCTCTGTGGAGCCCGATCTGGACTCTTCCCAATCTCTTTTACACCTGGATTTTTGCGCACGACACCACACCAGGCGACATTACCGTCGACTGGTATGTCGTTGTCGCGTCCATTCCCTATTCCCTCCTCTTCAACCAGCTGAACTTTGCTATCCATGGATTCTGGTTCGATGCACCGATTCTATCGGTCGCTCTCGTTCACTACTTCTGCGGCAACTTTGTTCAAGCTGTGTTTACTGCCTGCTGGCTGGTACAGAACCAGTATTTCAACAACAATAGCAGCACCGAGCTCTCCGTCGTGCTTGCCATTGTACTAGGCACCCCCATCCTCCCCCCACTCTATCAAGCTGTCTGGCCTGTGGTCTTCCCGAACTTGCGAGCTGGTGCCACCAACATCAGTGAGCAAGTCGCTTTGGCTATGGAACGTCTCCCAGAACGTGCACAGGAATACCTGCGAAATCTCGTGCACCCCTTGCAGGTCATAGCATGGGTGATCTCGAGTTTCGTCCAGGCTGTATTGCATTTCTTCTCATCCGAGAAGAAGCCAGACGAGCCTTCTGAAGAGACAGCCCCATCCGACCCAAAGCCGCCAGATGATGACCCCCCATCTTCAAGCGCACCTCCGGCAACCCCCCAGCCGGAGACATCCTTATTCGAGGCCGAGCCAGCTCCCGAGCCAGCTCCCGAGGATGCACAAGATGGAGAAGAATCTGACGAGACGGAAATGCCTTGGGATGTGCTACCAGAAATTCCGTCCTTTAGTCGGCAGCCCCGGTATTTCGGTCGTGTGCGGTTCAGACGACCAGAGCCCCCAAGGGCTGTATTGGCCCAGCCCCCATCATCGGGCAACAATGACGAAGACTCTACTCAGGAGCAAGATCAACCCCCCCACACACGATCTTCATCCCCATCCCCTCCTGCAGAAACAGAATCTCGTCGGCAGGGCCGTGAGCCTGAACCGGTGCAGCCATCCCCCCCGGCTCCAGCACCAGTGCAGCCAGAGCCTCGTCCCCAAGCCCATGAACCGGCACAGCCAGCCCCCCCGGCCCCAGCGCCTGTACAGCCAGAGCCTCGTCGCCCAGCTCATAGACCGGTGCAGCCATCCCCCCCGGCTCCCGCACCCGTGCAGCCAGAGCCTCGTCGCCCAGCCCATAGACCGGTGCAGCCAGCCCCCCCGGCCCCGGCCCCGACCCCTGTGCAGCCTGAGCCTCGTCGGCCAGCCTTTAGACCGGTTCAGCCAGCCCCCCCGGCCCCGGCCCCTGTACAGCCTGAGCCTCGTCGGCCAGCCTTTAGACCGGTACAGCCAGCCCCTCCGGCCCCGGCGCCTGTACAGCCTGAGCCTCGTCGGCCAGCCTTTAGACCGGTACAGCCAGCCCCTCCGGCCCCGGCGCCTGTACAGCCTGAGCCTCGTCGGCCAGCCACCCCGGCCCCAGCCCCGGCGCCTGTGCAAACAGGAATTCGTCGGCCAGCCACCCCGGGCCCGGCCCCGGCACCTGTGCAAACTCCAATTCGTCGGCAGTTCCATACAGTGCAGCCAGCGCCTCAAATCCCAGACCGCCCTTTGCGCACAAGACCTACTTGGGAAGCCCATAGACCGGCACGACCATCCCCTCTGGCTCAGGTCCACCGAGTCCCGGGTCTACTAGGCTATTATGGTACTAGAAGTGTGACGACTCATCGTCCAGCCCTTGCACCAGTGACTCCTAGTCAGACGACTGATGGTGAACCACGACGTGAGTGGAAGCCGGTAGACTCCAAGCCCAAGTTCTCAGGACGTCTATTCAATGAGGATGGTCATTACAATGAGGATGGCTCGCCGAAAGAGAGACCACTCTCGTTTATGGAGTTGGCCAAACCGGGCACCAAACGGGCTAGAGATGTATTCCGGTCAACGCTCTTTGAGCCTGTGCGATATATGGGTCCGCGATATCCTGCGCGACGGTACGCGGAGTCAGGTGAGGAATATCCTCCGCGACGGTTCGCCGTTCCTGATCCGGATGATGAGGAGGAGGAGGAAGAACAAACTCCCGCCCCTCAGCCTGAGCCGCCGGTCGTAGAAGCTGTCGCCCCTGAGCAACACCAGGTTGAGCAAGCTGTAGCCCCTGAGCAACACCAGGTTGAGCAAGCTGTCGTCCCTGAGCAACACCAGGTTGAGCAAGCTGTCGTCCCTGAGCAACATCAGGTTGAGCAAGCTGTAGCCCCTGAGCAACATCAGGTTGAGCAAGCTGTCGTCCCTGAGCAACATCAGGTTGAGCAAGCTGCACCCACTGAGCAACACCCGGTTGAGCAAGCTATCGCTCCTGAGCAACGCCCAGTTGAGCAAGCTGTGGAGGTCCAGCTGGAAGCAGTTCCTGCACCAGCCCCCGTTTACATCCCTCCTCCAGCTCCCGTGTTTGTTCCAGTGCCAGCTCCCTTTCCCATGCCAGCTCCCGTGTTCGCTCCAGTGCCAGCTCCCTTTCCCATGCCAGCTCCCGCACCCGTCCCAGCCCCAGCTCCGGAACCATGGGCGCCGGTTGCAATGCCACAGGTACCAATGGTGCCGACCCCGATGGCGCTGGCTGCATTGGGACAGGTACCATTGCCACAGGTACCAATGACGCCGGTTCCCAAGAGACCAGGACCGGTCGCTCCGGTAAAGAAGACCCGCGTTCGTTATCTCCCGGCCGAGAGATTCAAGACAAAGGCCGGCTGGGTGCGGAGACCAACGCGCCGGCGCAGACTCGAAAGATCAATAGCAAAGATTTCCCAGGTCGAAAGAGACAGGCAAAGATTCGAGAAGGCCGACCTCCGAGCCCGACGAGACCCCAATAGGATTCTCCGCTTAAAGGTCAAAGCTCTATATGGATCACACGATCCCCACCCAACCTTGCCGACAGACATGGATGGAGTGGTGGAGTACGAGACCAAGGAGAATCCCGACGGGCCGGAGTGGGAGTGGGACATGGAACCCGAGCCAACCTTTTTCGTGGAGTGTGCTCCGCCGTCTACTCGTTTCTACCAGGGCTCAGCGGAAACTGGTCGACTGGTCCACTCGACCTATTACCCGTACGGAGAACCTCCTAAGCCAATCCTCCATCCCTGGGAGGTTTATATCAATGAGCTGGAGCGTATGGATGTTGAGGATATAGAGATTGACGGCGACGGCGACATCGTCGTCGAAGACGCTTGCGAGGTATGTCCCCCTGAGAGTGCACTTCCCGTCCCCATTGCTGACACTGTACCACAGCAGCCTTCCCAATTCACAGGCCCGGCGATGGTTCCGTCGCCTTTGGCTTCGACTGAATTGGGTCCGTCTCCAATGGCTCCGACTCCATTGGCTCCGATGCCAATGGATCCGTTTCCTTTGGCTGCGTCGCCTTTCGCGAACCTTCCACGCCCACGCCCTGTCCAACGTCCTGCTACACTCGATAGGCCATTTGAAACCACGGAATCTCCGTTTGACTCAATATTTGCAAGTCTGGGTGCTTTCGAGACCCCTTCAGTGCAGCAATTCCCGAGTCCTTCAGCGAACACTCCATCGCGAAACGTGGACAATGAGATGCCTTCGCAACCTGCGAAAAAGAAGTCATCGTCGGTTCTGGCGGGCCTCGCAAGCTCGATCTCATTCCAAAGTCCTGCGGTACAGCAGCAGGTTCAGAGTCCCGACGTGCAGAAATTCCAGAATTCTGCACTCAATACGCCATCGCAAAGCGTGGGCTCTGGGCCTCGCCCGTCTCCGTTTGACTCAATATTTGGAAGTCCGGGTTCCTTCGGGACCCCTTCGATGCAGCAAACCCAGAGTCCTGCAGCCAATACGCCATCTCAAGGCGTGGGCTCTGGGCCTCGCCCCTCTCCGTTTGACTCGATATTTGGAAGTCCGGGTTCTTTCGGAACCCCTTCGATGCAGCAAACCCAGAGTCCTGCAGCCAATACGCCATCGCAAGGCGTGGGCTCTGGGCCTCGACCCTCTCCGTTCGGTCCACCTTCGGGCTTTGGAAGTACTTTCGAGATCCCTATGATGCCGCAATCGAAGAAGAGTCCTGCAACAAATAATACGCCATCGCAAAGCGTGGGCTCTGGGCCTCGCCCGTGTCCGTTCGGTCCACCTCCGGGCTTTGGAAGTCAGGGTTCCTTCGGGAGCTCTTCGATGCAGCAATCCAAGACTCCTGTAGAAAACACTCCATCGCAAAGCATGGGCTCTGGGCCTCGCCCCTCTCCGTTCGGTCCACCTTCGGGCTTTGGAAGTACTTTCGAGATCCCTTTGATGCCGCAATCGAAGAAGAGTCCTGCATCAAATAATACGCCATCGCAAAGCGTGGGCTCTGGGCCTCGCCCGTGTCCGTTCGGTCCACCTCCGGGCTTTGGAAGTCAGGGTTCTTTCGGGAGCCCTTCGGTGCAGCAATCCAAGACTCCTGCAGTAAATACTCCATCGCCAAGCGTGGGCTCTGGGCCTCGCCCCTCTCCGTTCGGTCCACCTTCGGGCTTTGGAAGTCCGGGTTCCTTCGGGAGCCCTTCAATACAGCAAAGCCAGAGTCCTCCAGTAAGTACTGCACGCCAAAGCGTGGGCAATGTGACAACCCCCAGCCCGTTTGCAAATGCGGCGAAGGAATCGCCTAAGGTGATGCCGTCATCACCATTTGCAAACATCGCTTGGGCCTCACCCCCTGCCTCGGGCTTCGGCTCTCCGGCTTCCTCATTGAAGAGCCCTGCTACACAGCAGTTGCAGAGTCCTGCGGTGGCTACGCCAGCACAAAGCGTGGGCTCGGCCCCTCCTCGCTCTCCAGCTGATTCAATATTCGGAAGCCCAGCTTCTTCATTGAATATCCCTGGACTGAACACACCGTCCCCCATCAGCAGCATTGTGCTATCGCCATCGCCGTCGCCCATGGCAGCAAGCTTGGTAAGTCAGAATTCTCTGACAAATAGCCCTGTAGTTAATACTCCCTCGCCAGGAGTGAGCTCGGCAATGGGGCCGTCGCCTTTCGCACAGGCAGCAAAGGCCTCGCCATCTCTGGGAACCTTTGGTCAGCCAGCTGAAGTCAAGAAGACCCCCGAGGTAGAGCAGCCTCAGCCCGAGGGTCCGGCAAAGCCCGCAAATCCTTTCGCCAAGGCGGCAAAGGCCTCGCCATCTCTAGGAACCCTTGGTCAGACTTCTGGAGTCAAAACCCCTGAGGTAGAGCAGCCTCAGCCTCCTAAAGTTAAGACCCCTGAGGTAGAGCAGCCTCAGCCTCCTAAAGTCAAGACCCCTAAGGTAGAGCAGCCTCAGCCTCCTAAAGTCAAGACCCCCGAGGTAGAGCAGCCTCAGCCCGAGGGTCCGGCAAAGCCCGCAAATCCTTTCGCCCAGGCGGCAAAGGCCTCGCCATCTCTGGGAACCTTTGGTCAGCCTCCTAAAGTCAAGACCCCTGAGACTCAGCCTCATCAGGGTTCGTGGAAGAACACAAATCCTTTCGCAGGGTGTTTGAAGGACTCCCCAACTGGGCGAGACTTCGGTAAACCTTTTAAAGCCAAGACCCCGGCAGTGCCGTCTGTGCCCCAGGGTTCGGCAACGCGAATAAATCCGTTCGCAACGGCGGCAAGGGCCTCGCCAGATCTGGGAATCTTTGGTCAGCCTTCTTCTCTACTGAAGAGGAACCCTGAGGCAGTGCAGCCTCAGTCCCAGGGTTCGCCAAAGCCCTATGATCCTCTCGAAGAGGCGGCAAAGCCCCATCCTTTCACACTGCTAGTGGCAAAGCCCAATCCTTTCGCACCGGCGGCGGCAGAGCCCCGTAATCCCTTCACAGATGCCTTGGCATCTATGAAAGGTTCCGGAAAGAAGCCCACTCCTGTTCAGAGTGCTCAACCCACTCAGAAGAACGCGGGAAAGCAGGATGGCGACAAGAAGGACGGCGACAAGAAGGATAGCGACAAGAAGCCTAGCGACAAGAAGGATGGCGATAAGAAAGAACCGTTGCCTTTCTGGCAATACGGTGCTCTTACTGCCGGGCCTAAAGAATGGGCTGTCGAAGACCAAATTACCAGGCTCCTACATGGTAGCTGCAATGAGTCTTCCAAGTGCTCAACGCCCCAAGCGGACGACGACGAAGTTGATTCGGAGTTTGAAGACCTTTTTGGAGACGAAAAGTCCGTATCCTCGCCAAAGGGAGACGATGCTGTCTCCCCGCTTAAGGAGGACGATGTCGCCTCCAAGCCCAAGGAGGACGATGTCGCCTCCAAGCCCAAGGAGGATGATGTCCCCTCCACGCCGAAGAAGGACGACGCAGTCTCCAAGGCAAAGGAGGACGATGACGACCTTGACGAGTTTGTAGAGCTTTTCAAGGAAATACTTGCCGTATCTCCCGAGTCAAAGAAGTCTGATAATGACGTTGACGACAAGCGTGAAGACCTTTCTGGAGACGGCAAGTCCGCCTCCCCGCCCAAGGAGGACGATGCCGCCCCGACGCTCAAGGAGGACGATGCCGTCCCCCCGCCCAAGGAGGACGATGCCGTCACCGCACCAAAGGAGGACGATGCCGTCCCCACGCCTAAGGAGGACGATGCCGTCACCGCACCGAAGGAGGACGATGCCATCTCCTCGTCAAAGGAGGAAGATGAAGACTCGGACATTAGTGACTCCGAGTATGAAAGAATTCATGGAGACGGACTCGGCGTCTCCCCACCAAGGGATGATGAGCAAGAAGAGGAGGTGGTTGAGTCGCGGTTTGAGGAACTTTTGGACGACATCATTGCCGCCCGAGAGTATGATCAGACATATTATGAGAGCAGCGATGAGGAAGATGGCATTGAGTTTGAAGACGTGCCCATACCTGGCATCAACTCCGAACAGGAGGTTGATGAGAGCAGTGAGGAAGAGGATGGCATCGATTATGATGACGGTCCCGTACCTGAAATCTCCTCCGATCAGGAGGATGATGAGAGCAGCGATGGAGACCTCATCATTGAGTATCCAGACGCGCCCAAACCTGGTATCCCCGCCGCGCCCAAGCCCAGCATCCCCTCCGCGCCTATACCTGGCAGACCCTCCACCCCCAAACAGGAGGATGATAAAATTGAAAATGGCTTCGAACTATCTCCTGACTACAGCAGTAAACGGTGCAAACGAAGAACCCCCGCTGCTCGGCCAGCCCCTTCGTTCATTTTTAAGTACGTCCCACCGGATGCCCTCTTGCCCGGGCAGTCTTCAACGGCTCCAGCCTCTGCCCCTGAGGCCACGTCAGCTTTTGCGAATACAACAGGGCCCATCAACTTCTTTGGCGGCGCGAGCAAGCCAGCCCCTGCTGATCTAGCGGGTCTGAGCTTTTTTGGCACCGTAGCCATGCCGCCACCCCCCGCCCCTGAGGCCAAGCCATCTCCTGTCGTTGATGCCAAGCCTCTTCCTGCCCTTAAGGTCAAGCCATTCTCTGCCACCGAGGTCAAGCCAGCCACTGCCACCGAGGCCAAGCCAGCCACTGCCACCGAGGCCAAGCCAGCCCCTGCTGTGCCATCAACTCCCCTGTCGACGTTCACGTTTACGGAGCCCGTGGCGAGCGCAAAGGTAACGGCTCCGCCTCGCGAGCCAATCTTTACTTTCACCCCACAGGTGACAAGCTCGGAGGTACCGGCCACACCTGCCCCGAAAGCAGAGGACAAGCCAGTCTTCCCCCTGACGCCCGCGGCCCAAAGCGGCACCTCCCAGGACAACTCCAAAGAGGCACCGACGCCTGAAAACATCAAGTACTTAAACGAGCATGTTAAGAAAGTCCTTGGGCCCGCCGCTGCGGATTTTGACTTGGCGGGGTTGCTCGATGAGGTAACCGGTCGCAAGGACGTCAAGACGTCGACGAGCCAGCCGGCTCCCGCTAAACGGTCAAAGTCTACCGTCGCCCCGGCACCGTCCACGCGTGTTCTTCGGTCACAGACCAGGGCAGCTGAAGCGGCAGCAGCAGCATTGTCTTCAACCATGTCGGGTTTGTCTTTGGATCCCGACTCCCCTTCAGGTTTGAGGGTCAATATCCCGGGTCTGGCCCCTCTGGCTCCGGCGAAAACTTCAGAGGCCCCGGCTAGCAAGCCATTGGCTTTGGCTGGCCCCTCTGAGGTTAAGGAAAGTAGCACTTCTGACGATAACGAAAAAGGCACCTCGGCCCCCGCTGACAAGGCAGCGGATTCCGCCCCCAAACCCAAAATTCGGTTCAAGATCAAGCCGTACACGACATCACCCCTCCGTCCCATGCGCAGACAAACGGCGCAGCTGAGACCTTCCCCAATCTCCGGTAGCCGGAACGCTTCGGCAAGTACGGACGCCAATGATGAGGAGGCTTCGGATGAAGAGGAGGTGGCCGAGGAGCCCAAGGTCAAGAAGGTGACTTTCCACCCGGATACGAAACCGGAGTAATCAATAAGACGAGAAAAGAGAAAGGAAAGCTGAAGGCGTATCGAAAGCCCAGAGAATCAGAAAATACACACACAACTGTTATGGAGAAAGGTGTCAGAGGATGATGGTAGTTTAGTTCCTTATTTTAGGGAAAGAGGCGGTCTTACCGTTCTCGATACCCTTGGACAAACATCACCCTGGCTTTGGCCTCTTGTCATTATGATAAGAGAAGAGGCTTCGCGCGATGGAGGACGAACGGAGGTTTTTCGATGGCCCGTACCGTTGAGATATACACCCCTCCCTTCTGACATCGCGCACCTTATCCTCTCCTTAACACCCCTTCTTTATGGGAAAGAGGACCCGCATTATTGAAAACTCAGATGAGAGATTGAACCTCAAGTGATGGCGGTCCGGGGGGGCCGCTACTCCTGGAAGAAGAGGTTCACCCTTCTGTAGTTAATAGCGACCTCGATACCCTTGGGGTTTTTTCCTGATTCCGTTCCCACATCCTTCTTCTCGCAGGCCCCATTTATGGGAAGAGTGTCTGTCGGTAGCCGAGGTGTAAGAAGGAAATCTCATGGGTGGACAATCTGTTCACCCAGTTGAAGAGAATACCCCATCCTCGGTCGGTCTCATCATTCATGGGTAATAGCTCGGGGGGGCCGTTACTCAAAGAAGATGAGACTTACCACAGCCTCGATACCCTGGGGCCGGTGCCGTATTATTATTGCCCCTTATTATGGGAAAGAGGTTCGCCGCTAATAACGGATGTCTCAAGGATAACAGCTCGGGGGGGCTGTTACTCCTGGAAGAAGAGACTCCATATTATGCGACCTCGATACCCTGGGGCTGGTGCCGTTTTTATCGCCCTTATTATGGGAAAGAGGTTCGCTATTATAATGGATGTCTCAAGGATGACAGCCTGGGGGGGCTGTCACTCCTGGAAGAAGAGACTCCATATAAAGCGACCTCGATACCCTGGGCTGGTGCCGTATTTTTGTCGCCCTTATTATGGGAAAGAGGTTCGCCGCTAATAGCGGATGTCTCAAGGATGACAGCTCGGGGGGGCTGTCACTCCTGGAAGAAGAGACTCCGTATTATGCGACCTCGATACCCTGGGCCGACCCCATTTAAGGAGGAGTTCGCAACAAACCATCAAGATCACGGACGCGAGTCTCGTGGGGATACTCGCTTGGGGAAGCTTGTATCCCCACTCGAGAGATTCTTCCCATTTCGGTTTGCGAAACCTCCTAATACACAATTACCCTACAACATTTACCCTACACCCGATCCTCTCCATTAAATACGAAAATCTCCACTTGCTATCAACAATCACCTCTTCGCTGGCGTTCGGCGTTATGGCGTTCAGTTATTGTTTTTTCCAGTTTGTGGTGTCGCAACAATCGCAGTGTTTTGTTTTTCATCGTTGATTTCCCCAAAAAAACAAAATCAAAAAAAATACGAAAAATGAAAAAACCCCAAAAACACACGAAAACACCAAAAACCCAAAAAAAAACACAGTTTCAGAGGAAATTTGCTTCGCACAAAAACACCAAAAAACGAAAAACATCTGTTTCGGGACAATTTGATTTTACAGAAAAACAAAAAAGCACAAAAAAACTTGAAAAATCAAAAAATCCCCAAAAAAAATCTGTTTCGGAACATGGATGCAATTTGTTTTACAGAAAACGAAAAAAGCACAAAAAAACTTGAAAACCCCAAAACCCAAAAAAATTCTGATTTTTATCGTTGGGAGTTGCTTTGAGAACGATGTTGCCATACACTGGGCTTTTCATCGTTGCTCGAAGTCGCAATAAGTTTTGTTTTTCGGGGTGCGAACATCAGAAACTGCACAGGAGAGAGAAAGTATGAGAGGGGGGAGACACCCTCAGGTTTCGTTGACTACTCAACTTCAAGTCAACGACTAACCTGGAACACAACCATTTTGTTCCGTTTTCATTTTTGTCTCCCCACAGGTATGATCAACATCAAGATCCGGACTAACGCTCGCGAACGCTAACGTTGACAAGGGACTACTTTTTTTCATGAGATATTTGACCGCGCCAAGTACCGCATTTTTCCTACTAAGATCCGTCTATCACACAACATCATACAAACATCACGTCGACAATCTGGCCGCTGCAAACGACCTCGCCTTGTCTATACCAGGCCCCTCGCGACAGTTACGAAGGTGAGTCCCCTTGGAAAAGTTTTTGGAAATTGACCCCGTTTTGCTAGGTTTGCGCCCCCACAAACGGCTGGGGAAGAGTCGCGCTGCTCTCGCATGGCAGCAATAACGTCTAGAGATGGGGGCTTGATGAAGAGGATATAGGTAGGAAGTTGGGACCAGGTTGTTTCCGCGCTTGGGACAGACCAGACCACAGGGTATCCGTTTTGGCTACCGGGACCGGAGAGATATGTACCACGCCTGGGAACTCGAGGGGGAATGATGGACGGAGACAAAGCCCAATGACGTCGTCGCTATGACGGGAGCATGTGCCGGAAAGGGTGGCGGGATCCGGTTGCTTTCCCCTGAGTCTTTCTTGCCAAGTGGCGGGAGGGCCGATGAAGGCATAAAGCATAAGATCTCGACGCCAAGGATGGCACTTGATGTCAGACGGTGGAATCTTTCCAGAGTTTTTTCTCACTTGAGGGAAAGGGCGGGGACGAGAAGAAGAAGAAACGAGTTCATGTTGTGGGCAATTCTTGTATTGTCGTCGGTGATGGGTTCGGGATCTGGTTACATTCCCCTGAGCCTTCCTTGCCTAGTGGCGGGGGGCAGATGAAGGCATGAAGCAAAAGATCTTGGCTCGGAGACGAGGCGGGTTGGTGTTGGTGCTGTTGCTGGTGTCGTTGTTCGAGATGATTCATGTTGTGGCTGAAATCTTGTATTGTCGTCGGTGATGGGTTCGGGATCTGGTTACATTCTCCTGAGCCTTCCTTGCCTAGTGGCGGGAGGCAGATGAAGGCATGAAGCAAAAGATCTTGGCTCGGAGACGATGCGGGTTGGTGTTGGTGTTGTTGCTTGTCTCGTCGCAGATTCATGTTGTGGCTGTTTTTGTATTGTCGTCCGAGATGGTTCAATGATCCGGTTGCTTTCCCCTGAGCCTTTCTTGCCAAGTGGCGGGAGGGAGGCAGATGAAGGCATAAAGCAAAAGATCATGGTGCTGTTGAGGATGATACCTATGTCGGAAAGTCTGCATGTTGAGTTTCCCTCATGGGGAGGCGGTCAATGACGGAGATGAAGCGGGCTGATGTTGATGCTGTTTCTCGTGTCGTCGTCAGGATGGTTCAGCGATCCAATTGTTTTCCCCCGAGCCTTTCTCGGCTTGGTGGGGAGCCAGATGGAGGCACAAAGCAAGAAGATCTCTATGCTGTTCCTGGTGGGGTTGGTCATGGTTTCGGGATCCGGTTGCTTTCCCCTGAGCCTTCCCTGATTTCGGTCTCCGGGAGGCAGATGAAGGCATAAAGCATAAGATCTCGACGCCGTTCTTGGCGCCGGCACTTGAAGTGGATGAGATGTCAGAACGTGGAACTTCCTGAGACTTTCTCCGGGTCCCACACGTTGAAGGACGGCACGTGATGCTATCAAGGTCGCGAGATGACGACTGGACGCTACGAGCTTCTTTGCAGCTCTAGTGCAACGTCTGATCGCAGACATGCTGAGTCCGAATTCAACTCAAAGGGTTTGGTATGCATCTCACTAACCGGTCTCATTTTTGGTCTGTCCTGGCAAGGAAGTCACCTGGTTCTGGTGGACTACTTATATCATATACTCTTCATCAAGCGTACCTCTCTAGGCGGCTGTCGTGCAAGGGGGTGGCGCGGCTCCATCTAGCCGGGAGTGGGTGGTAGCGCCAGCAGATGGGGGAGATTTCTGGGGACTTTTCTCGGGGGTCTCGTGCCCGAGTTTCTGAAGCTGGGGGCCGTACGGTGTAGATGAGGTGAGTGTTGTGAGCAGCGGCTAGACGTGATGTTTCCGGATCAGGAGGGAGGGCGGGAGGGATGGGAGGGTGGGGCGCCTAGGTCAACCAAATTTTTTTCACCAATAGGGGATGCGATATCGTCAAGTCCGATTTCCACACATAAAAATCACTTTCACGGACTTTAGTGGCTGCCCACGCGGCCTCGACCGATCGCAACCTCGCACACCTGAAAATGTGCATAACATAGGTTTCTTGCCGTGGACAGTTTCTCTTGTCGACCCATCCGCATCAGCGAGGCCGGGGACCTCGTGGCGGACATCCTGATCAACAGGGCAAGCTTTACCCATCAAGTGCAGATTTATGTGCGTGGTACGCCAACCGTGAGTTTGGGGAAACTCACATGGCAAGCCTTAGTAGGGAAGGCAAACTACCTTCGCACATAAGTTAGTCGCCTCTAACGAGACTGGGGAACTTGTGACGACTATCTGCACTTCCATCTGTTGATCAGGATCACAAGACAGGAGAAACTACCGGCAAGAACCGGGGGGCAAAAGGAGGAAGGAGGAGAGAGGAGGGAGAAGGGAGGAGAGAAAAAAGAAAAAAGAAAAAAGAAAAAAGAAAAAAGAAAAAAGAAAAAAGAAAAAAGAAAAAAGAAAAAAGAAAAAAGAAAAAAGAAAAAAGAAAAAAGAAAACAGAAAACAGAAAAAAGAAAAAGGAAGAGAGAAGAGAGAAAAGAGAAAAGAGAAAAGAGAAAAGAGAGGAGAGAGGAGAGAGGAGAGAGGAGAGAGGAGAGAGGAGAGAGGAGAGAGGAGAGAGGAGAGAGGAGGGCGGGTTTGGGACATGGAGAGCATAGCTACCTACGTAAGTTGATGGGAAACGACACTTTAAGGCGTAAGTTCCAAGCAGCTGACACAAGATCGTTACAGGCAAAGCTCTCATAGGAGCGGCAAAACACCAAGAAGGCAAAGCCCACCAGTCCCATCGAGTCACACAATACTACCTATATTATATATACGTATATATAGCAGGGACTCCGAACAAGAAAATCCAGCACCAGACTGGTCCAAGTATATACTCATTTCGACATTGACCGGCGGGCCAGTCGGGACATATTCCACTTACCGGCTGGCCCCGCGCCCTTGACGACACCATTCAGCAGTGGTCGACTTTCGACCAGAACACCACATACGATTCGAGCGGATACGGAGTCGACAGCACACTAAAAAACACCACATTTGTGCTTATATATATCACGAAGTCGACAAACCAACCAACCAACAATTTACAAACACCAGAATCATGCTTGTTCACACCACCAAGTCCAAGATTCCCTTTCCGGGACATTTGGCCAGCACAGCATGATTCAACTGTCCGTATCCGCTCACCGGTCGCCGCTGCTTTACATACACCTTCATTACACCAGAGGATGAGGGAAGGCGATTTTCATCGTCGTCGATACCATATAGGGCACTACTTACGACACATACACGCCAACTCAACAACAACGACAACCCACGAGGAATCATCATCTTGCCGCCGGTTTTGTGCCTCGTCGGGTTCGATTACGAAATACTGGACCAGTCAGAGAAAGTCGAGCCTCCGATCCATTGATGGTAAGTGACAAGCAGTCCACACCGGTGAAATCCTGGAAGTAACTAACAACGATAATGACAGGGACAACAAAATTCAGTCTCGGGATCAACCTTACGGAGGAGGGGTTCTAGTCGGGGACTCGATTTCACTGAGGTGACTGGTGGGCTACCAGGTACCTACAAAAGCTTTCAGGTGTGGTTGACCGGGGGGAGCAGGAGCTTGCGTAGGAGCTGTGCGGTGGTAAAGGGAGTGCTTTCCACGACTGGAGAGCTTTGAGTCCATAGAATCAATTGACTCCTATTCATCCGCCATAAAACTGTAGATCTTTAAGTTGAACTTTGAGTGATGATTGTGAATACTATGATCTCATCAAGCGACGGCGTACCCGCCTAGTAAATCAAGGAATTGAGGCCTAGACTGCAACGCCGGCTTCGGAAATCCCCTTAAGCCTTTGATGGTCCCCTTGAAGCTTCCAAGATGCGGCAGCATACCTGCCTAGTAAAGGGGAGAAGTAGAGTCGAGATTGCCCTGACTCCTCCCCATCATTACACATGAAACTGTAGATCCAACCTTATGTGTTGGTCATGAGAGGTATGATTCATGAAGTGACAGCGTACCTGCCTAGTAAATGAAATAAACGAGACAGAGATTGCCTTGAAGCATCGACGATTCCCTCAAGACCTGCCCGTCCCTTCCTGAGTCTCTCGCTAAGGTCTCTCGGCGTGCATCATGATTACGCAGATCACGTGGTCTCGTGTTTGGACTTGGTCCGAGCGTTAGGGCTTTTCCCCGTCTCCCCAGGTTTTGAAGTCAACAAGAGCGCGCGCCGTTGCAATGCCCTTTTCTTTTGATGTCCTTTGCAGCAGCTCCCGCTGATGCGGGCGATCACTTGAATTCGTACCTGCTACCGCTAAGATAAGATTCCTACGGAAGGAGCTAGGCTAGCATTTCGAGCTCCGCCCGTATTCCGTACTCGTGCCTACGCTGCACATTGTGTGAGATGCCCGATTCCCGGTTACGTAAGATGATATTCGCCATCCGCACTAGGCCCTATCCGTGCCTCGGCACAGCAAGTGCGGAGGGACCTCGTACCTACGTTCCGAGAGTGAATCGGTGGTGAAGATGATTTCAGAAACATAGCACAATAGTAGGTAGTCCGTGATTTTCATTGTCCGTCTGTAACGAGATTTTGAATTTGAAAGGTGGAATTTCCGTGAATATGTTACCGTGTAAAAGGGTATGTACATAAGAGGGATAGGTATCAAGGAGGTGTTCCGCCCCGTAAACGACAAGAAGTCGCGCATCTGACCGCGTAAAATCGCTTGAGGCTTGCGCAACAACGGCCTGTGACACGCTAGGCGTGTCCACCAAACATGCTGTAAACAGTGGAGCTCAAGGTTGGCGGGCGGCGGACCTAATGGTGGCCGGGGGGCTCCAGCTGGGCTCCCGTACCCAAGTACCTCCCACTACTCGCCGCCACGGCGCGCTATAGGCACCTGTCTGGCCTGTCCGCCGTCGCTACAGGTATTCTCCAGGTACCCGACCAGGTACCGATACCTGATTCTGTCCGAGCCAACGTCTCTGCGTGCTCTCGTCCGCAGTACCTCTTCGTGACCATCCCATGACTGCCGCTGCCGCTGCTACTCGCCCTCTCTTCTCTCTCCTCCTTCATCATCCGTCCATTGGATGCTGTCGGCACAGCTCATTTTCCTATAGGATTCGTACGAATTGTTAGTGCATTGCCATATTGTAATTACTCCTCAGTCAAGCCATCCTCTATCGAACAAGCTGTTACTCTCCATCGCCATCCGATCTGTGTCTTAAAATAATTATTTACTACTATCACCATCTCGCCTATCATTAGGTATTATCACCCGCGAGGGCCAGAGCGCCAACGGTAGAGACACGGCTGCTACCTACTCCAAGTACGGATTACGGGCTTCGGATCCGTACGAGGTATTCCGTACTGAATACCAATACCCTGCCCTACCCTTCCGGATTACTTTGGACCTTGCATTGCTCCGGGCTTGGCTTGGCTGAGCTGAGCTGAGCTGGCGACCACGCGTTGTGAATCGTCGCTCTCTCTTGCATCTCCGACAAAGCGGATCTCTAAGGCGACCCTCTTTGAGCCAAAGCCGACCGTGCCCGTGCTCCCTCCGTTGCTGCTGTCGCGGGGGACTAGGTAAATCCACCAGTCCGCAGTCCTCGTCTTGATGAAAACAAAGCCCGTCCTCCTCCTCCGAGTCTGTCTTGTCTGTCTTGATTCCGTGACGCGATCTGTGCTGTACTGAGTGGCTACGCATTGAAAAAGACGCGACATTGTCGTTGCCCCTCGACTGGGACATCCTTCCTTGTCCATTGTCCACATTCCGGTCAACAACGCCAGACATGTCGCACCCTGCCGGCAACCCCAGCTCGCTGCACGGACAGACCGTAGGCGCTCCGTCGCACACCGTGTCCAGCAGCAGCAGCAGCAGTCAGAACCAGCCCTTCCACTCCTCCACCACCGACTCCCAAGCGACCACCTCCACCCCCACTGACACGGACCGTGTCTTCACCCCACCCGAGAGCGACAGCGAGGGCAGCAACCGCCATGGCACATACAACAATTCTTCTAGCCAGGAGTCAACGCTCATGCAGCTGTCCAATTTGGCTGCTCTACAGCAGAAGATCGTCGTGTCACGCGACGACACGAGCAGCGGGGCGCAATCGCGGAAGCGGATGGCCGACGGCGCTGTGAAACACACGCGACAACGCGACAGCGTCTCGCCCGCGCGAATGGGTCACTCCAGAAACACGAGTACCGTGAGCGTCGCGTCGACGACCGGCAGCCGCATCGGTGAGGTATGTAATCATGTCCCCGACCCGCACGTACGTGTTTGCGCGCCCTGATTGACATTGTCACTAGCTTTCCGCCGAACTGCGGACGAAACTATCATACGCTATGGTCAAGGTAAACAATGGCTGGCAGAGCCATTCTATAGATGAAGTCGAGTCGTTAGCGTCCCGAGCTGCCTCTCCGGCGTCCAGCACGTCGACATTACACCACGGGAGGCATGGTTCGTCGGGGAGCCCACGGCTACCGGTCGCCGGTCTTCGACAAGCCACTTCCAATCCGTCCAGCATGGCCACCAGTCCGGTTGTCCAGCACCCGCAGGGCCGCGCGTACGAGTCGTATTTGAGGGAGCACGCCTCCAAGGTTCCGAGTGCCACATCTCCCGTCTCCCAGGCCCCCACCCTAGCGCCGCCAGCATCCATTCAGCCGCGACAATCAGGACTAACCCATCCTCGGCGTAATTCCAGTGCCCGCCATACGCCAGCATATTTGTCGCAGTCTTACCATACATCGCCTCATACACCGTCACAGCCGAGCCCATTACATAATATGCCCGGGCACTCCCACATCCGCACTCCCACTGTCGAACCCATCTTCTCGCCGCCGCAGCCCCAGAATTTGCGGGAACAGGAAGCCCTGGAGACTTTGATATTTATGAGTAGTCCGGGGAACTCTGCTAATCTCAAACACGCTTTCCCTCCCGCTCCCGCGCCAACATCGAATCTGCGATCTACTACCACACGGACGGCGTTACCCACATCCCGGCTTGCGCAGTCTAGTGAGGTGAATAGTCAAGTGAATAGTCAGGGACGGAGAGCTTTGCCTACAAGCCGACCACAGATGCATCAGCAGCAGCCACACCCACCGCCGCCTCCGCCCAAGCGTGTAGAATTTGAGAAATCACCGAGCACATTGAGTGCCATGGACATTGATGACCCGTACGGGCCTTCTCAGGTACGGACCACACCACGACGTAAAACGATTCATGGTTCAGTACCTCGGCCTACGCTATCCATTCCAGCAGGGCTGAGCGGAACAGCACGGACCAAGCCACCCTTGGGGGATGACGACATCCAGCGCATGATCGACAGGGCGGCCGCAGCTGAGAGCTCAGACTCAGAAGGCGAGATACAGTTGCCGCCGCCGAGTAATCGGCGAAACGGTACAGGAGTTGGAGCGTGATTCCGTACATGTAGCTTTACACGATGGCCACGACGCCGGCTACAGTCAACAGCCATGATGTCTTGAAATGATGGTGGCTTTTCCTTTTGCAACTATTGTGCTTGGAACCTTTTTCTCTCATTATTCCTTTTCTTCTCTCTCTCTCTCTCTATCTCTTATTCTCCTTGGAAGAGCAGATTATTATCTCCAAGTAGATTCCGGTCCGGTCCGTTGGCAAGCTGTTTCAAGGGTGCACGCATGCCCGCACGTCGTGGTTGTCATTCCATATCTTCAATCATCATTTACGATTATGAAGCATGTGCATGAATCTGTCACGAGTTTTTGTCGCATAGGTGGTCATGAAATTCGGAGCATCTGGCGCATTGATGGGGATACTTATTTTACGAGCGTAATGGAACAAACAGAACAAGAACCAGAACAAGCAGACGATGTAAATTGCGATGATGCATGACACGACAACTTGACAGCGACTCGCGCAAAGATACTATTTACTATTGATCTCACGCCGGCTGAAAACCAAGAACTGAAAATCAGGATTTGCCTTGTGATGTCGAGATCCGTAGGTCCTTTTCTGCTCCCGTGGAGGGAAGAGACCTGGTACACTAAAAAGGGGAGCTGGCGCGGAGCTTGGGTCTATTCAAGTCAAAGTGGGAGCAAGTGTGGAGATGTGGATGTGGATGTGGACTGGGACCTCACTCGGAGGGTATTCATTCGGTATCCCGGACGCGACGCAGACGCAGGCGCAGGACCAACATGACCAGATCATGACTTACGCAGTACTTTCTGTACCTATCACTTCACTTACTGGCAACACACATACACTGGCAACTCACGACTTCCCACCGTTCTTACACGTGTAATCCGTAGCACAACACAAACCGCAACCAACGCACCGCATCATCACGCACCACACGTCGCTCAGCCTCTGCTGCGCCATACATATTACGGAATGAATTTTAGCCGGATCAACAGCTGGAGCGCCACCTAACTCGCACGTACCCTCCTTGTCATGTCATGTCAAGTCGTGAGACGTCCGGCCAGACCGGCCAGACCGGATATGGCGGCAGTGAGGGGCATTTTATTTGCATTGGGCAGCGGGCATCCGTGTAGATCGCATGTGTGAGTTGTGAAGTGCGGATGTGCCAACTCAACTCGCCACCTAGACCCGATTCTATACCGCTTGTGTGTATATAAAGCTGGGCATTGTCTGCTGTCTTTTTGGCAATCCATCGCGTAACCACATTCAATCTACTGTCTTATTTGAACATATATCATACAATACAACTAATCCATCGCTGTCGCATCTTAATATCTTCAACCTAACCGTCTAATTCACACATCAAACAAGATGTCCGCCTCAGACTACTACGGCCAATCCGGCGGCGGCTACCCGCAACAAAACCAATACAACAACTCCCAATACCCCCAGCAATCCTACCCCCAACAACAATCATACCAACAACAATCATACCCTTCCCAGCAACAACAACAACAGTCCTCGCCCTACGGCACACCCTCCCACTCACCTTACACCCCTCAACAAGGCTCCTACCAACAACCACCCTACCAGCAACAGCAACAAGGAGGAAGCTACTATGACGACCGCCAACAACAAGCCTACGACCCCAACGCCCCCGAAGGCGAGCGCGGCATCGGCGCGACCCTCATCGGTGGCGGCGCAGGCGGTATGATCGGGCATAAGATGGGGAAGGGAACGCTGGGTACGATTCTGGGCACGGCGGTCGGCGCGGTCGCGGCGAATGCGATTGAGAGTAAACTGGGGAAGAAGAAGGAGGAGAAGATGCATGAACAACAACAGCAGCAGCAACAGGGGGGTTATCCGGCGTATGGGGCCCCTGGGGGTGCGGCGTATGGGGCGGCGTATTCGGGACATGAACATCATCATGCGCATCATGAGCATCATCATCATCATGGGCATCATTAGGGTTTGATACCGGATAGTGTTGAGGATGAGGGTAATGGATGGGGAGTATTTACTAGGTATATCGTACTTAATTGGCGATCGGGATCTGGGACGGAGTAATATGAGTTTTCTATTATTATCTGAATCGATGTTATGATCAGTCTTAAGCCCACTAGATATGCAGATGATGTCGCCGATCGACCGGGTCAGCGGCACTGCCTGCATCGGCCCGGGTGCATAAGTTTGTTGGTACGAGCCGTGGGATCCGGTGTGCGGTCTCGTCTTAGGTTAACTACCGTATGTTGCGAATGTCGACGTTCGGTCGTCTTTTAACGTACTTTTCTTCACTTGTCTTTCTAGCTACGTTATTATATTGTCTGGCGAACATCTTCGAGGGTATGTCTACGACCGAGCACACAGGACCTCATGATTTACTACGGCCGATCGGAGAAATCCAATGCATCTATCTTCGGAAGCGATACGCAATTTGATTCCCCGTCCGTAGAGTACCATCCGAACTCGAGAGGCGACAGGCAGACTTGTGCAGACATGTGTAGTTAGTGGATTGATTCTATAAAGCTATGTGCACGACGTACGTTTTTGCCTAGGGCTTCTTCTTTTCCTTTTTCTCTATGTGCAATCTACCGACTGGATCAACACTCACATACGTATCGACCGGTCTTTATGCCTCTTGAAGGCGTCGGACGTACATAGCAATCACCCAAGGTAAAACCGTGAACTGGTTCGGTAGGATCTGTCTGCAGCAACGGGCAAACGGGTGCACTATCTAACACATGTCTTTGGCTCTTTTCCTTTTCTCAGTCTTACCTTTAGGGAACTTGTAATCACCCGTACGGTGCCAAGTCGTGAAGTCCTCCCTCAGGAGTCAGGAGAGTGTCGATGCCGGCGGGTGACCGGTCGGCAAACGTTGTCTTGGGTATCCTTCAGCGTTTTTCTCCCCCTTTTCACAGCCGCGGTCTGTCCGAGACACAAACTTCGTCTTTGAGAAGTTTCCCGGATAGGACAAAGTAGAGTAGGGACTCCGGCAACGGCCCTTTGCACAGCAGACACTAGCGTCGGGTCCCGACTCCCCTGAGTCGCGGCACCGCAGGGGTTCGTGATTCCGCACCAGACGCCGTTCGGACACTGCAGACCACTTCCACATGTAGGTTATGTCCGCCTCTTTCTCTACTCCTTTTTCTCAGTCCTGTGTGAATGTGACCGTTCGGTGATCGTTGTAAAGGGTTCGTTGGTGCTTCGCTGTCGGACGGGGGCTCGGTCGGAGGATTTTCAGGGGGGGGTTCGGTCTTTTTCTTGCTTCTTCAGGGGCGATAAAGCAATCGACTCGGTCGCGACTTGTGTGTCTTGCTGTCGAGGTTCGTGATCGGTCTCGTCGGTGGGCGGTCTTGGAGGTGGCCGATTCAAAGGGGGAGTCGGTCGGCGTGAGGAGGCTCAGGGGGTAGAGTGTCGGAGGACTCAGGGAAGACTTAGACATTGGACCTTGTTTCGCTTCTGCACCTTGTTGTCGGTCGGATCATTGTCAAGTGTCGTGGGCTCGCTGGCGTGGATTCTTCGGGGGCGGCACACGATTCGAGGCTTTGTTCACAGGAGTGCGGCGTTCCGACGAGGCCCCTGAATTGGTTTATAGGTGCGCTCACTTTTGCTTTCGGTTACAGGGCTGCTTCTTGACGTTGTGCTTGCATTGGACTGATTGCTCGACGTGGTTGGATCGTGGCCTTGAAGAAGGTCGAGAGTTTCGTTGTCGCCGCTGGGATCACTGTTAGAACGCTTCAGGGGGGCGACGACCACTTGACACTTTCTTGAAGTTATTTATTGTTAGCAAGCCCCTGAATCTACCTTTCTGCTTGGTATAGACTGTTGCTGGTGGTCGTGTTGATGTCGATTGCTTTGTGAAGAGGGAGGAGGCCAGTAGGGAGGGTGACGAGGTCAAGGAAGAAGACCAAGCGCGCACGCAGCAGCAGACAAGGGGGGACATGATCGGTGATCATTAATGATCATTCGGGCAAGCCAATACAATGCGCAAAGAGATAATTTGTCCAGATTAGAAGCATCATCGTTGGAAGATCGTGAATCTTCGATTGTACGGTAAATACCAACACTTCTATAGACCGCCTAAGAGGCTCCCTAAGCAAACCCCTGGACCCACTCTTCAACCCCTGAGAGGACAACGAAGGCACCTAAACCTCAGTGATAGCACTGACACCCGGGGGTTCACGAGTTTAGTTAGGGCATCCCGTCTGTCTTATCACCCCGTGCCCTGACGATATGCACCTGAGGAGGAGCCCCGACCCCTTCGATAACTCCCACAACCTGGGGGAGCACGGCCCATATGCAATAAGGCAACATAGAGGGTCCGTGCCCCATGGTGAGCACCTCCCTAACCTCATCAACTTCCTCCTCGCCTCTCAACCTCACACCTGTGGAAGCAATGACCACGTTGCAGTTGCCGTTACAGAGACCTCGTTGAGTCATTATCGAGCCATCCTCTTCAACCAGGGGGTGGTCCTAGGGCATGGCACACCCGTAGATCTGGCGAGAGGTGACTCACAACTGCGAGGAGGTCATCGTCACTGGTGACGCTTCAAGCTGGAGGCACCCCCTCTCCCCATCGTCATCTCGCTTGCAAATATCCTGACGTAGCTATCGTGATCATAACCCCCTCAAATCCCCTCCCTCTTTCACAGACTAGACCCCATCAGGACTCTGTAACTTCCTCAAAGTTGAGAGAGGGCATCGAGCCGGGTGAGAGCATCCTGTCTGAGTTGAGGGGAAGCTTGGGTTCCTGCCCTCGCTACGTAGAATGTTGGCCCCACGGACGCCCACGCCTATAAATTGAGATTTGTCTCCCAGTTTTTTTCCTTCCCCTCTCTCTCTCTTCATCAACATCTTCAGGACCATTATACTATATTCCTCCCTCCTTCGACTCTCTCTTCAACATACCTATTCAAAACGATCATACTCCTCCATCTTTATGCTGGACGGCGATCGTTATATATACCTCCCAACCTACCTACACCAGCCCAACAGACTCCGGTTGGGCGAGAAGTCCATGTTGAACCGCCGCCAGAGTACCTGGGTCCTGGGGTCTCGCCTTTCTGCATCTTTCTGCATCTTTCTAGATCCTCTTCTCATCTCCCTCCTCGGAGTCTCTCGCCATCACACACATATCGTCGTGTGGCTGGTCTTCGCGCGTCGTACATACGTTCGCTTCGTTTCGGCTGCTTCCTTCTCCTCCCTGATCTATATATAAGGAACGATTCGTAGTAAGTGTCTCCAAAAACCTCCTTCCAGTATCTCCACCCTCATTACGACCATGTCACCGACATTGTGTTTCTCTTCCCCTCTCCCACATTCAAGGCAGGCCAACTTCCATGAGGTCGTGCGTAATGCTCACTCCGATACACAGAGCCAGGTTTGCTGCCTGTTGATGGCATGCATCACCCTGCAGTGCCTCCTCCTTCTCAGCTCGCAATATGCCCAATATAGCGTAAGTCAATACAGATCTTTGTCTTCCTCATTCCGTCTCATGCTTAACCCCCTCGACAGCAATGCTCCGCCTTCGACGGGGATACGACTAGCGCACTCGAATCCAGATTGACGTGCCCGCCATGCGTGGTGATGCCCACAACTTCAAGGTACGTAAGCAGATCATTGTCTCATTCCGATCACTACCCTCTCGTCCTAACCGTTCTGTTTGGATTCTCAGCTGCGGCACTTTGCACCTTTCCGTCTATAGACTGGGCGACAGTCAATGCAGCCGACGAATCGACCACCGGCTGCCTGCTTAATCTCTACGAATAACTCGGGTAAGTGTTCTTCTTCTTTCTCTTCCTCTTCCTCTTCCTATCCAACTAATGTCCTAACTGTTGTGCTTGCAGCCATACCTCACTCCGGCCTCTCAGACACGGCGCCGCCTTGCTTGTCATCTCATCATCTCGTCATGGCTCCCGTGGCACTCACAATTCACGATGAACATCCGCACTGCACGCTCTGGTGACCACTGCTATGTATGTATTCCTGAATCCCCTGTACTTCAGCGTGATGTCTTCTTGCTAACTGTTCTCTTTGGCAGACGCGTGTGTCGCTGACTGGTCTATTAGGCGTCTGTTGGTGACCTTCTAGACCACGAAGATAGCAACATCGTCGCCGGCCTGCAAGATCAGAGCTCTACTACGGCTGCGTTTGCGATGACTCGACATGCTGTATCAGCTCGTGGGTATTGGATCCCTCCATCCATTGTGGGGTTGGTGGCCCTGCCAAAAGCTCGACATCCCACGCAAGAAGTTGCTCGCCTTGCATATATGTGGGAAAACCTGCAGTCAATGCCAAGTTCAGGAAGGACGGCAAGGGACCCGTGCGGTCACATACACATCGTGGCATTCAAGTACTCGCAGCACTTGGCCTTCAAGTTTCAACAGGTATGTTCCCTGCAACCAATTTTGTTTTGGGCGTTGTCTTTCTCAGAAGCTCTCTGCTAACCCACGTTTTTTCACAGAATCTATCCCTAGAAGGCGTATGCTGGTGTGGGATGGATTTCGACGACCTCCTCATCACGTCGCCGATCGACTCAGTCGAACGGTGTGCGGGTGTTCTGGTCATGCGTTTGCTCACTCCGTCAGACTGGACGTGACGTTCCGAGCAGATGCGAGAGTAATCCGAGGCTCAAGTATAATATCGAGCAGGACGAGAAGTAGACGTGTGGTGACGGAAGATTCGCCTCCCCATGATCTTGTCCCTCTCTCTCTCTATCCATCCCCCTCTCTTTCTCTCCCTCGCTCTATATATACAGATGTTGACATGGACCCGAACGATCTGGGCTGGGGAGACCTCAAAGGGCAGATGGTCGAGCCACGGGTGTGTCGGTGTCGTGATCGAGTGACCCAGGTCTCATCGCAAGGGGCATTAGATGGTCCCAGCGACACCGAACACACCTTCAGGGATACCGTGGTTGTTCTGAACCGCCTGCGTCAAATGGTGGTTTCTCCCGTCAGGGACGATGGATCAGATCACACGCGTGAGTGCCTACTGGACCAGCAATGCAGTACCAACGGCGCGTACTACGGTTAATGGCCTGGTGTTCGTTGTCTGTTTGAGCTGTGGTGCGCAGAGGTCATCGAATTCAGCTGGCGGGCTGGTGTTGTGGCCTATGGTCAAGGCGAGCAGATACTTTTGCTATTGTGCTTCTATATATAGTTGGTTGTATGTGCGAGTTGGGTTGGTGTTGAGGAGCAGGCAGAAATACCTACTCTTCGTCGTTGCTGTTGTTGTGCATGGGATATGTATACTACCGCCTTATGAGTACACAATGAGTTGGATATATACAATGAACGCCCATCAACTATGGACTCAATAATCTAATAACCGCATTGCACTTATGAAATTGTGATTGTGCCCGTCTCTCTGATGTCTCGACTGCTAGCACCGACGTAGACGGTGAACTCACCGCTGGGCACGACCCAGTTCTGTGCTGCTGTATCCCAGACACTGAGATCACGACGCAGCAGCTTGAACTCAGCACTGCCCTCCTCGCCGGCGTCAAGAGCGAGCTTGTCGAATCCGCGTAGTTGCTTAGGGGGCGAGTTGGCCGAAGCAGGGAATCCGACGTACAGCTGGGCTACCTCTGCACCGGAGACGCCGCCTGTGTTGCTGACCGTCACGGTGGCAGTGGCGACGGTATCCCAGAGATCAGCACGTCCACCGGGGATTGTGTCGCCGGTTGCTGGACCAGAGGTAGGAGATCCTGTGATGACGAGGTTGGAGTATGTGAAGTTTGTGTATGCTGCAACTGTCAGGACGAGGGACTAACAACAACACCGAATGGATATAAGAGAGAAAAGAAGGGAAAGACTTACACAACCCGAAACCAAACTCATACCGCGGCTCGATACCCGCCTGGTCGAAGTGGCGATAATCGACAAACAGACCCTCGGTAAAGTCATCCTCACTTCCCCTGGAAATGGAAATACCGTAGTCACTTTCACTCTTTGCGATCGTGTACGGCAACTTACCCGAGGGCGTGGTATCTCCGTAAAGGATATCCACGAGCGCATTCCCGTTCTCCTGGGATGGTAAACCGGCCCAGACGATAGCTTTCACACTGGGTTGTTGCAGGATCGTCTCGAGGATGATAGGGCCAACGCTGTGCACGACGACGACGACGTTGTCGTTTTGTGCTGCGACGGCGCTGACGAGGTCGTTGCCGCTATGCCAGGGATCGAGATTATTTCTGTCGCCGACGTTGCCTTCGACGATGATGTATTCTTCGCCGCTGTCGGCTGTTATGAATACGAGGGCGACGTCTGCGTCTGCTACGGTGGATCCGATGGAGCTCGTGCTGTCTGTTCCGGAGACGGAGACGGTTGTCCCGTCTTGTTGGGCACGGGCTTTGATCGCGTCTTCGGGAGAGACGAAGTATGGGTATGTTGCTGTTCCCGAACCCCAGCCCATTCCGAGGGCCCCGTCATTGCAGCCCTGATCGCTGCAGGCGTTTTGGCCGTGGCGCCCGATAACAGCGGCTGAGCCGACGAGGGCGATCTTGGAGGGCTTTTTGAGCGGGAGGATGGACTCGTCGTTTTTTAGGAGGACGATTCCGTCGCGGGCTACGGCGCGGATGTTCGTGTTGTGGGTCCCCTGGACGTCGGCGTTGATGTTGATACTGGGGTATCCCGAGTCTTGACCGAGGAGGTACCACGATGTCAGGATGCGACGGACCATATCGTCGATGCGAGATGTGGGTACGCTTCCGCTGTTCACGGCGGCTGTGAGCTGGGGACCCCAGAGGATGTTGTTCCCGTTGAAGTCGGAGCCGGGCATGGTCATGTCCAGACCGCCGAGCGCGGACCCTTCGGTCGTGTGTTGTGCGCCCCAGTCTGTCATGACGTATCCCTTGAAGCCGAGTTCTTCTTTCAGGAGTTTGTTGAGTGTGCCGTCGTTTTCGCAGGCCCAGGAGCCCTGGCCATCTCATCAGCATCTTCTCCTCAAAATAAAAAGAAAAAAGAAGAAAAGAAAGAAAAGGGGCAACTCACATTGACCTTATTATACGAACACATAACAGACGCAACATCCGCCCTAACCGCATCCGCAAACGGCCAAAGATACAATTCATGCATCGTCCGTTCATCAACCACAGAATCAATCATCTCGCGATTAACCTCCTGCTCATTCAGAATAAAATGCTTCGCATTCGCCTGCGCACCCGCACCCTGTAACCCTTCAATCGTCTCCGCCATCGCAACACCACTCAAATACGGATCCACACCAAATCCTTCCCAATTCCGTCCGCCAACGGCATGTTTGCCCAACGGTCCACATACCGGACCCAACAGGACGTGGATACCCGCCCCTCGCGTCTCCTCGCCCATATATGTTCCCCGTTGCCGGATTAACTGGCGGTCCCATGTCGACGCAGCTTGTATTCCCGGCGTGAACGCGTTCGCGTTCCCCGCGTACCGGACACCCAGGGGTCCGTCTTGGATGCAGAATTCGGGGTATCCGATCGAACTGATAGCTGGTGTGTTCCCCACGCAGGGACCTTTGCCCCAGCCCACGCCCGTGACCATGTTTATTTTGTCCGAGAGGGAGAGTTTGCTTAGTGCTGAGTTGGCTTTGGATATGGCGGTGTCCCAGTCTGCGCCGGAGGCGTGGACGCCGACGCCGGCTGCGGCGAGGGAGGTGGTGAGGAGGAGGGGGAATTTCATTTTAACGACTACCGGGCGGGTGTTTTGGATGAAGGGTGACAGATCTCCATCATGACTTTCACCGAACGGCGACGTTGACGATTTATACCCCTACGATCCATCGTGAGATGCCATCACGACTGGCCGGAAGCTCGGCAGTTACCCAGATGAGGCATACCGGAGGGATCCATGCGGTTCCTCCCGAGAAGCCGGCATGGCATTTCTCCATCTCGTTGTCTATTCTGGGTAATTTGAGCGACTATTCCATGCCCAGGAATTCCTGTTTAGTCGATCTCGGAATGTTTGGGGAAACGGAGCTTACGGGGATTCAGTCCGGGCCGTGATCCCGGCTAGACTTGTTCGGAGGGGTGTCTGTTACATGACCAAGATTGCCATGGCGGAAAGTCGGTTTGGGTGAGAATACATGACTGCCAGGTTTCGGGTCTGAATTCCACGAATCACTCGCCGGACGGATTCCGGACTCGATTTTGATTCTCGCGCTCGTTATCTCAGGAGCAATATCTTGGTATTCAATTTTACGGTACAATGCACTTGCGATGATCTTGGCTAATCTTTGCCCGAAAAGCGGTAATCCTGGTATAAAGAACCAACTCCCGACACGCATCCGAGGGGTGGTTCCGGGCAAGTGACTCCGCACCCAGGATCTCCAGTTTGCCCGCCGGGACACCAAAGAACCACACTTCCTACTTTCATAAATTCTCTTCTCTCTACATGTCGTATCTCAAATCTGTACTTACATTTAAAACCAAGTTTTTTTTTTCTTTTTTTTCGATTTCCTGCGTTTTCAATAAACCCGCTACTCCGCCGTATGCTCTCCGACCGCATTCCGTTTCCAGCCCGGAAGACCACCATCCGCTCCGGATCCGGATCCATCGGTGGTGGGGAACTAACTCGTTCTACTTTTCCATCCACAAACCAAACCAAACTCCATACAAACAAACAAACAGAGCAGAATCCGTGGATTGTATCCAACTTCTTTGTAAAACATTCATATCAAGAATCCGTGTTCGCTCAACAGGTCGCTGCTGCCGCCTCTGACCGTTGACTTCGTGTAGCATTCGCATGCGTCGATCGTCATAATGAGAAGAGAACAAATTGGAAGAAAGAGTGGACGAACTGATGGAAGAACAAAGATGGA
This sequence comes from Xylariaceae sp. X3-2, assembly GCA_028637685.1. Taxonomy (NCBI): domain Eukaryota; kingdom Fungi; phylum Ascomycota; class Sordariomycetes; order Xylariales; family Xylariaceae; species Xylariaceae sp. X3-2. The sequence goes on from JAJFDI010000020.1 coordinate 200,270, forward strand.
GGTCAAACGATCGGGTTCTTTCCAGATGCGTCTCCGGGATCGGGTTTGGCTTGAGCTGTGGTATTGTTGTCGCCAGGACCCCCGGCAGCACCCCCGGCAGAACCCCCGATCTCGGGCCTTCGCCATTTTTGAGGCTTCCCAACAGTCTGCGTCTCCGGGGTTTTGAGTTCGTTATCTGACAAGTAAAACAATCGTTGATGTTGAATGGATTATATTAATTCTCTGATCGTACGTACGATGTTAGGATAGGAGAAACGAGTGTTGTTCGCCCTTGTGTGACGTTCGTACATAATACTACAAACAGTTGGTATATATATCTTCGGTGCAGAAGAGAACCAGAAGCCCGGTAGAATCCACGTTGCTTCCCCGACTGTAAAAAGCCGCCTATATTGATATCCGGAACCGGAACCGGTACCGGAATCATCCCCCATTCGTCCATGGCGAGTTCCACACGCCGACATCACCAGACGGCCACGCGCGCAGCACCGTTTGGTGAGCATTTCTTCTACCATGCTGACACCAACCGATCAAACACAGAACTCATGGTAGGAACGACTACAGGCGGAGAGTGCCCCAATAATCCTATATCAACATGTTAGGGAGTCATGGTACCGTTGCTGAATGATCATCACAACACTTACAATCGGGGAGCAGTAGCATCCATCAGGACACGTCCGTTCTCTTGATGCACTATACAAATGCTGTCAGCCTATTACCATTCGAAACCTACGAGGCCACCCAAACGGTATACATACCGGAGTCGAGCTTCGTGCCTTGCGACGGTTGTTGCCAAGAGCGACTGCATTGCCGAGTTGGTGCTCGCTAGGTTTCTGCTGTCCTCGAGCGAATCTTGTTCTGCGAGATTCTCACCGACGATGAGCCACAGTTCCGGTAGGAGGAAGCCGTAGTCACCGAAGACTCGAGGCCTAGGTCGCTCATTGGAGGATTCTTGTGATGGAGCTGGCGAGCCAGACGCGTTGGTATTTGTCTGGTCAGACATCTTGAATTGTAGATGGATTGATCTGAATTTTGTAGGGAAGTGGATTCTTGTAGGGAAATGGGTTCTTGTAAAAGCTCAGAAAAGTTTCAAGAACGGGTGGTAACGGGGTCTTTATATGTTATTCACATTGGGTGAAGGTAAGGACAGGAGTCATCGGCATCAGTTTTCGTATGCAGATTCCCTGTTGACACGCATACTCCTCAATTTTTAACTTGCTCTGCGTATGCAAGATGAACTCTGATCCGTCGCTCCAAGGTCACAACTGTCTGGGAAAGCAGTGTAGGTTTGGTGCCAGTTGACCTGTGATCACTGATGGGTTCTCGTGATCTCGGCAGTTGATGATCTAGAGCCCGCGATGCTTCAACCACGCATGCCTTGGTAGTAAGCATGCGCATGAGTAGAGCAAACAAAAAGCCAGATCTGTCGTTACTCCTTTTCTTGAATGCCGATGCCGAAGCTAATATGCCACGATTGAGGCGTAGTGACAATGATACCCCTGGCCCAACGGCCGCATGGATGCTGGGTTTTGCCAGAAGGCGAGAGTTGTATCCACGCAACTACCAGATCGGAGCCATGAAGTGACACACCGGAGAAGTGGAACCCGGACGCCATTTCAGGAGTTCAAGAGACCACACTACCAGGGTAAGGGGTGGTATCGTCCCGGTTCTGAGTTGACAGCAGTATATATCCGGACTCGCTGTACACCTGGCGTCGAGCTCAAAAATATGAAAGACTCTATCTAAACCGCTGGTCTCGCACGGTATCCAAGAATCCTGAATGTTAAAATTTGTAGATGACTTCCTCAAGGCGATGCCAGCGGCACGGCAGACGCGTGATGATCTGGAGGGTGGAACGAGTAATATGGGAGGTACAGGGCAGAAAAGAATGTAAAAGAATGATTCACTGAACTTAATAGATGTTTTCTTACGGAGTGCATGCCGATGATTGCAGATTCATGCAGAAGAGAAGCTTAGGTAGTAGATATGCAAAATGTTTGTGTTGTTGATGAAGAAGAATGGATGGTTTGTTTCTTCGTGCCTCTACTCGGTCATCATGAGGAGCGACAAACTACCTAGTTTTAGTTTCCGTGTCCACTGCCCTAGGTAATCACATCAATGAACGGAGGTAAGAATGAACGACATGACAGACCGGAAAAGGAAGAGACGAATGACAAGGACAGCAATGAACCGATAGTAATGGGGAAGGAGCATTGCTGTGTCTGTGAAGTCGGGTAAGGACTAGGAGATGTGGCAGGTATGATTGGTGGTCGTGCAAATGGCTCCTTCCCACCTATCCCAGTACCCCTCTCGGTGCCTGCCAATCTCACAAACCGACATACGATGGATTTAAACACAGGGGAGGGACGATGAGGTAGGCAGCTACCTAGAATGATATTGTAGGGCAGTATCGGTGCGGTGTTCCTTCTGCAACCCGAATTCATTGGATTCACCTTCTCGTTGGAACTGGGTCTGATTGAGGAGTTGAGGCAGTCTCGAGCAGTAATAGCAGCGGTCTTGCAAGAGAAAGGTCGGCTCTTAGAATATTCCAATGTGAAAGGAACTCCCTGTTGCGTCATAAAGATTGTGTATCATTCAAACCGCAAACACCGTCGACCCGGAAAAAGCACTCCGTACTAGTACTAACAAATACAGCCCGATTCAACCCAAACACCAAACCCATTCATTTTCATTCTCAAGAGTCACAACCCCTTATTATGAGACCAACTCCCCACAAACCTCCGCCCGCGGCTTGAAGGTTAGCATCGGCCCCTCACACCACGAAGCAATGATATCAAAAAGCTGATACTCATCCGGACGATGGCGTCCCGTTTGATCCCCTGGCTTTCCGGCACCCACCATCCCCGCTTCTCCCGTGGCGTTCTCAAAATCAAAGTACCACAACATCTTCGCAATGGTTAAACTCGCCTCCAGATATGCCATGGGCTTGCCTGCACAACTGCGGTACCCGATCTGGAACGGCGCAAACGCCTCGCGCATGTGGCGGCGCGTCTCATCGTCTCCTTCGAGCCAACGCTCTGGTTTGAAGGCGTACGGTTCAGGGAAGTACTCTGGATCGTGGTGAAGAGTATAGAGATTTACACCTACCTGGACGCCCTTGGGGATCACGTGGCCGTCGACAATGAAGGGTTTGCTCCCATCGTCGTTGGGGTTCAGTTCGCGCCAGAGGGCGCCGTTGACGGGAGAGGAGATCCGTAGTGCTTCGTCAATACAGGCGCGGAGGTACTTGCAGCTGGAGAGTTGCGGACCGCTATGGATCTCATCGCTACGCGAAAAGGAGGTGCGGATCTCATGGCGGAGTTTGGTGTAGCAGGTGGGGTTGCGGGCGAGGTAAAAGAGAAGGGCGCTTATGCCTGCTGCTGTTGTGTCGGCTCCTGCACGGTGTTAGTGTTAAGCGACTTTCGTCATCAAGGAACGTGCAAGGAGAGACGACATACCGGCTGGAATGAGGAACAACGCCTCGGACCACATGTCGCTTTTTCGGAACTCGGGATCATTCTCGAGCTTATCAGCGACCTGAGCGTAGAGATCACGCCGCGAGTCACGGCCTTCTGCCATGCGGGTCTTGATCATGTTCTCGATAAGCTCGAACAACTTCCTTTGGGCCGAGAGAGTGGCGTAATGCAGAAGGAATGCGATGATACGAGACTGCAGACGCGGCCATTGCATGACGAGGTTGTTATGTGCTGCACTCGCTTCGATGCCGTCTTGAAGGGAGCGATAGCGTTCTTCTGTCTGCGTCTTCATGGGGTATCCGAATGCCAGCAGACCCATGATATCCATACCCAGTCGGCCACAGCTCTCTGACATATTCACAGCCTCGGACTTCAGACTCGCTGCAAGGAGTTGTTTGAGGAAGATATCAATCTGCCCAATCATGGTGGGTTCGAACTCTCGCATGGCACGCTCCGAGACGCCAGCTCCAAGGAGACGACGCTTGGAGCGGTGCACGAGCTTGTCGACTACGCTGAAGATATTGACTGAGCCGCTGTAGCCGAGAGTGGCGAGGTAGACGTGGGACTTGACCACGCGGTCGTTATCGTAGATGTCTGCAGATTGTAAGTGGATGAGCAGTGACTGATGATGGTGAAATGCTTACCATGGAGGGCCTTGGCACTGTTGAAGACGAGGCGATTAGGGGCTACTCGGACGATGTTGCCTGACCTTATTAGCTGGTGATAAGTCTGGTAAGAGCCGGGTACATACCGTATTTCAGATGATTCTGATGGTTAACCAGATGTAGTCGTCGCTGACTGGCAAATAGGCCGAGGTAACCCTCCGTGAACTTGGCTACGAAAGGTCCTGGATACTTGCGTAGGGGATGCAGAAAGAATCGGTAGGCGAAGACGGCAAGCCACTGTATCTGTTAGTGCTGGTACTCTTGCTAATATGTTTGATAGATGACCCACGTAAACGATGCTGATGCTGACGACGTACTTTGCCGCCAGCGAGAAGACCTGAAGCACGGCCATGCTAGTGACTGCCGTGGTCTTCTCAAACCAACCGAAAGAAAGAAAACGAAGAAAACGAAGAAAGATGACAATGTCGGTGCTATCGAGTAAGCTGACACTTTCGAGGGGTGAAGTATTATATAGTCGTGGAAGTCGATTGGCTCCCTCAGGTCGAGGGTTACCATGAGCACATTATATACTGGTTGACACATCCGATCAGGGGTACGATTATTCCATCTATCTCAAACCCGTACACTAATGGTTTCTGACCTCCCACAGCCTCGCTTCATTTCCCCTCAGTTCTCGCAGCATCCCAAACTTATTCGCTCTGTTAACTCTTGTTAACTCTTATGGGGTTAACTCCGTTTTCTCTCCGAGGTAAGGACCAGCGTATCCGTCTGCAGATTCATTACCTACCTAAGGACCACGATAGCACAGGCCTTCGCAGCATCACCCCTCATCGACATAACAATGCACGGAATACAGAATAGATTCCTTCGTATCCATCTCAACGGCGGCTAACTCAATATTCCGACGCTCAGATTTTGAGGTGGGCGGCGTGCATCACATACGTCACCGGATCTCGTGTGACATCTTCAGCTGTGATGATGGACATGCGCGCTTGCGACGGCATTGCCAATTGACATTGCCAAGCCAACAAGCAGACCCATGCTGTTTCGAAAGAAAATGAGGATCAGTTCGTTAGCGTGAAGACCGAACTTTTAGACGTTGGACCCCTGCTTAAGGTGGTTTCTTTCGAGGTTAGGAAACAAGGGGCCTCTGTCGTCGACGACACTATGGTTTTCCATGCAGCCAAGTATCTCCCTATTCTAGTTCGACGCTCGTTCGACCGGTCCTCAGCGGTAATTGGTGAGGTTACATGGTGATACTACCATTGGTAGGGATAGGGTCAGGGTAAGGGTAGCAGTGTTGTCGAATCTGAACTGCCGATGACAGTCGGCGACATTACCCAGAGTTGCTAATTAGCCCCTTTCCCAGGACGCGCATGGCCATGCCACTGCCATGCATGCGCATTCATACCTACATATGTAGGTATTCCATACCTAATACAGCGGGACGAGTTCTGAAGCAGCTGCTGAATGCCGTCAGATTCTTTATCTTGATGGAACTTGATCACCGACGAAGAAGCTGGAGTCGTAGTCCAATTCGACAGCGACGTCATGAAGGGTTAATTTTCCCTTGCTTGGCTGCCTCAGTAGCTGCAGAGTCCGGACGATCGCATTCTTAGCATGCATGTGTGTCGCATGCTCCCTTTGTTTAGGGTCTGGGCTGGGAGTAATTAGCAAGCACCCTAGTTTTCGATGGGTAGGTACTTTCTTCCCTTGCCGCTCCATGGAATATAATCTACCTATTCCGTGGCCTCAGAGAATTCAGGTCTAGCGCTGATGAATTAGGAGCTATCTCGCAGGAATCGAAGACTTCACTGCTACTACTAGAAGGGTGCAGATGGTGGGATCTGTTGGTCAGACGGATTCCATGGTCCCATTGGTAGATTCGCCGCCCCTCTATGCCCGCGCGGGGCGGAGTCGTTATCAACGTCGGTAGGAGACAGACAAGAAAAGCCAGACGAACGGGACTCGGCCGAGCTCGGTATGCGGTATGCGGTATGCGACATCGGCGATGTGGTCGTATCGCCAGCGTCACTGTCGTTTCTTCACTAGGTACTGCAGCAGCAGCTCGACGAAGCAGGAAGCTGCCGGACCGGAGACCAGGACAGACCGACAAAAACGTATAGAACACGGCGTTCATGTTCGCGATCATGCCTGCCTGTCTGTGCATGGCGCAGACGACATGTGATGATCCCCCGCCAATGTCACCGGCATGGTTGACGGTACCCTACCTATAAGCTTCTGGCTATTATAGCGGCACGGACTGGCCATGGGTAGGGGACCAGACTCGTGGTATGACCGAATATGGAATTCAGATCCCGCGTCGTCAAAGCATGCGTGGCTTTTGGGTCGGTGGGTCGTGGGTCGTCAACCCACAGATAGGTCGACATCCATCCTACAATGCAGTGTTGGTTGCGAAATCAGGATTGTCATGACCCCTCTCTGTCACAAGAATGAGGGGTCCAACAAGTCGAAATGAGACATGTCTTGATATCGTCGTTTCACTTTGATTCTTGCCTCGATTCAGAGACCCGCTGTCTCGGACGGGGGTCTCGGCGAAGCAGGATTCGGAGTCCTGGATGTAGGTCTCGTAAGGCCAAAGTGGCTGTCCTTTTCTGTCCTGCTATGCCACCCCCAAAACCTGTTTATAGAAGCTCCCTGTCATAACCAGACTGTAACCATATTTACCAAGGAAGCAAGCAGGTCGTCGCCGGTAAAGCCGAACCTCGAAATCCGAGAGCCATTCCATTATGCACGGACCCGTTGACAACTACTCGTTCCCGGTAACCAAGAACGCCAACTACCTACCAACACCGAACAACTGTTGGTTGGATCTCCCTCGAATCAAAAAAAATTTTGCGCAGGAGTTAGCCTACCAAGACCCCGGATCAAGTGTGTCGTGTTGGGAGTGTTGCGTCCTTTTGTTACGTCGTACCGGTCCTTGTCGGAAGACTCGACCACAAGTGTTCGTGCACCTTGTGCCCCAGCTTTCCCCTCTCCTGGGCTGACTGTCAGAAAATAGTTGAGACCCAGCACCGAGTCATCGGTAGTCTGTCATCACTATGTAAAACAAGACGACGACCGACCGACCGAGCGGCGGAATGCGGAATATGGTAAGCAGTGACACTACAAGTATTCGCGCGGCTTAAGCAGGGGATCTCGTTTGTTCTAGTCGACTCGGAGCCGCTGGGTACGAACTGTTTAGGTGTCGTATGTCGATGGCCGTCGCATTCAACAACATTCAATGTTCATTAATCGTGAAACATGTTCTGCAAACTCGCTCGTGGGTCCAACAACAAAGACGAAAATTAGGGTGGTAGGTCGGTATCTCAACATAGCGCCGACGCAGACAATTGGTAGAAATACGGGACGGAATAACACGCTGGACCTTCTGATTCTGATCAAGCCAGATTTGCTCCCCACTGTTGTTCCAACTGTTCCTAGCTCATAACCAGACCGGCACGTTTTCCCGCTCTACCCATCTGGTAACTAACACGTTCTAGCTAGGTACCTAAGTTAGGAGCAAGAACGCACAACACCGTACATACTCGTACCTACATGACAATCATGTTATCTCGACTCTTCAGCCGGCAGGCAAATGCCCTTCTAGACCAGTTGAGTTGTCCCAGAACCCTGAATATAACTCTTTTGGTACGGAACAGGTAGGTAGAGATCTCGGGATCTGATGGATGGCTTCAGTACGCACGTCAGTGGAGTTGGTCAACTAATAAACTGTGGATCTGTCGCCTCAGACTCACAAGTTACGGTCGCTACATAACTGGGCAATCGATTCCTGTGGGACCGAAGATAGCTACGTCACCGCGAGCGAGACGGCCGGAATTCATCCCGCTTTTAACGGGGACCGGAGGATGCACGGGAATGTGTGATTACCGATTTTTTTCATGCGCTCAATTTTCTGATCTTTGTCCTGTTCTACGGAATCCAATCAGCAATAACGAGAAAGAATACGAACCACCTACTTGCCGGACACAAACTGCTGAGTTACGTCCTCATTCTTGACTTCCTCTGACTTTGACCATTATTGTATTACTATCTATCTACCTATTCGAGCTTCGAGCGACCTACTTCGTACTTGCGACAAGTACGGGATATCTAGAGGTATGTGATTCGGGGTTCCACCACCGGCTCCGACGCTCTCGTTCGAAAAAGGGATTCGGTCGGTTGCCATGATGTAAGCAGGTCGTTGCCCGGTAACGACGACCGCCGAAGCACCTCGCTTGAAGCCCGAATGCCGCTCATTCCTGGCTGATTACTTCATTCGCTGTTGAAACTGCGTCTTTAAACCCTCCACTTGCCGACCGATCCATTCCTCGGCTCGAATCTCCTCGTCCTCCTCGGGGCCGTCGGGGATTCCGGCGCCCCGGAGCTGCTTCATGACGCACTTGTTCTCCGGTCGCACAAAGTAGACGACGCTGTAGCGCGGGAACCTGCCTTGTGCGCCCGGAGCCGGAATCACCCGGTGTCGCCCTGAGCAGAGCACGCCGTTGGTAAACTTGACCGCGCCGTCGCCTAGATTGATTACTGCGATTGTAGTTAGCTTATTGTGTTAAGTATAGCGTGTCAAGACTGATAGATCAGAAATCATTGTCCCATGGAACAAGACGGAGTACTCACTCGCACAGCCCTTCTTCGGCTTCACCCAAAGCCACTCTCCAGGACTATCAGGCTCATGGTTGAGGAGCTCTGCTTTGTGAGCAGACTCGGACCAGACCTGAAGACCGCCGAGCCAATTCATCAGAATGGTGATGCTAAGAGAAACAGATTAACACACTTTCTCCATTTGGATGGCAGAATAGGGGCACATACGTGCCAAAGTCAGTATGACTAGGCGTCTGGATCTCGGGCATATCCTCCGTATCACGGGGCGGACCCCGTGTAAGCCGCACATGGTCGCCCGAGGCTTCCTCGAGACGATGGCGGCGCACGAATTCGACGGGATCGACGCCAAGCTTGATGGCGAGGATTCCCATAATGGCCATGCCAAGGCGGTGCGCCGCCACGATGTAGTCCCGGAACATGGGCTTTGTGGCCTTGATTAGTGCCGGCCAGGGCTTCTTCATCTGCTCATCAGCTGCGATCACTGTTTATCGTCAGTATACCCATCGTACCCTGGCGCCAGCCGGCCCACTAATACTATTCGAGACGGGTTTCAGCTCGTACGGGTTGTAAGTACCCCGCCCACGAGAACAACGAGAAAACGAGATTACTGATATAAAATACAAAAAACAGATAAAGGACAAAAGAAGGAGAAGAGAAGAGACGAGATAGAAAAGAAGGAAAGAAGAAAAACGACGGAAATTGAAGTGGAATCTGTCTCACTCTCATCCTTGCCCACGTTATAAAACTCCGCCGTGTCCCTCGTGCCAGCACTATCCGCATACGTCGCGCCCGCCACTTTATACCCATCCAACGAGCCCCGACCACTATCGAACAGAATCTTCGACTTCTCCTCTACAGGCAACCTGAACACATCCTCCGCCACACCGGCAATGCGGCCGGCACCTTGCGCAATGGCCTCACCTGTCGGGTCACCCTCGAGTTCGAGGTAGAAGAAGCCCCGGCCCGTGCAGGCGGCGAACATGCGCTCGCGCTCGGCCTCGCCTGCGTCTGACGGGTCGAGGAGCTCGCGCAGGGAGATGGTGGCGAGAGACACGGTCGGGAGATCATCCGGGAAATCCGGATATTTCTCCGGCGTGAACTCCCGGGGAGGAAGGTCGTTATCTGAGTGAGGCATGGGGGATTATCCGTGATAAATTTGGAACGTAACGTTGATGTATGTAAGTGATTGTTTTGGGACAGAGGTTGTAGTAGGAGGTAGTGATAGGCGGGGAGTAGGTAGGTAGATGTAAATAGAGGTGATGTGTAAGTTGGTAGCTGGTGTGGGGGCCAAGCTGGTCGTGAACTAATGTAGGTCTTGCGGGCGAGCGGGCGAGTAGTTTGGCGCCTCCGTCGATCACGGCTCGATCCGGTTTCCCACGGGCTGATAAAATGCGGAACAGCTACGCAACAGGCGCGGCCTGAATACGTCACTGTGGGCGGCACTTGCACTATTTATTGACGCGTCAGGACTGTCAATGATAGTGTTGATTCGATTCCGAAGGTTACCCGGTAGGTGTTTGCAGTGGTGGGCGACTGACGCAGTACTCGGAATGAATTGTAGGTACGCACTCTCTTCTTCTCCGATTGATTGATTCACCGGAAGAGGGCGTGACATGACTACCTACGCAGGTCATTATAGGTCCCGTGCGCGCTGGGTTTGCGAAGCGAAGCGAAGCGAAGCGAGATTCTCCAACAAAGTCCGCAAGGGAGGGAGGGAGGGAGGTACAGTGAATGTACCGTACCGGTTGTTTCATTCGATGAAGCAAACCCCCTTTTTGGAGGTAACTCGTTCTAATCGCATTTTGTCGCAGTGTATTGGCATCCCTGGACTGGGTGCTTCATCGGATGAATGGATGATGGATGGATGAACGGATGGATGAATGGCAAAGGTGAAGAGGTACGGAATATTACAAGATGGTGTAGGACCATTCGCTTGCTTGTTCGACCTGGGCATCGTGTACGCGTTGCGTTGCGTTGCGTTGCGTGGTGGTGCGTCGTCATGATTATTGTGATTACTGACGGGATACCAAGCAAGGGATGGATTTCAATGCTTGGGAGACGTCAACAGACCCGTGCCACGCGGCGTACGGAGCTGGATTTACGGCCGTATTGCGATGACGACGACGACGCCGTAGGACCCGGTGGTATTCGAACCGTCGTGTCATCTTGGTAGGGCTGGTCCGACGAACGAACGAACGAGAGCAGGTTTTGATTAATGATCGTGATTGATTATTCATCACGTGGGATGTTTTTGACGGGGAAGGATTCGACGCGAGTCGTGACGGGGTATGGTGAACTTGAAGTTCTTTCCGAGTTGATTGGGTTCGGTTGGGTGGCTTTCTTGAGGGGGGCCTTGGGAGTCAAGACTGGTCGTGGCAAAGACGTGGAATAGGTGAGAATGGCTTCTTTGCGTCGTGTAAGGGACTGATTGAGCTGGGAGCTACCTATACAAAATCCAAGTTGTCATTGCGACGCGAAAGAGGAGAGTATAGGTATGAACTCCGAATCTGTCGAGGACGCGAATGGATTGACAAACGGTGACTGAGAAGCAATCAACGCGATTGATCCGAGTCATCGGGACTCGAAGATCTGGGCATTCTCTTCTGAACACGACTGATCAAGGCGAACACTGACTGTTCGGCAATCAAAGCGATTGAGCCGAGTCATCGGAACTCGAAGATTTGGACATCCTCTTCAGACTGACGAGAAGTCAAACCGATACCACGAATCGCAATGATCATGGACGCCTGGATGCGTCGAGGAACCAAGTCAATTGACACATTGGTGCCAGAAAGCCTGATGGACGCCTGATCAGATTGAGCACGATTGATTAAGACCGACGGTGACTGAGAAGCAATCAAAGCGATTGATCCGAGTCACCGGGACTCGAAGACCTGGGCAACCTGTTCGGATTGACTGTTCGATGACGAGGAGTCAAACCGATGCAACGGCTCGCAACGATTTAATGAACCCCGGAATGCGTCGAGGAACCAAGTCAAATGACATATAGGTTCCAATAAGCCAGATGAACGGCTGATCAGAATGGACGCGATGGATCAAGGTCGACGGTGACTGTTCGGCAATCAATGGGATTGATCCGAGTCATCGGGACTCGGAGATCTGGACATCTTGTCGACACAAATGGCCGATGACGAGGAGCCAAACCGATATCGGGTCGCAACGATTATGGACGCCTGGATGTGTCGAGGAACCAAGTCAGTTGACATATTGGTGCCACGGGCCTGATATTCGAATGCCTGATCAGGTTGACCACAATTGAACCCGATTGAACACGATTGACCAAGGTCAACGGTGACTGTTCGGCAATCAGAGCGATTGATCCGAGTCATCGGGACTCGAATATGGGGGCATTTTCTTCGGACTGACGGGAGTCAAACCGTTGCAACGGATCGCCACAAGTGCTTAAGCTTTCGACCTACGTTCAGTTGTCGCAAATCATGGCCTCCTGATCGACTCGGATAGTCGCCTGGTCGGTACTGGTCCTCGTCTCTCGGGGTTCAGATTCCATCACGAGTTTCGAACAAGTGACTGCTTCGCTCAGGTATTAGTCAAGGGGACGCGAGCCGAATTGATGGGAGACCCGAGCACGTTTGATCTCAGACCAAGAGCGATAGGGAGACGTCGACTCAGTGAGAAACGATACATCGGAATCTCTGACTGGTCGATGCGCAGGTGCTACGAGTTTCTGCGTCGAAGTCGCCCTCAAGGGTCCCAATGAAGCTACGCAGCCCTGTGTAGCCGGGTCTATCATCTTGACAGTCAGCCTCTGGCAAACGACAACGATTGCCGCACTGAGATTCTTGAGCACCTCGGTATAAATGCGCATCATCCAGGATCTGTGCCGTCGCGTCAATGTGCTTCGGATCCGAGGATCGAGTGACGGTGAAATCGCGAGACCTTCATCGAAGACAAGAGACTTAGCATCCGATCCATTCTCCACGGCATAACCTTGGCATCGTGTTCTGTAGAAAAACGCCGGAGACTCTTGCGAGAAAGGTGCGCAGTACCAGCAGTAGTTTCATCATCAGGCGTCCTCCATTGCTCGACTCGACGATTGGACGTACGATCTCTGTGACTTCAAAGTCCGTCATCAGGGTCTTCGCGCAGACTTTGAAGCGCCGTGTTGTCGAGTTGCCTCGTCTCGAAATTCAGTCACTGACGAACGGTAACTTTTCGCGAAAGAATTTCGAAGAGGCGGCGCCGTATCCATTACCTGAACCTCCCCTCTAAGTGGTGCATCATCGTCCATGACCTGTGTCTCGCATAGGTACCTCCATATCCGGCATCGGGAGATCTTGGGTCAACCGAAGTCAATAGGCTCGTTCCGATCCTCTCCATGGTCTATGAGGCATCCGATATTAAGATGGGATATCCTCTCGGGTTGCACCGAAGTCCAGGTTCCCCGTGGGAAGGGGTGCGAAGTAGAATTCGATGTCAAGGCGCCAGCCAATGCTCGACTCGACTAAGCACAAGACGAAGAGAAAGATGGGCTTTGACGTAAGGTAGACTGGTGCTTTGACTCCGTCAACGAAAGAAGGATTAGGCATCGACTGCAGTCATGTGTTGCGTGCTGACGTTCTCAGGAGAAGATACCACGAAGCATAGTGGTGTCGAAACTCCTAGTGACGATGATCGTGGCTTCATACTTGACCGTCCCTTTGAATCCGCTGACGCAACAAAGGCCCGGCATCAACTGCAGTCATATGCTGCGTGGCTGACTTTCGCAGGAGAAAACATCACGACATAACATCGCACCGTCGGCACTCCCGTTGGCGAAGATCATTATCATGACCGACTGATGTGACCTAGAAGAACTTGAGATTGTCCGAGGGCGTTATTATCCCGGTGATAGAAGTCAACGCGCGCATGCTCAAGTTCCCGCAAAGTACCCTACACATGGGATATTGCGCTGTAAGATTCGAAGTCAGGCACCCCCATTACTTCTCGACCATCCGAATAGACGAGGAGGAAGACAATCTTGACACTAAATCGTTCCCTTGATGCCGTCAACGCTATAAGGGCTAACCATTGGCTGCAGTCGTACGTTGCGAAGCTGCCTGTCGCATGAAGAACTGTCGGAGCATCGATACTCCCGTTGACGAAGGTCATGATATGGAACTAAACGAAGTTGTCGAAGATTGTCGTATATTGTCGCGATGGCAGATATGTCGATGCACACTTGCTCAAGTTCTCGCAATGTCCGACGCACAAGGGGCATCCGTGAGGCAGTGCAGGTAATGGATGATAGGAGTGAAGTGAACGACAATAGTCAAAAATAAAAGAAGAGACGTAGTACTCTGCGCTGTAAAAAACGAATCAACCGAGGTCCTCGTAAAATCCACTACACAGGAGAACTCGTCCAGGCAGAGCAGGACGGATGATCCGAGTGAAGGACATAACCCAAACAAAGAATGGACCGAAGAAGAGCAAGAGTATGCCAGCATGGATGGGGACGAATGGATTAACTGAGGTCCTTGGACTGGAGCATGTCACGTGGGATTTTATGTCGTTTCTTTCATTGTGGTCCATTGATATTGCGTTTTGAGATGTAAGCATCCGTGAGTGGGCAGGTTGGTCGGGGACGAACGGTTGTCAACGTGAGACTCACGGGACCTGGAGAAATGCAGCTACCCGGCCTCAACCTTCCTCTGTATAGTACCGATTTACTCTGTGCACTTTGTCATTCAGATGGCACCCGCATCATGTCAACTTCACGTATGTCTTGAAAAGCAGTTCCGGACCAAAGTTGACTCCTGTTTATCCCCATTGCGCTCCCCATGGGTCCTGTTTCCATTCAAGAAGTTACTTCTGCTGAACAATTAACTTGTTGTGCTAAAGGCAAGACATTAATCATCTGACAGAATAACTAAGAAAATTCGCCTTAGCTCTTCATATCTACTGCCGACTCGACGACAGATGCAGTTAACCTCGTAACCACCCAGCAACAACACTGATAAAGCTCATAACCCTCAATATTGCCCTCAGCTGAATTTTGTTTTGTTATTCACGTCGACGTCTGATGAAGATTCACATTGACATTGACTTCGATTTCGTTGTTGTGTTGTTGTCTCATGTACATCGGGTCATGTGAAGCAACATTTGGTTAAGATCGAGTTCAGTTCATCGCCATCGCTCCTCACACGTCCCGACAGCTACCATTCCATAAACTCATATCTGTATTGAACATTATTATCGTGGAAACATCTACATGTAACTAGCTTCACATCCTATAGCAAGATTCCAAAAGTGCGAGAAATAGCCAAAAGAAAGCCATCTCTTGGATTCGTTTGCGACTCGACGACGACGTGGTGCATGGATGACATGTTGCCCACCTACCTATTATCTAGCAACGACACCCACATAAATTCAAGAATCACAAACCTCAACGGCACGAAAAACATTGCTCCAACTTATCCACATAAATAAACACCTCATGTTGCTCCGAATGTCGTCACGAGCTAGGTAACTAGAAAAGTTGAGGACCTTGAGGGTAGATCCATAAGTAAACAAACCCGTTTCTCCAGTTTTCAGAGCTCAGCTTGACCTTAGTTCAACACATCGCCACTCCTCACTCACTCTTCCTCATAGTAACACTTCACAACTCACAACACCATCTCGCAAACTAAATCAAGAAAGACACAAAGATCACGAAACAACCAAAGACAAAAAGAAAAAGGAAAGAAAAATGGGCCGCACCGAACCAACAATCGTAAAACCACCCCCCGCCTTCCGTCGCGACAACCGCGCCAAACGCGCCCGGAACACCATCAACAAGGTGATTCCGGCCATCCTGGTCGCGCATCCCCGTGCCCAGCGGGGAATCGCGCGGTCGGAGCTCATTATCGATCCGGCTCCTTTCGTCCCTAGGGACCAGCAGCAACAACAGGTCGGTGGTGGTAATGGGGATGAGGATGAGAATGACGGCAAGGAGGGACATGGGAAGAAAGGTGGAAGACGGAAGCACGGTGGTGAGGACCGCCGTAAAGGTGGGAATCATCGACACGATGATGATGATGAAGGGAAAAAGGCTCGTGGACAGAAAAGCCCGCACGAGGAACAGGTTGTGAGCGAGGATGTGGAAATCCCGGCTCCTCGCATCAAGCTAGTCGTCGCCGATACGCTAGCAGCCGCGCATGCACTTGTTGAGTCTTCTTCCGGGTCTAAGCGTCTCCACAACGGCAACGGAAAGGATCACGCGGAGACGAACAGCCATGACGGGAAGAAAGTCAAAGTGGGCATTCTCAATATGGCGTCTCCCCTGGAACCGGGCGGTGGGTTTCTGAATGGTGCGACGAGTCAGGAGGAGGCGCTTTGTATGCGCACGACGTTGCTTCCGGGGTTGAGGGATGAGTTTTATAGATTACCGGAATTGGGCGTTGTGTATACGCCTGATGTGCTTGTTTTCCGGTCTTTGGACAACGGGGATGCGAATGCGGACAGTGAGAGGGATTTGTTGCCGAAGAATGATCGTTGGTTCGTGGATGTTGTTAGCGCTGCTATGCTGAGACTTCCCGAGACGGATGATGGACGGTATGCGCATGCTGCGTATCGCGAGATTGTCGTCAAGAAGATGCGGGCTGTTTTGCGCGTTTTCGCGGCGAAGGGGTGTTCTAAGGTTGTTTTGGGCGCCTGGGGATGCGGTGCCTACGGCAACCCGGTGGTGGAGATTGCGGAAGCATGGAGGAAGGTTTTAGGACCTGTGGATGCCCCTGGTTCAAGTGATAAAGGGAAGAAAAAGAACCGAAAAGTCGAACAATGGGGTGCGGTTATCGAAGACGTCGTCTTCGCGATCAAAGATGAAGGATTGGCTAGTGCTTTTTCGCACGCATTCGGCGAGGAAGTCTTGCCGATTTCTGCGCCGGAGGTTGAAGAACGCGGGTCTTCGTCGTCTACGGTTGGCGAGGAGGACGACGAGGAAGCTATTGAGGCTGCGCGTATCAATGAGGTTCGGGAGAAGATCAAGCAGCTTGAGTTGCAGATTGGACAGGCTCGAAGCCCGCATTTCAAAGCTGGGTTGGAGAGTGTGCTTGCTGGACTTAAGAAGCAAGTGCCTGCTAATGACGGTCAGGAGGATCAGAATCATGAAGAGTGTCAGGAGGATTCGTCACACTCTGAGGGTGTAAACACGCCCGAAGATAGTGACAGCGACGACGACGAATACACAAGCGATGTGGACGAGGTTCACGGATCGGGTACAGGGAACAATGTAGTGTAATGACAATGATCTACCACCATGCGGTGTTCGCATAGACAAATTCATCCTGGAAGCAAAGTATTTGCCAATCCTACTATCTCT
Source organism: Xylariaceae sp. X3-2 (assembly GCA_028637685.1). Lineage (NCBI taxonomy): Eukaryota > Fungi > Ascomycota > Sordariomycetes > Xylariales > Xylariaceae > Xylariaceae sp. X3-2. The sequence goes on from JAJFDI010000020.1 coordinate 217,306, forward strand.
TTCTGTTGTAGGCGACGACAATAAATCCCGCCACCGCTCTCCGCGTGTATGGGCAGCGTAATCTCTCCCCTGAGGTATCTTTTGTACGAGTATGTGAGTGTGTGTTCAGCCACGACCTGGTTGTTTTTATGTGTTCAGGGGAGGGGATTTTTTGTTGTTTTGTTTCACGAGGAAGATAGAAAGTAGTATTACATGAATTCGTGGCACAACGCTACAAAAAAAGGAACCCTGAAAAATCTTGGATCTATAGAACAATCATGCCCAGACGCCCCCTATGGATATTTCTTGTGTGACTTTCCGACGACGACAGTTTTGTTTATAGGAGAAGCTCGAGAGGGTTCTCAACAACCTTCTTGAACTCCTTGATCCACTCACCACCGACGGCACCGTCAACGACACGGTGGTCGAAGCTGGCAGTGACGGTGATCTTGTCATCCCACTCAATGGAGGTGCCCTCCTCGCTCTCAACGGCAACGGGGACCTTCTTGGTGGTGCCAACAGCGAGGATGGCAGCCTGAGGGGGGTTGATGATGGCAGTGAAGTGGTCAACAGCAGAGTTCATGCCCATGTTGGAGATGGAGATGGTACCACCCTGGTACTCCTGGGGCATGAGCTTGTTGTCGCGAGCCTTCTTGGCAAGCTCCTTGACGGTAGCAGAGATGGACTCGAGACCGCGACCCTCGACGCCGGTGACGATAGGGGTGATCAGACCAGTGGGGGTAGCAACGGCAACGGAAACGTCGACGTTGTTGTACTGGCGGATGACATCACCCTGCCATGAGGCGTTGACGGCGGGGACCTTCTTGCAGGCAACGGCCATGGCCTTGATCAGGAAGTCGTTGACAGAGAGTCTGTACTTGCCGTCGGCAGAGGCGTTCAAAGCCTGGCGCAGCTTGAGGAGCTTGCTGGCGGAGATCTCGCTGGTAACGAAGAAGTGGGGGTTGGTCTGGGTAGACTCCTGGAGACGCTTCGCGATGGTCTTGCGCATGTTGGTGACGGGGGCATCGACGAAAGAAGCGGCGGCGGCAACGGGAGCGGAGCCAGAGGTGGCCTTCTTGACGTCCTCCTCGGTGATACGGCCAGCAGGGCCAGTACCCTTCAAGCTGGCAATGTTGACACCCTTCTCGAGAGCCAATCGCTTAGCGGCGGCGCTCATGTTGGGCTCACGGTCAAGAGCAGTCTGGATTCTGCCCTGGGAAACGTATTGAGCGGGCTCGGGAGCAGAGGTAACGGCGGGGGCGGCAGCGGCGGGCTCAGGCTTCTTCTCCTCCGTGGCGGCGGGGGCAGCGTTGCCACCGGCATCAGCCAAGGTGAAGGAAGCGAAGGCAGAGACATCGGTACCCTCCTCGACGAGAACAGCAATGGGCTATTAAATTGGTCAGTAAATTATAAGTCAACAAGTAAACCAAGCAGATATACAAAAGTACGTACGTTTCCAACGGCAACGTCCTTCTCGCCGGCATCCTTGAGAACCTTAGCAATGACACCCTCTTCCTGGAACTCAAAGTCCATCTGGGCCTTGTCGGTCTCGATTTCGACGAGCACATCACCGGGGGCAATGGCATCACCAGCCTTCTTCTGCCAAGCGCCGATGTTGCCCGAGGTCATGGTGGGCGACAGAGCGGGCATCTTGATGATCGTGTGTGGGGGGAACGAGGCATAGTATCTGGCCAGAGGGGAGAATCCAGCGGACACCCGCTGGATGGCCTGTCTTCTTAATACGGCACCGAACATGGTGAATATGGTTTTTGTTTGAGTGATGGGTATAGGAGGATGGATGTTAGTGAAGACGTCCGAAGACAAGGCCGACGAGCCTAAGAAGCCTGGCCGGAGTGGAAGGAGGATCGGGTGGGGAGGAGCTGAGGGTCAATTGAAAAAAACCGGACAACCACGTGAAATCCGGACTAATGCGCTGAATACGGCAAGTCGGACTGGCAAGAGCTGGCCTGGCTGATTGCACAGATGAAGTTGCTTGTCGGAGTCGCGAGGAGGAGGTGCTGATGAGGAGTGGTGGGATTGTCCAGGATGAGGTGAGTAAAAAAAATGTCCCATCCGGAGTCACTCTGGCTTGATACAGGTCGGGGAATGAATGTTGAGCTGGAGTGGATGAAGGCCGGACGCCGGGGGTTGTGATTGGCCGAGAAGCTGCTGTTAGGTGGGGCGGTGCTACTAATACGGCTGACTAACACAGACCGAGATACAGTATCTACACGGTTTCTGATACGTTTCTCGCAAGATAACGTTTTAAGATGAGATCTGCTACGGATCGTTGAGCTTTTAGATTTATCTTCACTCGTACAAACAAGAAACCCAATCTGACCTGTAGTAATATCCAATTCATGAAGCTGTTGTATCTCGGTACAGATCGGGATGAGATGGAGCAAACCCCAACGTGAATCCGTATGCCGTAATCCGTAAAGTGTTTCGCGATCCTCCGCTGATTGGTCCAATCCCCGAGGACCCTGTCTCCACTCTTGTGCCTGTCAGCCCCACAGAACCAACGGCGAATGTTGGGACGGCTCGCTGTGGCTGGAGGACGTGTTAAGTAATCCGTAAAGTAGGTGGCTGTGGCTGCACCTGCAGCTGTGGCTGACCTACCCGCACCTAACGCGCTGCGTTCCACCGGCGACAACCGCTGCCGGGACAAAAGGTACCTCGTACTTCGTACCACCTGTTATAAACCGTCAAGGGCCCGTAATGAAATGAACACCCGTCCTGACTGACGTCTCAGCCCGAACGACGTTGTAGTCGAACTAAAAAAAGGGATCCCTAGATCCTCCGTCTCGTAACTTGTCCATGAACCACTTCCTCGATCCCGCCAGCACCACTTTATGTGTTCCGTCTTCAATTCCTTCCTTATCCCACCCACATAGTCCTAGCTTCCACGCCGACCGTTCCATCGTATAAGTGACCGTCGCCTCCACCAATTCCTAATCTACTATTTCCGTAATTCAATTCACCACCTTTCCTTCTCACCACCCGCGCCGGTTCAGATGACGCACCTTTCGATGTAAACTCGCTACTCTCTGCATGCTGTTCGAGTCCTAACTTCCCCTTCCGAGCCCCCGAGCGACCACTTCCAATTCGAACCGCGCATGGCCTACCCTTTATCTTCTAGTTCTACTCTCCACCAGCCATGAGCTCCATTGTCTTCGTCGTCTCTCCCCTCGAGACCATAGCCGCCTCGAAGGAGGCCCAGAAAAACAAACAGCTAGCCGAGCTCGCCGAGAAAGCCCTCAAGGCGATTAAGGAAGGGGGTTCGACTCCTCCCGACCCCAACGTCGTCTTTGCGCCCTTACAACTCGCTACGAAATCCGGCAGCAGCCAACTAATAAACGCCGCGCTCGACTCAATCCAGAAACTAATATCCTCCTCCTTTCTGTCCAGCCAAGTCGTTCCCGGAGCTACCAATGAAGATGGTTCCGAACCTGTTCCCATGCTCGACCGAGCTATCGATACGATATGCGACTGCTTCCAGGGCGAGATCACGCCCGTTGATGTCCAGCGCCACATCGTACAGGCGCTGCTGGCCGCCGTCCTGAACGATAAGGTGGTTGTCCACGGTGCCGGCCTGCTGAAAGCTGTGCGCCAAGTCTACAACGTCTTCTTGCTGTCACGGAGCACCGAAAACCAGCAGGCTGCCCAGGGTACTCTGACACAGATGGTTGGCATGGTCTTCGAGCGCGTCAAGACGAGACTGCATATGAAGGAAGCTCGTATGAACCTTAGCAAGCTGAAGCACAGCTCAAGTAATGTTACTTTTGACCCGGCGGAAACTGTCGCCAACGAGCAGGATGGCGACCGTCGTGACCACGACCACGAGAACGAGACCGCGAATGGAAACGGATCATCCGAAGATGTTAGCGCCGGTGCCGAGCCCGAAACTCCGCAACCACCGCCTTCAGACGATGGTGGAGTAAGACTGACGCTGAAGGACCTGGAGCACCGGAAGAGCTTCGATGATTCGAACCTCGGCGATGCTCCTACCGTCGTGACACAGCCGAAACCTGCTCGACGGCCGGCCAGGAGCATTTCCGAACAGACCACCCAGAGTGATGCGGCGCCCACCGAGGCGGATGAGGCGGAGCAGGCTCTGGAGGCTGAAGATGAGGTGTACATCCGTGATGCTTACCTTGTCTTCCGGTCTTTCTGCAATCTTGCGACCAAGATTCTTCCTCAGGATCAGCTTTACGATCACCGAGGCCAACATATGCGATCGAAAATGATATCGCTCCACCTAACCCGCATACTCCTGAATAATCACATCGCCGTCTTTACTTCGCCCATATGTACCATCACCAATACTAAAAGCAATGAGCCCACGACTTTCTTACAGGCTATCAAGTTCTACCTTTGTCTCACGATCACGAGGAATGGCGCAAGTTCGGTGGACAAGGTGTTTGAGGTTTGTTGTGAGATTTTCTGGCTCATGATGAAGTTTATGCGCGCCCCTTTCAAGGTTAGTCCCGTCGTCCGTCTTATCACCAGTAGCATGCTAAGCTCTTTTGTTTAGAAAGAAATAGAAGTCTTCCTCAACGAAATCTATTTGGCGCTTCTTGCGCGCCGAACTGCGCCTCTAACACAAAAGCTATATTTCCTGAATATCCTGACAAGATTCTGTGGTGATCCTCGAGGTTTGGTAGAACTCTACCTTAACTATGACTGTGCATCCCAGGTCGATAATATCTTCCAAACAGTCATCGAAGACCTATCCCGACTTGCGATCGCCCCCGTGACGGTGACGACTATTCAGGAACAGTTATACGAGGAAAAGATGGCCAATAGTAACACCTCAGAATGGCAGCTCAGGGGTATGCTGCCGCCACCTCTGAATGTGCGCGACATCGTTCCCCCAACTGAGCCAGAGTCAGAGATCCCGAAGGAGTATATGATTAAGCGGGCGGCATTGGACTCACTCGTGGAAGCATTGCGCTCGCTTCTCAACTGGTCTATGGCGGGCCGGCCAACCCCGAATGGAGTAGTTGTGAGCGACACGCGAGCTTCGACCGACGACATCCGAGAGTCAATTGATCCTTCCATCGCCGACAGCGGCTCTCGAGAGACGCCTATTCCTCCATCTACTCCGATTATTGAGGACGACCCGGCACAGTTGGAAAAGGAGAAGGCAAGGAAAACTGCTTTGTCTAATGGAATCCGGCAGTTCAACTTCAAACCCAAGCGTGGTATCAAGTTTTTGCTCCAGTCCGGGTTTATCGCAAGTGACAGTCCTCCGGACATTGCCAGATTCTTGCTGTCGGACGAGCGTCTGGACAAAGCGCAAATAGGCGAGTACCTCGGTGAAGGTGATGCTAAGAACATCGAAATCATGCACGCGTTTGTCGATACCATGGATTTCACCCGCCGGCGCTTTGTTGACGCTCTCCGTCAGTTCCTTCAGTCGTTCCGTTTACCCGGTGAAGCGCAGAAGATCGATCGATTCATGTTAAAGTTCGCTGATCGCTACGTCGCCGGAAATCCGAATGCCTTTGCGAATGCCGAAACTGCCTACGTGCTAGCTTACTCGGTGATTCTGCTAAACACCGATTTACACAGCTCGAAGATCGCTAAGCGCATGAGCAAGGAGGACTTTATTCGGAACAACCGGGGTATTAACGACAATGCCGACTTGCCACCGGAGTACCTCACTGGTATTTACGACGAGATTGCCGGTAACGAGATTGTCCTTAAGAGTGAGCGGGATGCTGCTGCTATTGCCGGTACATTGCCTGCTCAACCCACGGGCTTCGCTGCTGGACTCGGACAGGCTCTTTCTAATGTCGGCAGAGACCTCCAACGAGAGGCTTATGTGCAGCAATCTCAGGAAATCTCCTTGCGATCAGAACAATTGTTCAAGAATCTGTTCAGGAGTCAAAAGAGAAATGCCGCGAGAGCTGGCATCAGATTCATCCCTGCGACTTCTTTCAAGCACGTGGAGTCGATGTTTGATGTGACATGGATGTCGTTCTTCTCTGCCTTCTCCAGTCAGATGCAGAAGGCCCAGAATCTAGAGGTTAACAAACTCTGTCTAGAAGGAATGAAGCAAGCCACCAGAATTGCTTGCTTGTTTGATCTTGCGACGCCGCGCGAGGCGTTCATGTCTGCCTTGAAGAACGCGACAAATCTGAACAACCCGCAAGAGATTCTGGCCAAGAACGTCGAGGCCCTCAAGGTAATCTTAGATCTTGGTCAGACAGAGGGTAACAGTCTGAAGGAGTCCTGGAAGGACATTCTTATGTGCATCAGTCAACTGGATCGGTTACAGTTGATTTCGGGCGGTGTTGATGAAGGTGCTATTCCCGATGTATCGAAAGCACGCTTCATGCCCCCTGAGAAGTCTCCGACGAGCGATTCTCGAAAGTCGATATCGTTGGCACGGCGACAACATCGTTCTAGCACTAACTCGAAGGGTTTCTCAACAGAGATTGCTCTCGAAAGTAGATCTGATGAGGTGGTCAAGAGTATCGACCGTATTTTCAGCAATACCGCCAATCTCCACGGAGAGGCCATTGTTCGTTTCGCCAAGGCTCTTACGGAGGTCAGTTGGGATGAGATCAAGGTCTCCGGCTCTAACGACTCCCCTCGGACGTACAGCTTGCAGAAGATTGTTGAGATCAGTTACTATAACATGACGCGTGTACGTTTCGAGTGGACGAATATCTGGGCTGTTCTTGGCGAGCATTTCAACAAGGTCGGATGCCATATCAATACCGCAATTGTCTATTTTGCGCTGGACTCTCTGCGACAGCTGTCGATGCGCTTCATGGAGATTGAAGAGCTTCCCGGTTTCAAGTTCCAAAAGGACTTCTTGAAGCCGTTTGAGCATATCATGGCCAACTCTACCAACCTGACCGTCAAGGATATGGCGTTAAGATGTTTGGCGCAAATGATTCAGGCTCGAGGAGAGAATATCCGATCTGGTTGGCGAACCATGTTTGGTGCCTTCACGGTCGCCGCTCGTGATCCTAATGAGACGATTGTGAATCTGGCTTTTGAGAACGTCACCCTCGTTTATAAGACTCGGTTCGGTGTCGTTATCTCGCAGGGCGCATTCACAGATCTGATCGTTTGCCTCACCGAGTTCTCGAAGAACATTCGATTCCAGAAGAAGAGCTTACAGGCTATGGAGACTCTAAAATCGATCATACCGCGCATGCTCAAGACGCCTGAATGCCCCTTGTCGAGCAACGCCAAACCCGAACTTAAGTCGTCGGAGGCACAGTCAAGACAAAGCGGCACATCGGTGGAGGAAGGGTTCTGGTTCCCGATACTATTTGCATTCCACGACGTCCTCATGACGGGAGAAGATCTCGAGGTGCGTTCGAACGCACTTAACTATTTCTTCGAAGCGCTTCTCCGATATGGAGGTGATTTCCCGTCTGATTTCTGGGATATCCTATGGAGACAACAACTTTATCCTATTTTCATGGTTCTTAGATCTAGACCCGAGATGACGACTGCTCTCAACCACGAAGTGTTATCTGTCTGGCTCTCTACCACCATGATCCAAGCCCTTCGTAACATGATTGTTCTCTTCACGCACTACTTTGATGCATTGGAGTACATGCTAGACCGGTTCTTAGAGCTCTTGGCTCTATGCATTTGCCAGGAGAATGACACAATTGCCCGCATTGGTAGCAATTGCCTGCAGCAACTAATTCTCCAGAATGTGACCAAGTTCAGCACGGAGCATTGGTCAAAGATCGTCGGATCCTTCTGTGAGCTGTTCGAACGAACAACAGCATACCAACTCTTCTCCGCCGCAACCATCAACACCTCCACCTCCCTACCGTCACCAGCCCCTAACGGTCTCGGTTTCGACCTACCCCTTACACCCACCGGAGAATACGTCACCGAAGACTCCGCCTCCGAAATCAACGGCATGTCCGACCACATGGACGGACCCGGCTCCATCCCCGCCACGGCCGCCCACTCCCTCCACTCCGAAGAACCCACCCGCGCCCGCAGCGCCTCCCTCGCCTCCACCCCCTTAGAAGACTACAAACCCGCCTCCTCCCTCCAACAACAACCCGTCGTCGTAACCGCCGCCCGCCGCCGCTTCTTCAACCGCATCATATCGCGCTGCGTCCTACAACTCCTCATGATCGAGACCGTCAACGAGCTCTTCTCCAACGACTCCGTCTACGCACAGATCCCATCCACAGAACTCCTTCGCTTAATGGCCCTCCTGAAGAAATCTTTCCTCTTTGCCCGCCGCTTCAACGAAGACAAGGACCTCCGCATGCGTCTCTGGCGCGAAGGATTCATGAAGCAGCCGCCTAACCTCCTTAAGCAAGAGAGCGGGGCCGCGGCGACGTATATCCAGATCTTATTCCGCATGTTCGGGGACACGTCCCCGTCGCGGGCGGAGTCACGGCCCGAAGTGGAGAAGGCGATTGTACCGCTTTGCAAGGACGTTATTAAGGGGTATCTTGCGCTCGAAGAGGAATCGCAGCAGAGGAATATCGGGGCGTGGAGACCTGTTGTTGTGGATGTGCTTGAGGGGTATGCGACGTGGCCGGAGGTCGAGTTTAGGAAGCATGTACCGGGGTTTTATCCGTTGGCGATTGAGTTGTTGAATAAGGATATTGGGGCGGATTTGAGGGGGGCGTTGTTGAGTGTGCTGAGGAGGGTGGGGGAGGTGGGACTTGGGATTGAGGGGATGGTTGTTGGTGGGAGGAGGGAGAGTGTTGTTAGTTCTGCGACGGAGACGCCGGTGCATGGACAGCAGCATGGGGAGGATGAGGGGGAGATGGGGACGCAGGAGATGAGGGGGTGATGTGTGTTTGTTACTTGATGGATGTAGTTCAAGACGGAACTGTCTAACTAAATGGTGGTAGACAGGTCGTATGTAGTAGACTCCATATCCCGCGATGGTGTTGGGGTTTGATCGATTTTTACTGTTGATATCAATCAGCCGTCTGTTTGTCACCGTTTGTCTGCATACATTTCAGTCTGTCAGCGCGCTACTGGTGTTGATGATGTTGTCGTTCCCGGTTCGACTGTAAAAATGAGGCTCGTCTACCTATGAGGTAGATACCTCCTACCTACCACTCAATGCACCCTTAGACTCTAGTATACCAAGGAATGGAAGGGCTCATCAATCCGGACCTAATATACTAAAGTAATCACAGCCGGACAGTGTTGATGTTTGTCTGTATGGTGTTGTTCATACCGAACTACCATTTGTCGTTAAAGGCGTTGATGATGTTCTTTCGACTATTAGATGAGGCTTACCGACCTAGGTATTACCCACTTGCTTACTCCTGATCATATCAACCTTCATACATACAATACGGAATAACATACTCGACGCATCCTAGATACGCCGTAATATGGTACGGTTCGGCCCAGCACGGCACTAATCAATATTTCGCGGCATGTGGCATGACGTGACAGTGTATGATGCCTGTTGTGTTGAATTGATCAGGAGAGGGTGTCTTGACCGATGCTTACCTGTTCATACCAATTATCTTGTTTCTCCATTCAGTCTGTCGTTGTTAATACCTTTCAGTCTGTTCATACTCATACATATCAGTCTGGCATTGATGTTGATGTCGTCGTTGGACTGTACGAATGAGGCTTGCCTACTTGCCTACTCCTAAACATGTCTCCTTAAGATACTTACGTCCATACCTACCATCATACCATACATGTCGTCGACGCATGGTAGATAGATCATTGCCGTATACAGTCAATACATCGCATGGTATGGCATGATGACTGTTGAATCGATCTCGAGAACTTGGAAGGTATTCAGGTGGTTGATCGATCGATAGGATCAATTCTTTACTGTTGATGTCAATCATTCTGTGTTATTGTTCATGTCAGTCTGTCTGTCTGTTATTGGTGTTGATGTTGTCGTCAGTTTGACCGTATAGAAGAGGCTTACCTCCCTAACACACCTACCTATATGCCTACTTCTGAACATACCTCCATGCATCCATTACTACCGAATAACATAATTGACGCATTCTTGCTAGCCGTTTGGTACGGTTCGGCACAGTTCGGTACGGAGTCAATATCTCGCAGCGCAAAGCAGCAAATGGCATGATGGTTATTGAGTTGAATTGATCCCGCGTTGGTGTTTGGAGTGTTTTGATACGATCGATGCTTTGCCTGTTGATATTACCTGTCGGCTGTCACTGTTTAGTCTGTCAGTCTGTCTCTCTGTCTTTCTGTTTGGCATTGGTATGATCGTTGTCGTCGTTCGTTCGACTGTTGTTATTGGTTCGACTGTATGAATAGGCTTACCTCCTTACCTACCTGTCTACCTACTCCCATCCAAACCTATTTCTTGACAAGCCTACTCCCTAACATGCCTGCCTATCTCATACCTACATCCATCTACCTACAATACGGGGTCCCATACGACGTCTCCCATGCTTTCTTGTTACTCACGTCGAACGGGACGGAGTCAATATCCCCTTGGCATCGTATCGTAGCACATCGCAGCACGTGCATGGCATGGCATGGCATGATAGCTGTTGAATCGATCCCCCAATGGTGTTTCAACCGACGCTTACCTGTTCATATCAATCCATCTGTGTGATGTATGGTCCATCAATCAGTCTACTATTGATGTTGTCGTTGCCGTTGGGTTAACAGTATGAAGTGAGACTTGCTTACCTCCTTACCTGCCTGTCTAGCTACAATACGACCGCCATACATTCTCGAATGCAGCTAGATACGCCGTACGTACGGTAAAATTCAATACATAGTATCGCAGCACATTGCAGCGCATGGCATCGTATGGTAGCCCAAGATAGCTGTTGAAGCGATCACGCGAGGGTGTTTGGGGTGTCCTGATCGATGCGTTATCTGTTGATATCAATCATCTGTTGTTGTCGATATTCGTCTGTTGTGACCCATAGCACATCCGTCTGTCTGTCCGTTTGGTTGCTTGGTGTTATTGGGGCGACCGTAGGAATGAGGTTCACCTTCCTACTTCTTGACAAGCCTACTCCCTAACATACCTATCTCATACCATAATGGCATAACAAAGCCGAGGCATGCCCGATATGTCGGTCGGCACAGAATCAATACTTCGTAAGATATGCCGTGACATGGCAGCGCCGGACATGGTGGCTGTTATTGTGCTGGTGTGGTGTTTGGCGTGTTTTGATACGATCGATGCTTTATTATGATATCAGTCTGTTGTTGTTTCAACCAGTCTGTTTGTGACTATTCATACCTATCAGTCTTGCATTGGTGTTGTTGTTGTCGTCGGTGGTTCAACTGTATAACGAGGCTCGCCTCCTTACCGGCCTGTCTACCTACACTGCCGTACGGATGTTCATAAATCAGTCTGTCTGTTGGGTTGGCATGATTGTCGTTGTAGTTGGCTCGATTGTATAACTGAAGCTCGTCTACCTCCTTAACCTACCTACGTGCCTACTCCTGAATACCTACATCCAACTACCAACAATACGGAGCCCCATACGTCGTCACGGTACGGCACGGAGTCAATACCTCCCTCACATCACATCGCATCAGATCGTCTTACATCGCATCGCATCTCAGCGCAGCGCATGACATTATTCCATACACGACACATCACGACACAGCACAACATTACACGACACAGCACAACATTACACGACACGATACAGCACCGCATCGCATCGCCTGGCATGATACGGCACCGCATGATACGACACGGCCTGGTATCGCATCCCACCGCATCGCGTCCCCTCCCATCATAGCACACGACAGCCATTAAAAGGAGGCAAATTAGCCCCCTATCACCTTCTCCCGTTAATTACATCTCACCTTCTCCCTGTTACTTGCATCTCACCGAAATGAATCAAAAATCAAATATCTAATCATCAATCTTGATACATAAGTGACGCGTCATGTTCTTTCTACCAACATACGCGACAGCAAGGGGTTAAGTACGTAGGGTAGATCAGATGAGAAATCATAAAGATCGTTCCCTTTCCCGTCTGCTGTTTCTTTTATCCCATCAACTAAAGCATGTTACCTATCCCATCTCATCTGTCAATCAATCCATTCTACCAACCATCGCCATCACATCGTCACACGCAGCATGTCAATAGCCCCTACCTCACACCTAACTTACCTTACCTATCACATACCTACTTACCTTCCACTCACATCTTCGTAGTCCACACGTCCCGAACATCCCTAATTATCCCACACCGAATCAACCAGGTAAATAGGATCAGTATGCTCCCGTTCCTCCTCCTGCGTGATATCCCGTGCGGATCTGTACTCTGTATGCAGCGACTAGCACACAACTGCCGTATGGGGTTGGGTTGGGTCAGAGACCTAGGTAGGCATGGGTGTTGTTCGGCCGAATTGCGCATGAGTGGATGGATGGACAAGCTGCTGCCTGGTTAATACCTATGCGGACTTTTGTCCATCCCGTGATCCGTATCACGATATTCCGTATATCTATTTCTAGACTGGTGAGAGAGGATCCAGTCGAAGGAGTGCGGAATACTCACGTAGTTAATAAGTCGAAATCGAACCAGAGCAAGCAAAGACCACATCGAATAGAATCCAAATCGAAACCCCTCAACCTTCCATCACATTCTCGCCCGTGGCTTCAACCACATGCAGCCGGGATCCGCCCGTTCCCAACAAACAGAACCACGTCACTCCATCTCGTACAGATTTTCCGTACGGAATACATCCTTACTCACATTCTGCCCTTAATAGTTGGCCGAACTATCGCCAATTTATCTCGTGCACTATACCCCCAACGGGATGTGATAATCCGCAGTAGCGTAGTCGTATGGGCACGGTAGGCAGAGGTCCTACTTTTCTTTTCTTAGCGCAACCTGCATTTCGTTTTGCTTGCTCAAAGAGGAAAAGGAAGCCATGCCTGCACGCCGGATCCCATCCCATTCCCCATTGAATCCCACTCTCGTTACCTACCTACTGATTCGGTCTACTGCCTACTTAGCTAGGCAGTTAGGGACTTTGATATAGGTATAGGTATTCCGTAGGTAGTCTTTCCGCAGTCTATTCGTAGGTATTTGAGACGGTCGGAGAGAAAGTCGTCCCGGGGCAAGAAACTCTCCGAATCACATGATTCGATCTGGCCAGAAGGGATGTCGCGATCGCGAACTATGCCGAGATTGTCTCGGGCTGGTCCAGTCTTTTCCAACTGGTGCAAGTGACATCCTGTCGATCGAAATGTCGAGCAGAACATCGAAATGATCCTAGATATTAGGGATCTGACCTCGGTCCAGATAGCCTGCCAATATCCACAACATGGGCAATATTGACTCATTGAGGCGACTGTCAAAGATTACTGATCACGCTGGGCAGAGCATTGGCAACGATCTATGTAATCCGTAATACATAGATGTGAGATCATGTAACTCGCGTCTGACATCGGGACCAGGCTGAGCAGGTGCAGCATAACCAACAGTTAGGTCTTACAGACCCCGAACACCAGGGTCCTTCTGATTCCGGTGTTAGTTGCAGGATTGCAAGCAGGCTAAATTGAACAGACATAGGGTTCTTACTTGAGGTTCAACTGAGTAGTAGTATTCCGTAAAGAAGGCGCTTGACAACTCGAAAAGTCGGAGAAAGATCTGACTGCGTATGGAGTCAACTGGGGCCGGTGCCCATTTGCGTCACATGATATTCGGCAATGCACAACGTGCGTCAAACTGGGCTGAGCATGTTCTAAAGTGCTTTAATCTTGCTTGCAGGTTCTTTTAATAGTCGAGTTATGGGTCTTTTCCGCTCGATGGAAAGTACCGTACCTTAGAGTACCAAAAAGTTCGAGCCAAGAAGTCGAGCCAAGTGATTCCGCAACAGGGGTCCATTGACGTTTATCGATCGAACGGATTTGCGTGCTTAACTGCTTGACGTGTTGATCTGCGGCGTGGTGAATGTAGATGAGCATGCTATGATGATGCGATCTCGTGCGGCCGGATCAGTCGACCAGGTCAGATAGTGCGCATGGTTGCGGTAGCATCGAGTCAACTAATGTTGTCGACTTGTCGAGTTGCACGAGCTGTTAGACTCACGTTACACAGGTCAGATCAACTCCCTGTGCTACCACAGTGACTGCGCAGGCATTACCACCCACCAGCCCACCAACTGGGGCCACGCACCATATCACAACCCGCAACACAGCCCAACCACGTGTAAAGATTACGCCGAGGACTCGCATAAGGCTGATTAGGATTCTTGCGTCCGAATACATGCCGAGAGATCGTTCGCTCGCTTAATGACCATACGGCATAGGATGCTGCATTTATCCACGATGTCGACATCGTTTGCTGAAACGGTCAGCTTTTGCGGTCTGGACTGCATCCTGCGAGACGGGATATCTGTATCTTATCTCCGATTAGCCGCTCCTTCAGAATAACACACGATACTAAGTCATCGAGTTGTCGACCGACCGTGCCAGGTGCACCATTGAACCACTATGGGCAATGTCCCAGGTCGCTAATCGTGATCCGTGCGTCTAATCATGGGTATTCCGTAATGACCTGGGGAACCTGATCAGTCTGCGGAATACTGCGGAACACCGTGACATTATCTGCCTCATCCCCCACGAGCCGGGTTCGGGGTCCCACTCACCTGCTCCGCCCCGGCGGTGGGTATTTGCTACAAAGTGCCTGTTCAGGCATAGAAACACACACCAATGATTGGCCTTAATTCGATAACTCAAATCCCTGAGATGAGTTGCTCGTGAGACTACCTATTCGTGTTCATGAAGTGCTTAGTAGTATATGTAGGTACTACGGGATGCTCGTCGTCAAAGCAGTCGAGCCAAGTCCGACAACGGCTCGGGAGAACCGACGTTCTGGGCCCAGGCTACGGCGTAGTTACGGGATAATGGTCTTCGAGTCCGTATCGAAGTCTCATTGTCGTTCGCGCAGGCTTCTCCTCTGGTGAATGGCCCGAAGCCGCAACGTAATCGTATTTGGTCATATTGCCGATTGTCTTATAATAGAAAACGTATTGTTAATTTGTTAATAATCAGGCAGGACTCCGACCTCGCGGATACTTACCATCGCCACGCTGAGATGATCCATATACGACCACCACATGCGGCGATTGGCCGAAAATGCTCGTTGTTACGCTCAGCCTTGAAGCAAGGGCATAGGCCCATCTTGGGGACCCCTCCAGGCAATGCTCACCTCCATGCAAATGGGCAAATATCCCGGTCAATGTGACCTTAATACTACCTTTAAGTCACCGCAATTTCGGCCGGATATATGTTGCCGTCAGCCCTTTATTCCCATCCCGTCGCCCTATATAGGTAGCGTGCATAATCGACCTCTTTGGGAACAAATCCGTCCTGTTGGGATTTATGTCATTATCAGCCGTCCATCTTGCTGGGTTTGCTGGGTTTTATGTTTAGTATAAGCCATCATGGTTGGAGTACCTAAGAGCAAGCGTTGCAACTTTTGCAGAACGCGGAAAACCAAGGCGAGTGAGGCCGGCCAGAGTGCATCACCTTGGATAAGCGGCTAACGAGACGGAACCCCAGTGCGATGAGAAATGGCCCACGTGCGGAACATGTGCTCGCGCCGGCAAGATATGTTCTGGTCCGAGGAAGACCTACAAGTTTGTTGGTGAGTGGAATGGCCCTCGCTCCGGCAGTTCCTCGTCTGGTGCTGACCTAGTAGCCAACGGTAATCACCGTGAGGGATCAGACATTGTAAGCCACGCCTCAGAGACCAGCCGACCCTCATCGTCCGCGACGCATATTAGTACCGAGAGCGTCAAGAAACAACACAACTTTGACATCATACTCTCCGATTCAAAACATACGACGGCGAGCGTAGCAAACGTTCTCTTCCATCTGGTCACGAAAATACCAAAACGCCCTCAGTTGAGCCAGACGGAGCGAATTATCACCAACTTTTTATCATGCCTGAATTCGGACCCTGGAACTGGCCACGATTTGCGTATCATAGGAATGTTTGTGCCTTTGCTGCCACAATACCTGGGAGACGGAAATACTCCATTGGATCATGCAGTCGAGCTCTTGCTCACCGGTTGGACCAGCTGTCGTCGTGGTCTGCCGAGCGAGACGTGGCTCAACCTGAATATGTATAATAGGGCTCTTCGCAGTCTCCAGACTGCCCTGGATGATAACAAGCCAGCCCAAATCACTCGTACCTTGACGGCACTGTGTATTTTACAGAAAATCGAGGTGAGTCTTACCCACCTAAGCCCGGGGGCGGTTGTTGTCGATGATAGCATGTTGATTGACTGATTTCTGGGAATCCAGATTCTGTATGACTTTCAAAGAGGTTCAAACCAGGAAAATCATGCAGCGGGGCTCATCGCCGTTGTTAATAAAGCTGGCCCAGGACAGCCTATAAATGACATGCTTCTCCATGTCCTGTTCGAGGGTATTTTTCACATGGTGAGTTTGTCGACGACCGTAGCATTTGCACCTCCGAGAGACTCTTCTAACCAGATGGCTAGCTGCAAGAAGACATTCGCCAGGGCCGAGAGTGCTACTTCCATACACCACAGTGGATGAGCGCACTCCGCCAGGCCATAGACACGAGTTTCCTCAGTCCCATTCAGATGCAGATGTACCATCTGTGGGCCGAGATGACCGCTTGGCCTGGCTTAGCACGGCTAGTAAACATACTTCGAAAATGTCCGTGGAATAAGGTCGTCGCCACCGAACTGTACCGCGGGGCAACGGTGTTGTCCCGATTCTTAAATCAATTTGACCAAAGTTTCGTCGTTTCTCTCTTCAAAACCGGAGCCATCGTCGAGGTCGAGAATACGGCTCACAGTACCTTTCCCACTGGCTATCGATTCGATGACTACCAAACGGCAAAGGTATTCTGTACTCATGCTTGCTCTACTATCCTCGCTTGTCGATTCCTGCAGGAAGCAAGCAGAGTGCTAGGAATCGATGATTCGGAACTAGAGGCGAAGGCTAGAAGGTTCAGCCAACGCATCTGGAAGTCCACGGGCTGGGTCTCAGGCCAGATACCACTAGGCGTGGATTTCACGGCGAGCTTGGTGTTTTCTTACGAATCCGGGAATGAAAAAGAGCGCCAGTTTTGCATCGACAGTCTCAGGAAGATGGACGCATACCGGCGTCCACTTCCCATTGGTGAATGGGTTGATGAAACCATCATGGCAAACGCGAAGGCGTACTCTGGGCGCCTCCCTTTCATAAAAACACAGGACCCACGAGTTGAATTTGATGGAATCGGTTGTCGATCTTAATAAATACCCTTCTGAATGACACGAATGGCAGTATCGGCAATGAAGGGCGATGTGTTGTTATCTAGAGCTAGTTGAAATCACGCACACAATGGCGATTTAGAACAAACGTGGGTATCAAGTGGTTGTAGGCTTGAAAGATGAGGTAATTCGTGGAAGAACACGCACATCTAGCGAACAGTGAGCTAAACTCCAGACCCCATAGCTTAAGGGGTCGGGTGACATGTCATGCTTAGACTCAGGTCTTCATAGCATGAATGTTGGCCATTAATAACTAATAACATAGCAACTTGTCATATACTCAGAAAATGGTGAAGAAATCGTGCAAACGTGTCGTACGGGCTGCTGTCTTAGTCCCTGGAAATGTCGTGTATGAATTGTCGTAGCTCGTCGGCTTCCTCTGGTACTGTACGCTCGGGGAGGGTCATGATGGCAGTCTTGAGTGTGTCGTCGTGCTGAGTTGCGTCGCGGTAGAGCTTTGAGAGCGTTTCTAGCTTGTATGTTGAGAAGGGCGTAATTCGCTCAATGCTGATCAAAGTCTCAAAAAAGTCAATCAGGCTCAGATGCATCAACATATCTTGCTTGTCAATCAGATGAAGAGCGGCGAAGTTCAAAAGGCCACCTCTGTCGACGCTGCCGCTTTCCGGATTCGCATATTGTTCATGAAGCTCTGGAAAGTCTGTTGCGGTCACAGCGGCAAAGTTAAGTGCAGAGAGACGGGGCAGAATGCGCAGGAGACGGCCCTGAGCAAGCGACAACTGACGAGGGGTCAGACCACCCGGGGCACTCTGATGCAGCCCATTGCAACATAAGGAGAGGATAAGCTCGTAGATATCGCGATCATGAAAGGTGCGTCTCCACATGAATGCTTGACCCAAGGGCTTGCGTCGAATGATCTCGATGCCGCTCACAGACAGGCCTTCGGGAGGGCGTTTGTCGGAGTCGGTGTCGAGCAAATCGCCCAGAACTTTAGAGCCTCTCTCGCCGACTTCGACCTGAGGCGAGCTCAGCCACTGGGTAATAAAGGCAGTGACTACATCCTTCATGGCAGCGAGTACAGAAGCGTCACTGGGCGACTTTGCTGCCTTGGCAAGAATGGTCATGGCAAGGATGTTAGCGGATGGCGCCGGCGACCTAAGAGCTTCCAGCAAAGATTCCTCAGAAGCCAACGACAAGACATCGGTGAAGCTGAGAGGTCCAATGAACTTGGTAGCTAAGCTGCAGAGGAGGGCAGGATTATGCTGGTACTTTTTCAGGACCTCGGTGATCTTGGGGAGAAAGCGAGAAATGAGAGAAGGTATGTTGGCATCTGGTGAGTGAGAGTGAGGTCAGAATACATCACAGGGCGAGAAATAATATCGGTTCTGCGCACCTGTGAGCTGCAGTTCGACGTGGTCGAACAGCTTCGCATCAGATGGGAGAGTCGGGTCGCTGGCAAGCTCATCAAGGTGCTTCTCCAGGTCATCCACACCCGTCACTGGAACCGTGTCTGAGTCCATATTCACGGCTATGCAATTCGTGAAAGTTGGATAATAATGTTAGGTCGTAGACAAAGAAACCGAGGTGTGAAACCTGGGATAGATTTGGTCAAGAAAGAATAATTGTCTTGAGATGGAGAACGACGACAACTCCCATCATATCATATCAGGTGCAGGCAGTAACTACTCGACGTAATTCGTGCCTGCCTACGCAGCAGGTGGACGTCGTACGTAGAGCAGCAACGTTGGAGGGGCAGAAGGGACGATGGGCCCAGACCGGGAAGCTTCTGTGGATCAATGTGGGGATGACAAATATGTACTTACCCAGGATACCAGAGACGCGAAATATGCATCTATCCAGAAGCGTCCCCGCCAAAATTTCGACGGCTTGTTAGCAGGGATTCCCTGTGTAAAGTTGTTGAAACTTCAATGTTCGACTCCGTATGAATGGATCGGATTTTTCATCCCGTCCTCGACTTGTCTTATTGTTCATTTTGTTCACTGCGTCTGCGCCAGACTATTACTCACAAGCTCGCACTTTTGTCGAATTTTTATAGAGCCAATTGTTTGCACGACTTTGCGCCTTAGCGATTGCGCGCCGAAATGTCCGGTCGAGGAGGTAGAGGAGGCCGTGGTGGAGGCCGAGGTGGTGCCCGAAAGCCAGCACCTCCTGGCATGCCCGGCGGCGATGACCCGAGTCTTATCATAATAGATCAGCCTCAGGAGAATTACCCTGTAGGTCTTCCCGAGATCAGATCGCCTTTTCTTCTGCCATGCCTGCGGATTACTGACTCTTCACGTGTTTTGTAGAAAACATACAAACCACCCGTCGCCCCCCAACTCACTCCCGCCGAGGAGCGCTCGGTCGCATACTTTGTCAAATTCCGCCAGACATACCATAACACGCCCCTATACACCCACCGTCACATCAACGCCGCCTACCAGTCGACCGGGGGTCCCGTTCTCGCTCGCCACGGACAGGCGCAAATCAATGCGCGCTATAGCGTCAAGAACCGCGCTGCCGTCGATCCTTTCCTCGCAGTGCCCACTTACAGTGAACGGTTCGTAGACGACACACGGACGCTACCCAAGCTTCGGGGTGCTCGCCGATATGTGAAGGATTTGTTCCCGGAGGAGCTCTGGGGAACCTTGGAGGGCAAGGACACGAATGGACCGAAGGGTGGTTTCCAGACTACCAAAGAGACCTCAACGCGGGGTACGAAGCGGAAAGCCGACGACGATGAAGACGACATGTTTGTCGACGGAGACGATGACGATATGTTCGTTTCGTCACGCTCGACCCGGCGTCGCGAGAACGAGACCGAGGAAGAGCGCAAGGCGCGTATCGAGGGTGCCGGTCAAGACGCGGACAAGGAGGACGGCGATGCTGGTGATGCCGACGACGACGAAGAAGGGGAGATGGAGCTTGAGGATGACGACTACGACAGCGCCGATGATGATGCCGGTGGCGATTACAATGCCGAAGCATACTTCGACAACGGTGACGATGACGACTTTGGGGATGATGATGGCGTGGGCGAAAGGTATGTCTGAATCTATGTGGAGAGATACTTGACAGCACCCTCTATCACTTCTTCCCACCGATTCCCCCTTATTTTGACTGTTATAATGGCTAACATCTTCTCTTCACAGCGCCATGGATTTCTAATGATTTGGTATTCCGAATCCAAGCGAGCTCGCACGATGCATGGAAAGAGGCGTTCAACGGTCCGTAGGTGGCGTTTTCAGATTTCGGGATGTGAATAGTGGCCGTCCTGTAGAGTTTGTCTTGACAATATACCCCTATACAGTCCAGCCCTGCTTTTGACTTTATTTGCTGCCATCAGTTCAGCATGATACAGAGGAGTTCAGCAGGATCTTCATACACCCGACGACTGGGTACACCGATATACCAGCGAATTTTCTACCTTTGAGCAAGGACCTAACGAATTCACAAAAGAAGATCAACTCTGGATTTCCCGTGATTCTTCCGTTACGCTCGTGGGCAGCTTCACCAAGCTCTCATCTTAATTGCGTCGAACACTTTCTTTTGCAACCCGGGCCTATCTTCTTATCATGAATCTCCGACATAACCATTCACCTGAAGCTTTTACTGGTCTTCAATGCTATCAAGCGCCAGATAAAGATCTTCCAGCAACTGGAGTTGTTTAACCGAGCTGGACAATACATTGACATGCGCTAGGGAGGGAGCTCTTTGACTTGACACCTGCCGCTAAACCGGATACGGTATGTAAATGAAACAAATACTTCCTCAAAAAGTTTAGTGACGCTCTCAATGCAAGCAATTCCCACGTGTGACCTGCCTAACTAGCGTCGCATCGCAACGTCGACGTCATGCACAATCCCCAAGTTCCCTTCCTCCCCGCCCCTCCAATTCCTCGAAAGGATTCCACCCACATGAACTACCCGTCGCACTATCGAGACATCCTACCTATCAGCAGCTGAAAATCGGTGCGAAAGCGAGTAATTCCAACATTGAAGTGTTGGTTCATTGACGAGGACTAGCTCAATGGGCTGGAATTAGTCGAATTGACCCCTCCCCAGTTCAGCTTTTCACCTGCTTGTCTGCCCCTCCATCTCTTCACCTGCAGTTCTCCTGCACACTTCCTGCACATCACACCTTGCATTTCGTCGCTGACACGGGCTACACCGAGGTGAAGATCAACAAAGTCGCAAGATGGGCAGATTCAGCTGGAGCAGCCTTCTTGGCTGGGACCAGTATCCTGGTCAACCTCATCGCGAATGGACCTTTAGCGAGTCGCAACAGCGCCGTGAGTTGCAGAATAATTTGTCTTGACGATATACCCATTGACTGATTCCATTTAGTCCTCCCGTTCTACCGCGCTCAGTCTATTCAGTCTGCAATCCCAGCCGATGAAGTCACAAAGACTGCGCTGCGTCTGCGTTATCTCGTGCTGGAGGCCGTACCATGCGAACTTGAAGAACACCAGATTGTCCAGCCACACAGCAAGGTCATCACGCGCAATGTCATCCAGGCTGCTAGAGAAGCTGCCAGTCCGGAGTACCGAGCTTGCGTTGTGTTCTGCTTGCTTGTTGCGAAGCACTGGTTCCATCGCCAGGCATTGAACGAGCTCTGGGATGCTAACTTGCACGAGCTTCGTTGTACGGCATGTGAGGTCATTGCCAAGCACATGTAAGTTTGTATGATTCAATCAGGGTGCCTCTGAGTCGCTAACATGTTCACAGCATCGAATCCGAAGAAGACACCCCATTCCTAATGAACTCCATGCTCCTGAAGCGCTACTCGATCATCGTCGACGGCAAACCCACAGTCCCCATCAACGTCATCGAAAAATCCGTCGACCTACACGCCCTGCGCGTCATTGGCTCCTCCGGCTACCAGAAATGTCTAAGCTACCTCTGGCGCGGCTGGCTCGTCCAGGACGAAAACGACCCCGCCAGCTTCGTCGACTACAAGGATCGCGACAATGAGTCCTTCTGGGCGCATTTAGACCCCGATCGCATGCGTGCCCCACGGAATCAGAACGCTTTTCAACTTCTGATCTCGATCTTGTACCTTGCTCTGTACACCGGTGCTATCAACAGTGTTAACCCGTCTGGTGATCTCGACATCATTGAGATCCTTCTCTACATCTTCACCTTTAGTTTCATCTTTGATGAGTTGACCAAGCTGTACAAAGCCGGCTATCACATCCTTGGCTTCTGGAACGCTTTCAACAATACCCTCTACATTCTCCTGATGATCTCCCTAGGTCTCCGCTTCGCCGCTCTCACGCGTGGATCCGATGATATTGAAGGTCGTGAAAACTTCAACACGCTGAGCTACAACTTCCTCGCCTTCACGGCCCCCATGTTCTGGGCGCGTATCCTCCTCTACATGGACTCCTTCCGCTTCTTCGGCGCCATGCTCGTAGTCCTAAAAGTGATGATGAAAGAAAGCATCATCTTCTTCGCACTGCTCATCGTCGTCGTTGTCGGCTTCCTACAAGCCTTCATGGGCATGCATCAGATCGAGGATCCAACGGGCGAAGACACCACGTTCATCCTACAGGCAATGTTGAACGCGATCATGCAGAGCCCCGATTTCAGCGGCTTCGACAGGTTCAGTCCGCCATTTGGTACCATTCTGTACTACGTCTTTACCTTTGTCGTGATGGTACGTCTCCTCCCCCTTCTCTCTCATAAATCATAACTAATAAGAACAGGTCATCCTCCTCAACGTCCTCATCGCCCTCTACAACAGCGCCTACCAGGACATCTACGACAACTCCGACGACGAATACCTCGCCTTGTTCGCGCAAAAAACAATGCAATTCGTCCGCGCCCCCGACGAAAACGTCTTCATCCCGCCCTTCAACCTCATCGAGATCTTTTTTCTGGTAATCCCCTTCGAATGGTGGTTGCCCAAGAAACAATACGAACGTCTGAATGATATCGTCATGGGCATTCTCTACGCCCCGCTTATTTTCGTCGCTGCTATCGTCGAGGTCCGCGCTGCGAAGGTTATTCGCCTTAATCGGCGTCGGGGCGAGGATGATGAGGGCACGGTGGAGCAATGGGATCAGGTTGCGGATTTGTGTGATTTTGAAACCGAGGGGTGGACGAAGAAGGTTGAGGAGAGTAAGGCTGATGTACAGGATGATCCGGCTGTTATTGAGGTGCGGAAGTTGAGGGCGGATGTTGAGCGGCTCCGGGGTTTGATTGATGAGTTGACGAAGAGGGAGTAAGGTGCTGTGTAAGGGTTGTAGGGTTGCTGTAAGTGTAGTGTACTCTACGTGTAATGCTATCGCCCGATGCGATGTTTAATTGCCACGACTCCTCCACTTTGATACTTCTCCTGAGTAGGGAGTCAGGAGTAAACATCGTCACACAATACCAAATTCTAATCAAACAACCTTGAGCTCAGTCGGCGGTCATCCAAAATATTCGCTGCATGTTCATACCTACCTAACCCCTATTCCTCAGATGCCACGGCTGTGTCGCACAAGACCACTTTCTCACTCATAGAACTCTGGGTAGGTACTCTAGGTATTACGCTTATCTTCAAGAATGTGATCTGCATCCACGCAAACTTCAAGAATCGATCGACCCTCAAAAGATGTAACTGTACTGTAACTGTACTCTACGTAATGCTAACGCCTTGATGCGATGCTTCCATTCTCTGCCACGACTCCTTCACTCTGATAACCCCTGAACAGAGAGTCAGGTGTAAACATCATGCAGTGAAGAAGACATGGTTAAAGAAACTATCTCCTGGACTGTTCGAAGATAATCATGAGTACTTGTCCATGCTTCCATTATTCCACTTCTATCACCAGCCGCTGTCTTTAGAAACGAGGTAGCTATAAGTTCGAGGTATGTAGCTGTAGGTTTAATTAGTCCAAACTCCTGCCTGTCAGTGACCGATTGTTGTCTTCGAATAGTCAGGACACACAGTCTGGTCGGCGATCACCACCATATATCGTGGTCTTGATGGGAATATGCGCATGGAGCCCCATTTCCTCATGTGCCAATTCTGTGTCACACAAGACCACGATCTCAAACCTTCCAAAAACTCTAGTCTCACCAACGCGTATCTGAATTAGAGAATATCAACCGCGCAATCTGGTTTAATGACATCCACACGAACATTCAAGACTCAATTGATCTCGAGAAAGGAGGAAGTACGCAGTCCGCAGAAGTAGGCAATCCACAGCCCCAACCCCGACATACGCCGTACACCACCCATCGCATCACCCCCATCCCTCCTCAAATTACCTTCCCACCCCTCAAAAACACCACTTATCCGTACCTAGGTAGTCATCTCCAAGAGTGTCCGAAGACTAGGTAGGTACAATCCACACTTCGCAGACTTGAGGCGTACCATGGTGGTCAAAGTTCCATTCAGTTTTCTTTTCGGTGCGGTGACTGAATTAGGGTCTTCGGATACTCAAGGAAGTAGATGAGAGTTTCGTGTGTCTGATTGATGTTGTGTTAAGATGTCTGAACGGAGGGATACCTAAAGTGAGGTACTATCGGAGTCGGATTCGGTTTTTAGGGTTCATGGGATTTTGGATTGAGATGCGTCTGTGGAACTCGAATGCCTTGTTTTGCATCGTCGCGATGTATTGGCTACCTTCTTTGATATGCCCGGTTGGGTATCGGAATGGATTTGAAGGCAGGTTTGGCCGAACGGTCGACTGCACATACATATCACTCTCCAATAATTGTATAGATGGCAGTTGGCTTTACTTGAGTCCTCACCACAATACCCTCATCAAGCATCCCCATCACACAGTTGCACAAGCACATCGAGTCTAGTAGTCCTCAGGTACTGACTCTACTAATGCTCACGCATTCACGCACATACGCATTCACGCATGCATCCCCAGGAACGTAGGTACTCATATCAAAACATAACTTCATTCATAAGTTCCCGACACAGTCAGGCCGTCATGATCAAGACGTGGTATCATCAACTCATAACTTTTCCTCCTTTCCCTCCTAGCTCCCTCTCCTTCCCCTCCGCTCCCCGTCGTCCCAGTCCCTCCAAACCTATGTGAGACAGACATGGAGACGAAAGACGGGAAACCTACCTCCCATGCTTCGCTCCCCCCTTCTCCACATCCCCAACCTCATGTCCCACAGCCTCCGCCGCATCAACATCAAACGCAACATCCATCTTCCTACCAAGATGCTCCGGCCCCAACACCGTAAGCACAATCACAAACGCATACACAGCCCCCATAAAAATACTCACCACAATACCATAATTATACCTCGACGCACCATCCTCGAGCGGTGGCAACGGGAAGCGTTCACCGATCGTCGCTTCGATTGTTGAACTTGCCGATGAGACGAGGTTGCCTAGTTGATATGCTGTTCCCACGACGAATGTCCGGAAGGCACCGGGCGAGAGTTCCATTAGGTGCACGGGTATAACGCCCCATGCGCCCTGGACGGCGAATTGTTCGAAGAAAGCCGCGGCGATGATGCGTTCGTTCGAAACGAAGCCGTACGGGTAGAGCAGGGCACCGCCAATAACGCACATAACGACGATACTGAACCGTCGTCCAAAAATCTGCGAGCAGAAACCGACAACGGTACCGCCTGCAATCGCACCGAGGTTCGCAACGACTTGTGTGACAGTGACCTGGTCTGCGTTGAAGCCGAACTGGTCCTTTAGGAGCGTAGGATAGAGATCCTGGGAACCGTGCGACATGAAATTGAACCCGGCCATCAGCAGAACGAGGTAGATGAGGATCAACCAGTGGCGTTTGACAGCGACTTTACCCTCCGCGATGAACGTCTTGCCGATGCTACCGTTCGCGCGCCGCATTTCCTGGTGCGCGATGTATGTTTCCGTCTCGGACATGAAGAAGCGCGCGATGATGAAGAGGACGGGCGGGGCAGCGCCGAACCAGAAAAGGGGACGCCAGCCGTGCGGCGTCGTGTTGACGAGGCCGCGGGCGAAGGCTGTTGCGAGGAGGTAGCCGAGGGCGTAGCCCTGTTGCAACATGCCGCTCAGCAGACCGCGGGCTTCGTCCGGGATGTCTTCGAGGGCGGTGGCGGCGGCGTTGCCGTAGAGACCGCCCATGGCGATGCCGAAGAGGGCGCGGACGGCGAGGAATTGGCCGTAGGTTTGCGTGAAGCCGGTGCCCTGGTGGTGATCATGTTAGTTTTACATATCTTGGTAGGTAGCGCGTCGAGACTTTCGGAAGAATATTATAAGAGACAATCATATTGATTGGTTCGCATTGTATGCCCACGAGGGGTTACTGTTTTTGGACGCCAAGTGATGTCCAGCGAACGGGTGTCTTGGCTCTCCACAGGATCTTCTTGTCACGTCGACGCCGAGAAATGCACGTCATTTCCGTTACGTCGTGAATCGTGGTACTGGAGGAATAATTGAAAGTAACTCACCAGTTCGATAATAATGAAGAGCAGGTTGTTGATTATGAAGGGCCACTTTCGACCGTAGCGATCGGCTGCAATACCGAAGGCGATAGAACCAACGGATCTCAGTAAGAGCACAAGCGTGATTCCCCAGGTAATGTCAGCGACGGATTTGTCGAACGACGCTGCCAGGTCGGAAGCTGTGAGAGAAACACTAAAAAAGTCAAAGGCATCCCAGGCCTGTATAGTCGTTAGAATCTGTAAATCAAACGGCAGATCATAGCCAGGGGAACTTACCCAGGCAACGAAAGAAATAGCGAAAAATCCCCAGTTGCGAGCACTGAGCATTCTAAGGAGACGGATAGGGTTGGGAGCCTTGTTCATAGGCGGCTTGAGCGTGCTGATACGTGTTGCTAAGTACGTGCCCGCGGACATGCCATGGTGAGGCGGGTAGATGTTGTCATCTTCAGAGACGTAGCCGTTGGGGCCCGAGCCGTGGGTGCTGGTAGTCATGGCGTTGACGAGCCTGCGTCAAAGCGACGCCTGACTATTACACTAATAACACTGCCTGTATCTCTAGATCGTCGTCGCGATGTCGTTGGCGTAGCGACGAACTGTTGATATACTCTGTACGAAATATCCCGTATAATCTATGACAAGTTGAAGATGAAGTTCAGAAGCGAAGGAAAGAAGAATAAATACTAAGTAAACAGAGATCCGGACGAGCGGCACCGTCAGAAAAGCTGGCTTACATGGTTATTCTTATGCCGAAACATCATGTGTGCTCTCGCTCGGTGTTGATCACGCACGCAGTCTCGTTCCTTCGGCGTTCCCTGTTCTGTTGATACGAGGGCTGGACGCCATAATGCAGGGACGTTCTTTTGCAGCAGGCAAGTACTGCTACCGTGTGGCCTGAGACTATTGACTGTACATAGTCAATATGGAGCAATGTGAGCTGATACAGTGTTTTGCATCGGACTTACGGTACGACTACATCTACCACTTATAGCGAGTCCCGCCATTTGGATCTCACTGAAATGCGCCTCCCGTTCTTGTGGCATCGCTTCCCCGCAGAATGTTCGCTCCACGCTAATGCAGCTGCTACTGTTAGTGCACAGTGCTCAGCGCACCCAAAGGGCGGCTGGCTTCGCCCTAGCCCATGTGCCGCCGTTGGTTGGGAACGGCGTCGATATCCCGGGAGCCAACTAACCGGTTGGGGCATAGACACTCCACCAGTGACCCCCAAACGAGCTGGCAGCGTTCGCAGGAGCTTCCTCTTTTGTTAAGCGGAGATCCAGATTGACTGAAAAGATACAGAAAAGATATTTTTGTGTCCAACAGAATCGTCAAACAGAATCTCGGGAGCGGTCGAGAGAGCAAAGGGGTTACCTAAATGGGTAATAAAGCGTGGGAAGGCAAGACATTGATCTGTTGAGTAAACAATTAACTGAATATTGCCTATTCAGGCACATCTCAAACGGTTTCTGTCTCGGTCCCGGACTCGCGGCAACATGAAGCACATTCAAGTCGGAGGATTCTCTCAATGTTTGTCTCCCCGCACTTTGATTCATTCATCCGATCTCGCCGTATGCGTCCCGTGCAATGACTCTTTGCCAGCATACGGAATAGATAGACTATGCCTATCTGGGCAGTATCTCTCCTTGCGCGGGATACGAGTCTCTCTCGACTGACCGCCACCCACGGATTATACGAATTTCTTAGCTGGATGACTCCCTTATCTGTCTTGACAGATCTTCAAGAAAAAACCAATGAAAAAAAATTTGAATGGCCGAGATCTGTCCCGTTGATTGGCAAACCTGTGCCATGGTTCGCTGTGCAGGGTGCACTAGGATTGGCGTGCGCAGCGCATAGCTTCGGAGATATTACCTTAGTAAACCTTCCCCTTCCCGTTAGCGATCTTCTTTGCGGCCTCGATGATTGGCTGATCGGCCAACACTTACAGAACGAGCTAACCCAGGATGGCCAAGCGCAAGTAACAAGCTTTTGCTGAGAAAACGTTACACGCGGTCGCCACGATGACGCGGCGCCTCCCTTCGAACTGCAGCCATCCCGCTGTTGTTGGCCCGACGACGTGCAAGGTCTCGATCAAATTTTCATTCAACACTGCCAACTACCGAGTGTCGACGGGCCGCTTTCTTCACGGAGCCCCATACCGGACGGGTTCCGGGCACCAGCCGATTGGTTTGTTTCTCGGAAGGCCTACTTCCCGTGGCAATAACGTTGGACGGTTGCACGGGCATCCTTGACCGTTTCCTCGTCAATGAAACCCTGCGAGATGCCATCTTATAGGCCTTCGTCGATAATATAGAAGTGTTGGATAGGACCTGGTCGGTCAGTTCTGGGTGTCTCCTTGAAGACGAAGGGCTACCAACATGGTGTTCATTGTTGGCCGTGGTCCCTGATCAATGCGGGTTCGATACGAGCGTGGCAGGCATGGAGTCTGGACTTTCCGACTCAATACAGTAGACCGACAATAGTCAACAAACAGGACGGCATGATGACTGACGCGCGAGTCCTGCAAGAATCACAGATGGGATCAATCGGCACAGAGTATTGAATTGGCGAATATATCTCTGGATGAATGGTTGGACAAGTTGAAGTTGTCTACCTCAGACGGGTGAAGCTCGACAGATGATCTCACCTACGACATACCATGGTTGTCCCTTCCCTGGGACGGGGTCCGACCTTCCCTTCTGATGCAACAGGCAGGAACGAGGAACTATTTCTTGACGATATAGAAAGATCCCGAAAAGTATGACGACAGGACGTTGTTTCCAGTTCTCCCGAGTCAACGATCAATCTGGTCCTGAGATCGATCGAATTGTCAATTCATGCCTCAAATCATGGAATTCAGAGACCCAACGTCGACTCGTGTACTTGTCAACTTCATATCTCAATGTTCGCCAACTCTCCAATTTCAATGTCAACATTCAAAAGACTTCATCAGTGGGAGTTGAGATGTTCCAGAACGGCAGAATGATTCGCATCTGCTTAGGTCTTTTGCCGGAGACGTATCTGCGTTGAGAATTGTCTCACGATGCACTCTCCGGCCTTTTCGAGCCCTTCACAGCAAAGTGATACGTCGCGAGCAGTATGACACTGAGCAGGAACTTTGCAGTCCCGTGTTCATGAGCCCGTGCCAGCATGGAGGGATTGACCGGGACCTGCCTACCCGGCCGGTAGAGTCAAACCTGGTAGCGGCCATGTAGGTCGTTCAGTTTGGATGAATTCGTGCCTCAACATGGCCATTCTCCTGTGCTGACATACAATTTAGCACTGTTTCTAGCAGAGGAGCACTGGAAGCCAGTACAGAGTCAGAAACAACGGCATCTACGGCGTGGGTTCTTCTTCTCAGCCAGATCTCATATCTGCTTTCGAACTGAACATTTCGGTCATTGGCATCTAAAGGCTGGCACTTCGTCATGGCTGTCCCTAGAGTACGGTTCACGAATCAGTTGCCTGATACCTAGGCCTTGAGACTAGTCACTGGCCTTTCATGGTTCTGCTTGAGGATCGACATGGCTGAACTACGAGGTCTAGCAGCTCTTCCTGGGTTCACATTCACCATTCGCCTCAATTTGTACAGCGTCGGTGATATCGGCAGACTGTGCCTCTGATGCCAGCGTGAATGTCTCGCAACCCTGGCTCTTCAGCACAGATATTCGATTGATGGAGACGGTTACAGTTGGTGTACTGCTTGAATTTCGCCAACCGAATATCTCGCCTGATACGGATTGCATCCATATTTATGGAGTATCTAACGTCTACACAGACTGTCACAAGCTGATCACCGCCCAGCGATCCTTCTCCACGAATCTCTTTCTAGGAAAGAGGCGATCAGCTCATCGGCTATCATCTACCAGGTACCTGTTAAGAAGCTGAAATTTCACAATGCAGTCGAGCCAGTTACCTTTTTCGTCTTTTGTTATGATTTGAGTTGCCCTAAACAAGGACACGTCCCACGGGTATCAGTCATAAATGGTCAATCACCAACCAGGTAACGGCGCTCCAAGTACTCAAGATAGTTGAGACCAAACAAGAGTTGACGCGAGATCCAAACAGCCTTCACATCGAGTTTCAGGATGTGTTCCAGCGCTCAAGCTAGTACAACGTCGATGTGATGGCGTTTGGTTTGTAAATTCCGCTCCATCGTGAGCGGGATTGTTGAAAGTCAAGGAGACTTGATTCACTGTCAAGCCTGCAACCCTGACCCAATCAATGCGCCCTCATAGCGACTTTCAAGTCAATCAACTGCGGCGGTCCTTCAATGGAACACTCGAATGGGTTTGCATGAGCTAGGTGATCCAGGAAAGAAACACCAAGAAAAGGATCTTACCTTTGTCGATGTCAGAAGCATCATGATGTGGGAAGACGACAGACGCGAAGAAGTTACATGACAAGATTCTGAGGTGAGCAGTCAAACGGTGTCGCCATATATATCGCAACAGACGTGAGATAGTCATCGGTCTCGAAGGCGTGTTATCCTCAGCAGTATGAGACAGCATATCGACAGAGTGAAACCTGTTGTTTGAGGGTCCTAGTGAGAGCTCATTTATTCGGATTTCTGACACCTCACACCGAAGACCTGATTCGCGAACCTCATGGTACGCGCCTATGGTTGTCAGCAATAAATGGGGCAGTTTTCAGCTCACGATAGCTATTGACCTTAGCGGTCAGCTCGATGTCGACGTCGTCGACTTCGACCAGTCGCCGACTGTGCCCGCCATGTCACGCGCGCGCATATCGATGCTCACGATAAGTAATTCTGGCACTGACATCAGAAGGGGAAAGGCTTTTCTTTTTCGCTGTGAGTCAGACTGACGCATTTGCAATTGGTAAACATTACCTGATACATTCGATACTGGACAGTCGATTCGAAATACCTTCTACCATTGTCGCAGGTGTTTAGAATACATGGACGAAGATATTCGACTGTATCTACGTGGGTGCCGGTACTACGAGTCTGTGACTCGAAGGATTGAGAACTAATGACAAACCAGTCGCCTCGTGAGCGTCACGAGTTCTTCGGCGCTTTGGCAGAGGTCAAATAAGCGAGTAAGTGATCCTTTCGGCATGGTCGATTCCGTAGTGAACGAGTTGTACGAGTGAGTATTCTTTGGATACTCGATGAATTAGCAAACTATTCAGGTCTCGATCGTTCGGGTGGCGTGTGATATATACGGCAGAGCACGCATTGAAGTTCTTCTGACCGCTCTTGCTATGCCGGGCTTGTCATCATCCAGGCACAGGCTGATGCCCGAGACCCTGCCCGACGCCAGGCCAGGCCCAATGATCTGCAAGTCCGCCATCCGTAGCTCCGCAAATCCGCACGCCAGGCCCCGCAAATCCGCAAGTCCGCAAGTGATATTGGCCTCTGCCGCTTAATACGGCTCTTAAAGGGCATCGTCGACGGGCGCCAGCCAGTCGCGGGCACTAAAAAATGAGGTCAGTTTGAGTTGACACTTCAGCCGCATCCGCACCCGCTTCCCCAGATCATTAAGACGAACGATATTAGCTTAAGAGGGCGGAATATGACGAGCGGTCGGCAGTGCTCATCAATATCGTATGGATGATCAGAACCAAGTTCAGGTATAACTCGGGTGGGATACGGTCATTGCTGATCTGGCCGGGCTAGATCTCTTCGTCTAAGCGAAGCGAAGAGTCTCCCGTTCGCATCAGGCCTAGTAACTCTGCCAGCTCAGTGTTCATCGCAGCCCAGCCACACAGCTTTCGAGTCTCGGGTACGTGGTCGGCATGTCGATTCGATTCGACGCGACTTGACTCAAGTCGACTGAATAAAATGACGCGTGTGGGAACGGCACGTTGAGAAGTGACCTTCTGAAAAGGAACAATCCTACGGAATGCCTACGAGTATGTGTATGAATGGCACTGGTGTAGCGTGCTGGCAGCTCCCGGTCCGGGAGTTGTCTGCCGGCCACACCGGCTGTGGGTCGATGGGTCCGTTCCTTCAGGAATCCGGGCGGGGAGGTTTACTGGGGCCTGTTTCAGCATCGCCTAGCAGTCTTCTAAAACAATTTCCCGAAGATTAATGATCATGCATCGCATAACCTCTCCTTTTAAGATATGAACGACAGATTAACACAGATTACCAGAGGGGCTGCATTCTGAGATGGTTGTTTGAAAGAAGAGCACCAAATCACCTCCTTTTACACCCCTTTTACTGGAATACGGCACAGATGAAGTCGGAGGGCAGTCCGGGAGAATATGGCTCGGAGGCTCACGGCGATACCTTCTTGGCATTTACCGCATAGGGCAAGTCGCCAGCTTGGTGTTTCTAATTCTGGAGTGATCGACCAGCGATGCCAGGATGAGCTGTGTCGAGCGTTCCATCGCACAACGAACATCGTGGCCTACGGGCATGTCGAATGACGACAGTATTTTTAGCACGTCGTCGAAACAATGCGATGTTCCAGGGCGATGTAACACATCACATGCTGACGATGCATAGAACATCGAGGTGAACAACGTGCCACTGATAAAGGAGGATCGGCATCCCGGGCGGGATCAGCTGTTACGTAAAAGGCACAGTATAAACAGTGCTTTAGATACTATTCATACGTTTCCTTTGTGGAGATGCGGCTAAACTCCATTTAGCCACATCCAAATACTGTTCCTATGTATATAAACAGACTCTATAGACTGGAGGTCAAGACCTCCTTCTCTCTCTTTAGAATATAGAGTCCTTTCTGCACCACGGATCTATGCCTCCCTGTTACGCTACTGCAAACACCGTTTCCACTACTCCCACTTTCATGGTTCTGACCTCCGTCAGAGTTATGAGCCCGGCTCGCTTGTGAAGCAGTCGGTTACTTACATCTGGAACCCCTTAAACGCTTTCAGGAGATCCGTGAAGGACACTCTAACCGCTCTTTATTCTTACTCTTCTTTATACTTGCGCAATACTCGGAACAACATTCCCATCATGTCTGAACCAACCGTGAAGCTTCCTACCGACATCATCCTGGACACTCACCAATCCTGGACCTACTGGTACCATGCCTTGAAACACCATTCCCGTCATTACAAGATCTGGGAATATATTGACCCAGACGCGGATGACCAAGGAGAGGATCCGTTCCCGGAACCCGAAGGACCAAACCTCATTTCTGCCCGTGCCCTTTGCCTTAAGGAACGGGAGGACCTTTGGAACACTCAACTCCAGGAATGGGCCAACAAACCAGAAGCCACTCGAGGAAATCGTCCGGAACTCAGTTCTGACGAGCCCAATCAGGATACCATTGACCAGTACATGGACCGCCTTCATCGAGACCACAACACCGAATACAAGCGCTGGATGATCAAAACGAACGCTCTAAAGGCCATCAAGCAATGGATTCACTCTACCGTCGACAAAAGCTATATGGGAGCCGCTACAATGCAACTGGAATCTATGGATCGAACAAGCACTCAAATGCTAGTCAAGGTCCTCAAGGAATACGCTGCCCCGAATGAATCTTCTACGAACACCAATCTCACGGATGAGTACCAGAGCATCATCGCCAGAGCCTATGAACCAGGGGTTAAAGCCGAGCAGTGGTACAAACAGTGGCAACGCTGTTTTCTCGCTGCCAATGCTCGAAATTTGCCCGTGGTCCAAGGAACCAGCGCCACCAAGGTCTTCCTTGAAGCAATTAGCCAACGCATGGCACCGGATTGGGGACGCAACCAGCTGACCGACCTAATCAAGAACGAGAGTCTCCAACTGGACATGATAAGCATCCAACAGTACGGACGAATCTTCAATGCAGTCATCAACGAAAACATGCTACACGCGAAGCGAGGAGGAACAGCCCTCTTCGCAACGCTGGGCGGACGCAGCGGAACGCCATCCGGAAGGCCCCCATCCGTGGAGTCATCCGGACCGTATTCCTGCCCCTGTCTCAGCAACACCAAGGACACCCATTCCTGGAAACCTGAGGAATGTGGAGCGTTGGAGTATGCAATCACCGGTTCTACGAAATTCCACTTCGCCAAAAACCGTATTCCGAGCCCCGAGCGTGTCAATGAGATTCGAAAACGCTACGAGTACACCCGTTGGGACGGCTTGCGCCAGGACATCGCAAATAGAGGATGGCGTGTTCGCGTCAATGGACGCCCTCCCTACAGTCGTGGGGGGGGAGGTTCGGGACGCGGAAACGGCCGGAACAATCACAACAATCGCCGACGCTGGCCCGGACCCAACAACAACCTCGTATGTGTTCTCATTGACCCCACGCTCTGCACGGATCTTGTCAAGCGAGATCCACCTGCCTTCTTCTCTGCCCTGGAATACGGAAGGCACATGTTCTACGAGAGCACCCTGATTGACAACTGCGGCGCCATGCACCTAGTAAACGAAGCCAGTCTACTCGAACCGGGATCATTCGTTCCCGCAAGCGAGCACGACGTTGTTGAGGCCGGCTCATCCGTCTTCCCAATCACCGGAAGAGGAAAGAGAATCATCAGGAATGCACTTTTGGACGAACGTGGAAGGAAGACTATCAATCTTGTTCTAACCGATGTCGTTGTTTGCCCGGGATTTCATGTCAATATCGTGTCAGAAGGTCGCCTGCGAGACCAGGGGGTCTGGTACAGTGGATATGACTGTTCGCTTCAAGTTGGACCCCCGAACCGCAGTGCCACCATCTGCAAGCTCATTAGACAGCACAACCTAGTGTTCCTCGAATACAAGCCCCTTTCCCTATACTCTGTTGGTTTTTGCGTGCATCGAAGCGATGTTTCATTGACATATACGCCAAACGCATATGCAATCACCCTGGTTGCAACAGTAACAGCTAACCGACCCTGGAAGCCTTCGCAGGACCCACCGAAGCCTCGGGAAGACACAGAATTGCTTTGGCATCTTCGCTCAGGACATCTCGGACCTCGGGCACTTCGGGCTCTTGTACAGAGAGCTCGGAATGTTCGAATCAAGGGAACGCCGCGTCTCAATTGCGAGTATTGCGCAACCACCCATGCTCATCAGGTAATATCTCGGAGGCCGTCGGAAAACCGCGCTGCGCGCCCATTCTGGCGAGTCTCCTGGGACCTTTTCGATTACGAACCAGGGTTTGACGGTTCATCCTGGTTACTCGTAATCAAAGACGAGTACACCGGGATGTTCTTCGTACACCCACTAATGAACAAGAACACTGGACAAGTGCTAGGACGCATCAGACGCTTTGAACGTTGGACCCGCAGACAATACGGGCTCAGCATTTGCAAACTGAGAAGCGATAATGACCCTTCCGCTGTGGTAACACACGGGAAGACTCGATATCAAGTCTGGGCTGAGGAGAGAGGCATTGACATCGAAACGCCGCCCGCATACGTCAAAGAGCCAGTGGGAGCACCTGAACGTGCGGGACAAGAGATTATTAACCGCACGAACAAGATGCTCCGGGGAGCAGGTCTCCCTGCTCCGTTGTGGACTGAGGCATGTCAAGCCGCTGCTTTGCTCTACAATATGAGCCCCTCCTATGCCCACGACATGATGTCGCCGTTTGAAGTCCTAGATACTTGGTTTAAAAGATACTTCCGATGGTATTCTCCAGAGCATGTGAGACCACTGACGAGTGATTCACGGCCAGATTGGAGCGGGATATATGCCTACGGATGTCGCGCCTATCCAGTGGAGCGTGACAGGCTCGCCGGGAGGCATCGGCGAGCCTACAAAACAAACAAACGGGCCCATATTGGATATCTGGTAGGTTACAAGGCATCAAACTTGTACCGAATATGGGTTCCGGAGATCGGTGAGGTGATTACCGCTCGTGATACCACGTTTGACGAATCTCTATTCTACAATACAGCAACTGAAGCCTCGGAGCTTAGGGTAAGCGTTGCCGAGATTCGGAAGATCTCTGTGCCAGAAGATCTTCAAGACACATGGTTGGACCTTACAGACGACGAGTGGGAAAGCCACCGACGGACGACGCACCAGCCTTCTCCTGACCTCTCTCACGATAGGGATGAGCCAAACCTAACTGACGAGCTTCCTGTAACCCAAACAGCTAAGCAAGATTCGGGGGTGGGCACTACTGGAATTGATTTATTCAGCGGTCAGACGCATGGGCTGGTGACGCCCCGGGAGACACCAGATCCGGAATTGGGACCGGTCGGTGCGGGGGAGAATTCGAGACAGCTAATCGTATATCCAACGCCAGTGCACCTCCCGTCTTCCTCAACACAAGTCCAACAATCCGGAGGAGGCATGCCAGGAGGATTCCCGAGTGATGACTCGCAGACACAGTCTAGCTCTCCAAGTACCGCTCGACCACCATCACACGGTAACTCGGGACCTCAAAGCCCGTTGAGAGACGTGACAGAAGAACCCCGAGACCTACAAACTGAAGATCTGAATACAGACGAGAGGGCCGAGGGAGAAGAATCTCAACAGGATACTGGCAGCTCCTACCAAGAAGAAGAGGATGCAGGTGACATATTGGCACAGCTAGAACAAGAAGCTGAAGAACGATTGCAACAGAGTGAAGGGATCACTCCACAAGTAGGAAGCGGCGAAACACAAGATCAAACTGACAACGTTGCCGCACCAGAAGAGGGTGTAATACCCAGACAGGAATCACAAGAACCCTCTTCGTCATCACCACAGGGCGAAGAAAAACAACAAGCAGAGAATCCATACGCCCGAGAATACACTCCACAAGTACGGGAATCACATCCCGAAGCTACAAGAAAGAGCCGTCGAATAAGAGGACAGGCTCCGGAAGAACAACCAGAAGGCAGCACTACACATAACGCTGCTATATTTTCTACTATTGCTTACACTGATGAGGACATTACCATCTCATCAGACCACAGATGGTCGTCGTTTATCAATACCTACTTCGCAAACCCAATTGACGCTATCCAGAAAGGCGATCGGGAGCATCGAACCTTACATTCCGTGTTCTCGGCTGCAGTACATCAAAATAAGACTGACAGACTGGGTGCGGCACCTAACAAGAAGCTTCATAGAAGCGATCTCACAATTCCACCACCAAACAACTGGAAGGACCTAGACAGACACCCACTCGGCGAACGCTTCAGACAAAATGCGTTTGACGAACTCAAGGGGCTAGAGAAGATGGGAGCTATCCAGATTGTTCCCGCAGACCAAGTACATGTGAAACCACTTCCGATACGCTGGGTCTTCGTTTACAAGTTCGATGAACAAGGATACCTTGAAACGTGTAAGGCACGAGTTGTGGCTCGAGGAGATCTACACTTTGATCCAGGGCTACAATCGACTTACGCCGCCACGTTGGCATCGAAGACATTCCGATTGATGATGGCAATTGCCGCAGTCTTCGATCTGGAAATCAAGCAGTTCGACGTCGTTAAGGCATTCCTGAACGCATCCAGAGAGGGCATGGAGAAGATTGTCTGCAAGCTACCAGAAGGCTACAAACTCAATAACAAGGTAATGGTACTAAAGCGCGCCCTTTATGGATTGAGGGATTCTCCTCTGCTTTGGTTCCGTGAGTTTGCCAAAACTCTGAAAGCAAACGGCATGATTCAATCGCCAGAAGAGCCCTGCCTCTTCTATACCCCAAGGAGAACTGTATTCCTGATCTTCTACGTTGACGACTTCCTACTTATGTACCACAGGAGGCATCAAACAGAAGCTCAGAACATCATCAGAGGCATCAAGGGAGCTTATGAACTAAAGGAACAAGGAGACGCCGCTTGGTTCCTTGGGATTCGCATTCAGAGGGATCGACCCAACCACGGCATAGCTCTGGTCCACGACCAGTATATCGAGAAGATCGCCGAACGTTTCAATCTGGCGGACAATAGTTGGATACCTACGAATCCACTTCCCATGGTAGAGTTTACTCCGTACTCCGGGAAGGCCGCACCTCCGAAGATTAAGCAATATCAAGAAAGAGTTGGTTCTGCACTCTACACAGCCGTGATGATAAGACCGGATGTGGCGTTTGCAGTTGCCCAACTCTCAAAGTTCCTCACAAACCCAGGACCGGACCACTTCAAAGCAATCAACCAGGTCATACGATATCTCTACTGTACTCGACACATGTCAATAGTATACGGAGACTGGGATAAGAGTGCAAGGGCCTTGATCATCGCTGGGGATGCCTCGTTTGCTGATGACAAACAGACCCGTAAGTCTTCACACGGATACGTGATTTCAATGTTTGGAGGTCCCGTAGCATGGAAGTCAACAAGGCAAAGCACAGTGGTCACTTCGACCACTGAAGCAGAGTTGAACACCCTCGGGACCACTGGACGTGAAGCCATGGGACTTAAACGTGTGTTCCGAGACCTACAATTAGACTTGGAAGAAGACTGGAAAATCTACTCTGACAACACTCAAGCTGTACGATTGGTCGTTGGTGAGAATGAGAGGATCAGCACGAAGTTACGCCATATAGATATCCAACGTCTATGGGTTCGTCAAGAGCATGGCAGGGGATCCTTCAAAGTCGAATACCTACCTACCAACCAGATGCCTGCGGATGGATTAACCAAGAACCTATCTCGGGCCAAGTTCGAACACTTCAGGAATCTTCTGAACCTTCAAGACGTTAAACACCTGATTGAAGACCAGAAGGATTAAAAGAGTGATTGAGTATATTGAACGTGGTCTGCAAGTTGGTTACAGGCACGTAAAATGACAAATGAACACTGAAAACCTAACCCAAGTAGTTCTTCTCTCCGTCATTACTCACACCAGTTTTTGAGGTTTCAAAATTCAATTCCCAAACTCCAAACCCAAACAACCAGTATTCTCTCTTCACGAACCAACATCCTAACGGCTCTTGTCACCAGCCTCGATGGCCTTGACTTTCCCAGCCTCAATGGCCTTGACCTTTCCCCTGGTGGTAAGGATATCGGACATGGTAGTTGGCAACATAGCAGTCCCATGGGCCTCAGACCTCTCCCATCGACGTTTAAGCTCTCGGACTGTCCCACGGGTGGCCCGAAGTGTCTTGTCAGGGTACGCAGGTTCCGAATTCAATTGCTGGATGAGAACCAGTGTATAAGGAACCAGTACGTCAGGAAGGGGATAACAGCCATGAGACGACATGCAGCGGAAGCAACGAGAATCACTGGCATCGCAATTGTAACAATCGCCAGTCGACGAACCAGCCAGCCCAGATAACATACAGCCCATACATGGAATATCCCGCAGAGTTGTAAGGCTAACCACGACGCCATTCGAAAGTCTCTTAGGAGGCGGAACAGGCATGACAACACGCCGCTCAATATCCTCAGAGTCAGCACGACGCCTGGAGGACATTCTGAGGAGGCCATCGTCATACTCATCAGAAGAACCATCAGTGGAAATGAGAGGACCATTCATCTCGATATCATCGTCGTCGTCTGTCATGACAGCATCAAAGTTGTTTTTCGCAAGAACGCGACGACGCTTGGATTCTCGGTCCCGTTCATAAGCCTGCAAGGTGCCATGCTGACGCTTGGAAGATCGAGTAGAAGGAGCGCGAACAGACACGGAGGCGGATACAACCTGGTCACCCACAACAAAGTCAGCAGCCGCGGTACGGCTAGACATCTCTTCAGACTCAGAAGAACTATTCGGAGAATCCGGAATGACAATTGGAACGGAAGTCGAAGAGATGGGGGGAGGAGCAACCTTTCCGGACTTAGGTTTGGAGACTACCAAGTCTGTTCTGACCTGCTTTTCCTTCTTGACAGACGAACCAGCACTCTTGTCAGCCTTTCCACGCGCCTCCTTGCGGACAACAACCTCACGGCTATTGTCAGACTTGGAGGAACCACGACCCGAATCCGAAGTAATATCAGAGGTCTTTTTCTTCGGAATACAGACAGCAAGAGACTTGCGGGTAACCGGACGAGGAATATCAATCGAAGACTCGGACGAGGACTCAAGATCCTTGGTACTGGATTCCTGAGGCTCTAAAAGACAAGTCAATACTCGATCAAGCAAGAGACCACGAAGGGAGTTCGCCTACTCTCAACAGCCTTCGGAACAGCAGGGCTGACGACACGAGGGAGGGGAACGGAAAGCTTACGAGCCTCCCGAGCCAAGTTAGGGGGAACAACGACAGGTTTAAGCTTCCGAGACGAAGAAGTGGCAACCGGAGGATCAGAAGGTCGAGGCACACCGAGAGTTGTATAAATGTCGCCCAGAATAGCGGACATCTCTTCACGAAAGCGGCGACGGTCATCAACATACACCATACGAGTGGCATCGCGAATGACCTTGAGGAGTTCCTGACTAAGAACCACGTTACCGAAATCAGCAGCAGCAGGGCCAGAAGACGAAGAAGGCGAAGCCGAAGGCACTGAGGATGGCTCAGCAGAATCTTGAGTCGAAGAAATGGAAGGCAAAGTCCGGATACTCAGATTAGACGAATGGGCAACAGGCTCGGGAGCTGTTGGAACAGCACCACTAGGGTCGACTTGAGAAGCAGGGAGAGAGTCAGGATTGACCTCAGCAGGAGCCGGAGTGACGACGAGGTCCGGGACAGGGACCGAGGCGGCTGGCGGAGCTGACTCAGAAGGAGGTTCCGCAATTGGACCATGGACGACAGGAAGACCAGTGTCAGAAGAGGCAACTGGTCCAGGGAGGTCGAACGAGGGAACTTCGTCGAGAGGATTCTCCGCCGCGCCAATGGCGTTTTGGAGGTCCGTCTCGACATCGTGCCAATCTTCCTCGGAAACGTAAGGCATCGCTGAATTGAGCACTGCTTCAAGAGGAGATGTTGAAGAAGGAAGGAAGAGGCAAAACGAGAGAACGGGGGAGAGAGGCCTACTTATACACGCAATCAATGGGTCTAGGCACAGAATGACGGAAGAATGAGGAAAACATCACACCGAATCCACGGTTCTGTGAATTGGAGGAAGAGACTTCCAAATGACAGTTCAAGCACCCCGAATTTCATGATAACCACGTCCTCTCGAGCGTGAGAAACCAGGCGACGACCCTCTCACAACTACATTCTTTACCATACATTCAACATACACTTACAGGTATTCCAAGGAGGAATACAGCATCCGGAGACACCCGTTCAAGGTCCAAAACACCATAAACGGGAGCATGTCACAGTTTCCCTGCCTAACAATAGCTTCACGAAAACTGGGGGGTGTGTTACGTAAAAGGCACAGTATAAACAGTGCTTTAGATACTATTCATACGTTTCCTTTGTGGAGATGCGGCTAAACTCCATTTAGCCACATCCAAATACTGTTCCTATGTATATAAACAGACTCTATAGACTGGAGGTCAAGACCTCCTTCTCTCTCTTTAGAATATAGAGTCCTTTCTGCACCACGGATCTATGCCTCCCTGTTACGCTACTGCAAACACCGTTTCCACTACTCCCACTTTCATGGTTCTGACCTCCGTCAGATCAGCAGCGGTGCCAACCTAGAAGGCTGAAGAGGCTATGGCAACTCCACAGAAACTGAGATCTGGCACGACGAACAGCTGCACGACCGCGTCAGCCATGGACCAAGAGACCAGCGAGATGCAATTGAGGGATGAGCTTGAGTCACGGATTCATGCATGACAGTAGGAAAGTGGATGTAGTCTCGCGTCGCCAACATACGATGACCCTCAAGGTTCACGACCGGGAGGTCGATCCTGCAATGATCGACGCGGTAGACTATACGAGTAGTATGTACGAAGTACCGTAGAGATCGAAGCGAGCGACTGGATGATCATGAGGGGGTGACTGAGGGTGTTGACTCTAATGGGGTTGACTGTTGAGGTGAGCTTCGAGTATAAGAAGACTCGATCGTCGCCCTCATCGATCATCTATCCTTCATCATCATCACCAACAACACAACATCCAAACCAGTCTTCTCTCGACTCCTCAACCAACTCTTCACTTCTCTCACTCATCTAATTCATCACCATGTCTTCCCTCAAGAACCTCCTCTCCGTCGCCGGCCTTGTTGCCCCCGCCGTCGCCCTTGGCATCAACTGCCGTGGCTCTGGCCTCTGCGGTCTTGCCACCATTGAGAACCACACCGGCACTCGCATCATGCAGCTCTGGCACGACGTCCTCGCTGCCACCGACAAGGACCCCAACACTGTCTACAACTCGGGTGACCACATCGTCTGCGTCGGTACCAGCGTCGACATCACCATCTCGCCCAGCATCAGCGGCGAGTTCGGCGGTATTTCCGGCTCCATCGGCCTCAGCTCCTCTGCCTCTCTCGGCACGGGTGGTGTCTGCTTGTTCCCCCAGGGTGCTTCCCTCACTCTTGCTCAGATCCGCGAGCTCGTCGATGCCCTCGGCAACCACGGCTGCGCTACTTGCGGTTCCGTCCCTATCCACTTTGTCGACCAGGGCAGCAACGACCCCTCTTCTGGTATCTTGACCTCCAACTACGTTGGCAACCCCTACTGTAAGTCACCGACTCCTGTGCATCAAACGAACCCTTTGCTAACTCGACTTCAAGGCGGCGGCAACTGCATCTCCAGCGTTGGCAACTAAATGGTGACTAAACGACTGGGATAAGAAAATAACGAATGAAAGCGTCATGAGCTGGTTTCGTGACGATGGCTGGGAGGATGAGGATGAGGATATGGAATCGATTCGGGGGTTATAAACACAGATCTGGGTTTTCTTTTTTTCCCTTTATTTTTTATTGATAAACTTTTTTTATATGGTTGGGATACAGGTGTGATGGTTGGTTGATGCCTCTGGGACGCTGGGGGATGATAGATGTCGCAATCAATTGTGCCTCCCATTTTTGACTTGAGCCTGTGAATGAGTGTACTTTTTTGACTCATATGAATTCGCTTTTTTGATATGTTGAAACTTGCTCGTAGACTATTGTTTCCATGTAAATAACATTGGAAGTCCACGATGCACGAGGCTTTCAAAGGTACGGGCGTCTTAACACCGCCTTTGTCCACCTCAAGCTGAACAACCCCTTTGTTCAACTACATGCTCGTAAACAATGGGAATGTTTACAAAACAATCGTGTAGTTTCCTCGCGATGCCTTTGATTTGCGAGTATATATACCGCCAAGACGTCAGCATGTTTACTCACCTCATCACTCATCTCATCACCAACTCACACTCACAACAACCTCATCCAACTCACTCACAACTCACTCACAACTCAACAGCAAGATCAAACTCACCTCACAGTCCACACCAAACAAATCAAACTCACCAAGTCACCTCAGCTTCGCCCTAACAAAACCTACCCAGGTAAGCACCCACCCAAAATGTCCACATTCCTAGAAGGCGCCGTAGCAGGCACCATCCTCGTGCTGGCCATGTCCCTCGTCTTCCTGATAACAATCAGCTTGGCGCGCCAGAACGCGTCGATTCATCCGCGGCAGACGGAGCCGGATCTGGATCGGTTGACGGATCTGGAGCTTGG
This sequence comes from Xylariaceae sp. X3-2, assembly GCA_028637685.1. NCBI lineage: Eukaryota > Fungi > Ascomycota > Sordariomycetes > Xylariales > Xylariaceae > Xylariaceae sp. X3-2. The sequence goes on from JAJFDI010000020.1 coordinate 261,225, forward strand.
GATTGTTCCTGGTTCTGGTTCTGGTTCTGGTGATGGTTCTGGTTCTGGTGGTGGTGGTAGGGCGAGGGCTAAGACTGGGACGGGACTGGTTGATGAGGGTATTCAGATGGAGGATATTTTGAATCGGAGTGCGCGGGTTGCGCGCACGAGACGGAATGGACGCGCGAGGAGGGATAGGACCGGACAGGAATGGGCCGTGCCCATGATGCCGTTGTCGATGCCGACGTTGATGCCGATGTCGATGCCTATGCCGATTCCGGTTCCGATGGGGAATGAGGAGAGGGGTTATGAAGACAGGGAGGTGAGGGAGGTGAATGAGGAGAAGGACAAGAATGATGGGAAAGAAAAGAATGCGAATGGGAAGGGTGTTCTCGGGGGCTTGTGGCGGGCTGTCTGGGGTAAGGGGAAGAAGAACTCGCATGACGATGCTGCTGACTCCCGCAAAAACGACAGCAACGATAACGACAACGGAAACACAACCCCCCGCATCACCCTCCAACCACCCAGCACCAGCTCATCTTCATCCTCGTCAACCGAGTCGAAAAAGAGACCGGATCCCTACACAGATGCCCGGGAAGCATTCAATCAGACGTTTAATGCGAAGGGAGTTCCAAGGTCGCCGGCTGCCGTGTATGGTGCCCGGGACAGAAACACGGCGTCTGGAACAAGGAACGTGGTATCTGGAACAAGGAATGCGGTATCTGGACCAAGCAGCCCGGCGTATGAGAAGCTAAGGAACACGGTATCTGGGTCAAGAAACGCGTCCTATGAAAAGATAAGAAACGCACAACAGCCCATGATCAGGGTCCTGACGAATAAGAGGTTGCCGCCGCCCCCGGTGCTCGTGCGGGAGAGTGTTGTGGGCAGGGCGATGAGGGGGGTTGTTGTTACGCCTGGGACTGAGGGGTTTGGTGATGCTGAGGGTGTTGATGATGAGAAGCAGGAGGGGGAGGAGGAGGAGATTGTTGATGAGGAGGAGAATGGGGAGAATGGGGAGAATGGGGAGGAAGACATCTACGGCGCGACACCGCGCGCATCTGTGGATGTCCAAGTGCCGACTGTTCCTGTTGCTGCCGTTGAGGTCGAGGTCGAGGTGAGTCCCAATCCGACTGAGGTGAGTCCTAACCCTTCAACAGGGAGGAAAAGTCTCGAACGAACGAGCACGCCTGGCCGGATGCAGGGTGATCGTCGACGGGAAGCGAGGGCGAGGAGTGTTAGTCGGAGTCGGAGTCGGGGTCCGGGTGGGGATGTGAGTCCCGGAGCGATGAGTGCCCGGTATTAGGTGAGTCAGTGTTGAGATAGATACGGATTGTTCTAAGTTGGATATGTGTTGAGTAGAATGAAAGAACAGACGATATTTTTTTACTAGGATTCGATAAAATTTGAGATGGTGATGATGGTGATGAAAACGTTCAAGGTTGCGATGACTAGGCCGAAGATAGATATGTTCACGACGAGGGAGGTCGATTGGGGTTAGATGAGATGCCAAGATGCGGGATGAGATCATGTCGATCTTTCTACCTACCCGCCTACCTTCTTATCGTTGCTACTAGCACTTACCATTTACAAGTTGGTGGAAGAAAACCAAGAAGACTCGCCAAGAAAAACCATGCAGTCCGTCCTATCGGAGGGATCCCGTCGACAAAAAAAAGTCAAGTAAAGACACGTAAGTACGCAGCGCAGTAGATAATGCAAGTGAGGGATGGAGTTGGCTGAATTCACTTACCTACTTACACAGGTATAACATACGACATTTAGACGACGACTTGGGAATAGTATTGGGAGAAAGAAGAGCCGATATGTCGGTACTTCGTGGGGAAACCGACTGAAGCGGCAACGAGTCTGAATCGAGTATCGAGTTCGGACGCGCCAATGCACGCGTGCAGTGTAGGGCTACTACTAATCACCACTTTTGCTAGGGAGGTATGTTGTACGTTGGTGGATGTATGGAGGGATGCTGGTAATTCGATGCGGACGCATTGTCGATCGTATCATTCTGCAGACGTGTCTGGGCTGAACGCCACAGTTAACAGTTGGTGAACGGTTCCCCTCTTGTTTCGGGTGTTGGAGTAGGTAAGGATGTATGTACGTGGGTAGGTGGTCCAGCAGCTTTGGGCATGGACCTGGTTTTCTTCATATGAAGGGGTTCGCCTCATGTTGTAGACGAGGACTTGAGTTCGACGTGAACCGAAGTGAACGTGTGAACCGAACCGAAGAAAACGAAACCGGGAACAGAACGTGAAGTGAACCAGGTTACTCACACGATGTCGTCGAATCAGGTTGCCAAGATGGGCATGCGCGAGCATTGGAAGGGGCTCCTGATCATCTCGTTCGTCTCGCTCAGCTCGTTCCAGTACGGGCTTGATTTCGGCATTATCGGCGGGTTGCAGGCGATGATTGGGTTTCTGGAGGTGAGTCTTTTATATCCTACCTATCTATTGTGTTGATGTTGTTAGGGAGGGACTGACGAGTGCGAAGGTCTTCGGACAACCGGATCCCCTATCGCCAGTCGGCTGGAACATCGACGCAACACGCCAACAACTCATCGCGTCGTTGATGATATTGGGTGCGTTTATCTCGTCGAGCACGGCGGGCTTCACGGCGCATTATGTCGGTCGTAAAGTCTCGCTTTGGATCGCGTGTCTGGGTGTGTTTGTTTCGACGGCGCTGATGCAGGCGACGACGAGTATTGGGGGGATTTATGCGGGGAGACTTATTATTGGGCTTGCGAATGGGCTTTTGATGACGCATTCGCAGCTTTATATTCAGGTGAGTTGTTGATTGAGGGGGTGTTGGGTATAGGTGACTGATGGTGATAGGAATGTGCGCCGGGTCCGTATCGCGGATTTGGGATTTCGTTGTTTAATACGTGGGTTTCGATCGGGTCGCTACTCGGTGCTATTATCGACAACTTCGCGGCCAAGATTTTGAACAGGACGGCGTATATTATCCCTTTGGGTATTGTCCATGTTGTCCCGTTGATTCTTACGATTGGGCTGTTCTTTGTTCCTGAGAGTCCGAGATGGTTGGCTACTAGGTATGTTTCTATTTCATGATATCTTTGAGGCTGTTCTAACGAGTCGCAGTAAGTCGAGCTTTGCTCCGTTCATATCTTCGGGATATTCTAACATCTATCAGTGGGTCAACACGACCTAGCCGAGCAAGCACTCCGTCGTCTGAGACCAGACGGCTGGTCTATCGCCGAGGAAATGGAAGAGATGATCACCACTCTTGCTGCAGAGGCGCGCATTCAATCCGACGTGGGATATCGCACGTTATTCGAGACCCCCGTTGATCGGCGAAGAACCATTGTTTCCATTCTCGCGTTGACGACGCAGGCTGCGTCGGGATCGATCTTTATGATCTGTAAGTCCATCCGGGAGGATAGTAATATCTAGACTAACGGTGGGCAGCATACGGAACGTACTTCTTCGAAATGGCCAACGTCGGCGAATCCTTCGAGAACTCATGCATCCTATCCGGAATCGGCACAGCCGCGATCCTCTTCAACACCATCATCGTCACGAAGTTCGGGCGACGACGCATGATGTTGATCACGGGCTTCATCTTCTGCGGTCTCGCACAACTCATCATGGCCATCGTGTACACCGTTGAACCGGGAACGCAGAAGACGGGAAAAGTCATCGTCGGTCTGAGTGTTATCTACGTCGTATCGTATAACCTGTGCGTGAACACCTACGCCTGGCTGTCCGGTGGTGAACTCGCGTCACAACGTCTACGCAGTCATACTTTTGGTTTGGCGACGGCGATTGGCTTCTTCGGTGCCTGGTTGACGTCGTTTACGGCGCCGTACTTTATTAATCCCCTGGAGTTGAACTGGGGGCCGAAGTATGGGTATATCTGGGCGGGCAGTTGTCTTATTACTACGGTTTGGCTGTGGTGGTATCTGCCTGAGGTCCAGGGACGGACGTTGGAGGAGATTGATGAGATGGTGAGTTTTATTTGTTGTCTTTATGGGGGATTTATGCTAATGCTATGACAGTTCGAAGCGCGTGTTCCGGCGAGGAAGTTCGAGACGTATCAGTGCACGAGACATCTTTCTTCGAAGCCTGATGGTCCTGAGATGAAGCAGGTTCGTATTGCAGACGCGGTTGAATCGGGGTCGAGTTAGATGGAGATGTCGTAGTGAGGCTGTTGGAGGACTGGATTCCCTGACTTCATACTTGGAGATCTGGAGCGACGTGTCAGATGGGTAGGGGTTGGGTTGGAAATAGATAGCCGAGGATAGAACAGGACTCGTGCAGTACCGAATACCCCAACTCACCCTCTTCAACAATGACTCGATGGTGTCCTGTTGAATCTGTGCCCATGCCGAATTCTACTCAACACATCTGCCGACACAGCTGAGGAGTTGACTACTTTAGCCGCAGAACACAGTCGCAGCCAAGATATTCTAAGGCACCTAAATTGTCGCCATCCTTGAATGGGAACGGACGTAGCAGTGACGGATGGATATGGCAAGGTTGAGAGTCCACGGCAGCTGAGTCTTATCTACCGGTACATCAAGAGCTCGAGCAGCTACTTGTAGCCTATATCACGGCATATAAGTGTAGCACCGACGGTGGGTGATGCGATTGATCGTACCATCTGCGACATCTTCGCTTCGCATCAGATTGAACCGTCGACACCATGGTATCAAATCCGAATTGGGGCGAGCGAACGTCTGCCCTCGAAGTGGCTGCGAGCTATGCGGACAGGATCAAGGGCAGAAACAGTGCGTATCTACACTACAGTCCGGTCAGATCCTCGATCTAACACGACACAGTCGTCGTCACCGGCGTCGGGCCGCAGGGCGTCGGTGAAGGAACCGCCATCGCCCTCGCATCGCAAGAACCGGCTAACCTGGTCCTGATGGCGCGGACCAAGGAAAGGGTCGAGACAACGGCGAAAGAGATTCAGATGGCGTATCCCGGCATCAATATTCACATAGTCCTCATGGACATGGCGTCGCAGGAGTCAATCCGGAAAGCAGCGGAGGAAGTGAAACAACTGATTTCATCGATTGATATCCTCGTCAACAACGCCGGCTGCACGTTTAGTCTGCGGAGATACACGGTCGAGGGCATCGAGATGCAGTTCGGCGTCAACCACATCGGCACATTCCTGCTTACGAAGCTGCTGTACCCTCTCCTGAGAGCTGCGGCGAAGGTCTCGCCTCCGGGTCAGACGAGAATCGTCAATGTGTCTAGTCATGCCCATAACTTATCTCCGATCCGCTTCCACGATTATAACATGGAGAACAAGGACCTGCCCATGGAAGAACGGCATACCGTGCCTATACCACCCGCCTTCGTGAAGCCGTCAGCAGACGGGTATCTCAGCATCATAGCTTATGCGCAGAGCAAGACGGCGAATGTGCTGTTTACGAAGTACTTCCATGATCGCGCGGGTCATACGGGTATTATGGCGTATGCGCTCAACCCTGGTGGTTAGTACGTTCACAACCAAGTTGATTCAACAGCTAATGAGAACTGCGATAGGTGTCATCAGTAACCTCGGACGGAATAAAGAAGGACAAGACGAGGAGATCGCCAAGACCATCATCGCGACGGCGCCGTACTGGAAGAATAGCGATGAGGGCGGGTCGACCTCTGTCGTTGCGGCTTTGGATCCGGCACTTGATTGTAAGTTGTTTCTCAAGTCATACCGAGTCAGATACTGACTTCTTTCTAGCTTCAACTGAATTCTACCTCGCCGATTGCCAGTTCCACCCCTGCGCGAAGCACGCGAAGGACCCGGATGTGTGTGAGAGACTGTGGGCGTTGAGTGAGGAGTTGACTGGAGGGAAATTTATTGTTGATTAATCCGTAAAATCCACGAATCACGATCACGATATTCTTGTCTTGCGCCGTTGAAGAATTGCAATTGGGAGAAATATCTTCATTGTCTCTGTATTTTCGATTGACCCGATATGATTCACGGAAAGTCACTGATGTGCTACTCATACTCACGTACAAGTAAGTAATGGTGAATGATGTCTAGGAATGATGATGTTCTAGATAAGTGTGCCCGCGCCGGCCAGCGCGCGTAGAAATGCACTTTACGAATTAAATGGGTTTATGGCAGATTTGTGATAGCGTCTTACATCTATGTAAAAGTTCCCGATTTGCACTAGCCGTGTCGCTGTTTTTACGCCTGTATTCCGTAATCCGTACCTAGCGATGATAGCATCAGCCAGCACATGCTCCGACAATGCACTAGGGTGATCCGTAGGTATTCCGTACCAGCAGCAGCCGCAACGGCAGGAGCGACCCCAAGGCTTCATCTCGGCAATAAGGTGGAGCCGTGCCGCCGCATCTGTCGAGTGACACCTTCCGATCATACAGCATTCTCACTTCGTCTTTCCACAATAATACATAGCCGTCTCTCCCCGGACCAGACCAGACCCGTCACCGTCAATCCCGCCGGTCAATACATTGTCTGTACACTGCACTGGCGCCTCTCATGCAAAGCGAAAGCGCTTTCATTCACACGTTCTCGCATCATTGACCTATCCGAACGCGTCCTCATGTGACTGTCCGTTGACTGGACTCGACTTGGCCCGATTCGATCTTGACCTGCTGCTGGCCCTCCTCTCGACCTCCCACTTTTCACCTCACACCCTCACACTCTACACTCTCACACCTTCACACACATGATCCCGACGTGCGGAAGAAGCGCCATGAGCCGTGGCTATTGAACCCGCAACTCACCCTTACCTTCGTCTTGCGGGCTTCCCGAGCCTCGGACTAACCTACATCCGCCACCTCCCCCACGATGCCGACCCTCCAAATCACCCCCGACGCCCCCGACCTGCTGCAGAATGTCGCCGATACGCTTGCGAAGTCACGGAAGATTGTTATCATCACAGGCGCTGGCATCAGCACAAACTCCGGCATACCTGTACGAGCGACCGTTCTATATCGTTTCTTATGTTCTGTGAATCTTTGGTTGCTGATCTACTGATCACAGGACTTCCGTTCGGAAAACGGCCTATATACTCTTATTCAAGACCAATTCGATCGCGCCGAAGCCAATCTGAAGAAAGGCGACCACACTGACCACGACAATGCCGCCGCCGCGACCTTCGAGCTTAGCGAACGACCCCTAAAGCGGAGACGCATGTCTGGACCAGACAACGCTGGCTCGTCTTCAGCCGCGTCGCCTTCTAAACCCTCCGATTGTCAAAGCAAGCCTACCCAGAGCCCAGCCGAGTCCCAAGCAAAAGCCACTGCAGCAACAGACCCTGCTGCTTCTATAACCCCGCCGAATGCGCCGGAACAGCAGACACAACCAGATCCAGCCCAAGCTGTGGCGCCTTCCGACTCCTCTCGGCGATTTACGCGATCCCAAGCGACCAACCTGCGACCAAATATCCCCAGGGATTTGACACAGCTCTCGGCTGATTCATCGACAGGCCAAGACTCAAGTCTTTCAGATCAGCCGAGTGAAACCTGCCCGACAGATCATTCGGCCGTTGGAGACGAATCCTATCCAATCAGCTCATGTCCACGCGATAAGACGCCGGACAGGGCTGCGGCCTATGTCACAACCTCGTCGCCCCTCTCATCGCCACCACCTCTGTTTGATTCGTACGAGCATACAGGTTCCTCCACCGATACGAGTCCGCATGAAGACTCTGACTGCTCCGACTTGTCTGAATCTGACGATACCCAACAGTCGCAAGATTTCATCACTTCACAAGTCGCCAATTCTAATCTCCGAAATCTAAAGGGGCGCGATTTGTTTGACTGCAATATATGGGCCGACCCTCTGAAGACTTCTGTGTTCTATCGCTTTATCACCTCCTTGAGACAGCGAGTCAAGGATATCCAGCCGACTGTGACACACAAGTTCATCGCACAGATGCGAGATGTCGGCAAACTTGCTCGTGTATACACACAGAACATTGACGAAATAGAAAAGAAGATCGGCTTGTCGACCGACCTTAAACACGGAGTTGGAAACAAGAAGCGGAAAGCGGCAAAGTTGTCGACCGAGGTCACGGAGAAAGAGGAGCCTACGGAGTCGCCTGACGACGTAGATGTCGCCGGAGCTGTGGACGCCGCCAATAACAATGGAGATACTCCGCAGTCTAAGCATCGCCCGCAGAACAGTCCCAGCAAGGGTGTGGAGTGTGTCTTCTTGCATGGGTCCTTGCATGCTCTTCGTTGCTTTGCATGCGGCAAACTGTCTGATTGGGATGAGGAGGATCGTGAGTCACGTACGCTATGTGGCGAACAACCAGAGTGTCCTCACTGTGCCGGAGCAACCGCCGCTCGTCTGGAGAAGGGAAAGCGAGCCCTTAGTATTGGCAAGCTACGCCCGGATATTGTCCTATACGGCGAGGAACATCCACAGTCAGATCTGATATCACCCATAGTGCAACATGACCTGGCAGCTGGTCCCGATCTATTGTTGGTACTCGGAACGAGTTTACGCGTACACGGGTTGAAAGTCATGGTGAAGGAGTTTGCTAAGGCCGTCCATACGAAGGGCGGCAAGGTCATCTTCATCAACTTCTCGAAGCCCTCCGAAAGCGCTTGGGGAGATGTTCTCGACTACTGGATCGAATGGGACTGCGACGCCTGGGTCGAGGACTTGAAGGCTCGCAAGCCTCTGCTCTGGCTCTCGCCTGATCAGCGACAGGCGCTTGACAAGCAGAAGCGTGAGACGTTGGCCGAGAAGAAGAGAGAGACATTGAAGAAACGTGAAATGATCAACGAAAAGAAGCGGGAGTTGATCAACGAGAAGAAACGCGAAGGTCTTAACGAGAAGAAACAAGACAGTACGGGGGATGCCAAAGTCAAGCCACCAACAGAGCCGAGCAAGCCGCGGCCACCACCAAAGAACCCAGTGGCCATGCGAAACGACTACCAGTGCGGCGCATATGTTATGTGGGATATCCAGCAAGCGCTTGCCAAGATTGGCAATCGCCCTTTTGACCCCTACGGACATGCACTGCCAGCCCCTGCCACCGCTGCTCCCCCTCCCACTACTTCTATTCCTCCTCCGGTCCAGTCTCTCAATGTCAATGCCAACTCTACCGTTCCCAGCGAGACTGCTGTTGGACCGCAGCAGGAAGCCGCGGTTAAGAAGAAGCGGGTCAGAAAACCGCGTCCGAAGAAGTCGGAACAGGAGCAGAAGATTCCGAGTCAACCGGATCAGCCCTCTCAGCCCCGTACTTCTACTGTCGGCGAGAATGACTCTACGCCCACTGGAACCAAGCGTCCGTTTGCGAGTATCTTGGCTGTTAGCGATGCGGCTAGTACAGCGGTCGCCGATTCTTCAGTTCCCGATCTGTCCACTCTGTCTGTTCACGATGATAAGCCGCCGGCCCCGAAACGAAGGGCAAGGAAATCTGCGCCGGCGAAGTCTGCGCCAGCCAAGTCCACTCCTGACGTGGATGTAAACAAGCCAGACAAGAAATCGGACACAAACAAGGCAGAAAAGAAACAGGAAAGTAAGAGGAAACGCCGTGAAAGGAATGCGAATAAAGATCAGCATCCACACGCCGTTCAAGTAGTTTCAAGGTCGAGGACGACCCCTGCGCCGACACATACTGCCACCGTGAACGGGTATCCGACGACACCGGCGCATCTTGCTTTGATTCCTGAGTCCCAGGACCCCTTTTCACGTCCTGTGCACACACCCGGCTACTTCGTGGCCCAAGCGAATTCCAGCGAGACAAGGAGACAGAGTTCGACCTTGTTAGCGACGCAGTCTTACCTGCTACCGCCGCCCCCTTTTTCCACGCACCAGCCCGGCCGGGTACCAGATACGCAGGGGTCTACACAGGGGCCGGATCTCCCGCCCATTCACGCGCGGGAGCATTGGATGGGTTCACCAACGATTACCCCGATGGAGATAACTCCACAAGTCGGGCCCACGAGTCCTCTCGTGGAGATGTCGCCGCCGAATCCGAGCAATCACCCGCCGTATTCGTATGCGTGGTATCACGCCACGCAGCCCATCTACAGTGGCCCACTTACGGGCATATCGCGTCCTGGAAATCACCAGGTGCCTCAGTGGCGTCGGTCGTCGAACGACGACAATACCCCGAGTCCCTCGGACCAGTTGCACATGGAAGCCGCCAACCGGTATTGGCGGCTGAGAGGGAGAACATAGATTAGGTAGAAAAAGATAGATTGAGGGGGTTCAGCATTGCATTCGATTGATAGCAGCGGCGCTTTGTTATGTGATACCCGGGATTGCTAGCAGATGATATGGTTTATCATGAGAGATGAGTGGATGAGGTTGTTGTTGCTGTCGGTGTTGCTGCCGGGTTGCTCGCATGTAGCTCCCTTTATAGCGCTATTAGAGATATCTTTCTTGCATCCCTTTGTTTGTCTTTGATTTTGACAATTATGAGTTGACTAACGAGTAATAGGGGTCACTACGATTCATACCATCATTGTCACATATCACATCGATTGTGGTCTCTCCTGAACAGAGTCACGTATATATTTGGCAGAAAGCTAACGAAGTTGCAGAGCTGAAATCAAACCAAATATCAACGACAAACAAACTGAAAGTCCATCAAACCAAATCAGCCAGAACGCAAACCAACCCCTTACTGACTCTTCCTCAACCTCTTCCTCTTCTCCTCTTCCTCCTCATCACTCTCATAATCAGGAAGGTCACTCAAGCTATCCCCACCATTCCGCCACCTCCCCGTAGTCGTATACCGAACCTGTTGCGGAACCTGGGGTGCCTGCGGTGGATCCCCAATGGTCTGCACGACCGGAGTCTGCGCTTCGACAACGGATCCCACGATCGACAATTTCCGAAGATGCGTATTCACCTCGGACGTCCGTACGATGTCCATCTCCGTTGGTAACGTGATGTTCATTTGCGCCTTGTTATCTTCGAGAGCGAGGCCGTCGCGTAGTCCGAAGATGAAGACGTCCTGCGCGCCTTGTGTTAGGGATATTAAGTCCGGACTTGTCAGGAAGGTCGTGTGGTGGGGGTGGAAGCCGGAGATTTGGTTGACAACGTTCGTGAGGCGGTGCACTTGGTCGCGGATCGTGGAGGGGCGGTGTTGGATCGGGTTTCGGAGACGGAGGGTCGGCATGGATTGCGGGGTGCGGAGGACTCTTCGACGGAGGGGTCTGGGGGGTGGGGGCTCGATTATGTCGGAGTCTGCTTCTGCGGCGGCGGCGGCGAATCCTGGGTTTTGGGGTTGGTTGCTGCTTAGGTTCTTGAGGAAGGTGAGGGCGGCTGTTAGGTCGTCGTCGCCGGTTTCGACGCGTAAGGGGTTCAGACCGTGGTCTGGTGCGCTGAAGAAATTGTCCGGTCGATGGACGTAGTAGATGTAATCGTCAATGACCTTGCGCACGTCCGGGTGAATGCGACGATACTCGCGGACCGCCATGCGATGATACTGTTCGGAAACGCGCTTCCAGTCGCCCGACGGGATCCGTTTGAACCCCTTCTTCCAGGTGCTATCGGCCGGATCGATCTGGCTATTCTGCGCGATCTTGAGGATCAGGAACTCGTATTGCTTGATACTGTCGTGGAACCGCTCGCGCCATTGATCCCACCGTTTCTGCATCTCGCTCTGCATGGCGACGCGATTCGACTCGTGGATCTTATCGATGAAGGCCATGATGTCGCGTGCGTGGGCTTGGTATTCCTTCATACGCAAATACGTCAACCCCACGGGTCCAGGCTCGCCTGTCCTAGCATCAAAGAGGAAATACACCTCATCGCCCTCGCGGACCGAAAGCAAGTTAAAAACCAATCTCTCCATACTCCCGATGTCTCTTTGCATCGCACTGTGGATATCCACCAACGCCCGCATCAACGTGCCCCCGCGCCGAAACATATCCTCAAACTGCGTCTCTAATTCCCCTTGCCACGCCCCCATCCCCATGACGACATCTCCGGGCCTCCGTGACCGAACATACGCATCGTAGGACCCGCCCTCGTCCTCAGACGCCGTGAATAAATCCTCGGCATCCTTCAACACACCCCTCCTCGCCTCCGCCACACTTGTGTAAAGGGAATCGTACACACCGGATCCCCACGCCTGATATTCCTGCGCGAAAGTACGCGCAGCGTGGTCACGGTGCCATCTTTCCCAACGCAGGGCGCGCAGGTACGTAGAGAGGATATGTTGGCCCGACCGCGAGAGGAGTTTGCAGACGTTATCGCAGAAGCGCCATACGGATTCGCCGAGTCTCGATCTGGAGGCGTCGAAGTGGGAGGGTGTGGTCCGCGAGAGGACTTTTTGGATGTGCGCGTCTGGCATCATTTTTAGGGCGGTGGGGCCGTAGAGGGGGATGTCGATTTGCCAGAAGGAGGATTGGAAGACTTTTGCGAGGAAGAGGAGGGGGAGGGGGCGGTGGGGGGTTGATATTGGGTTTGTTATGGGCAGGGTGTTAGTAGTTGTGGTGCGACGGATGTGGATGTCTGGGTAGGGTTTGCCGATTACGAAAAGGGGCGCGTTGGCGGCGTGGTGGTAGGGGTATGTTGTGTCTGGACGGGAGGAGATGCTGTGGATGGATAGGAGGGCTTGGCCCCAGAGGGAGACCTCGATGTCTAGGCCGAGTTCGGGGGTGGTGTGGGTTGTGAAGATTGGTTCGGCGGTGTGTTGGTTGTAGGGGCCGAGGATGGCGGTGCGGGTTTCGGAGAGGAGACGGGTTATTTCGGGGGTGTACTGGGAGGGATGGTTAGATGGGTGGATAGGGGGTGGATGGAAGATACGCACTTTGTTGCGGGTGGAGGTGGCGGTTGTTAGGATTGTTCGTTGGGCGGATGCTATTGCGTGCTGGAAAAGGGGTTAGTAACGGTATCAACACAGGAGATGTGAAAGGGGGAACATTGGAATCACGTACTGCTAACTCGTGAATCAGGGTATTCGCAATGACAAACAGACACGCCATCTTCTCGCTCTTGGTATACTGCGGCACGAGCAAGGGGTATACGATCTCGGCGGGTATATCCAGATCAATCAGATCCGGCCCAGATCTCGAGCGCGGATTCGTATGCGCACGGGTATTCAGTCGTCCATGCGTCCCGATTCCCCAGGCTTCCATATACGGCGTCGCCTGTCCGGCCTGCATGTCTGCGCCGGAAGTAATACAGACGCGTAGACGCTCGGCCAGGACGAGATTCACGTTCTCCTTCCAGTTGAATTTGTGGCGCTCTTCGAGCTCGCGGAGGGATGGGTAGGTTTTGGAGAGGTCGATGTCTTTTTCGAGGACGTAGCGGGTGTGGATGGGGGGGTTGTTTTGGTTTGTGAAGTTTTCGGCGGCGGTGACGGGTTGCCGGGTGAGCATGTTGTAGATTGCGTCGAGTTGGGGTGGGTTTGCGCGTGAGAGGATTTGGGAGGCGAGGCGGGCGGCGGGTTGGATTGCGGACCAGAGGTTGTCGTTGGTTTTCTTTTGGGTGGTTAGTCTCGTCACTTCTATAGCTGCTCGATGTTGTGAAGTGAGCGGTGGGAAGGCATTGGTCATACCGCATTCCACGATGCCTTGACACCGTCGACCGTGTAGAATCTCTCCCCACGCTCATGCCACTTGTTCCGATCGAAGAACCTGTAGATTTCACAACAATGTTAGTATATCCCCTGAACATCGATCAACAGCACACATACGCATGAATATCATTATCCAACTCAATCTCAAAATCATCATCCAACACATGAATCTGATCCTGAATCAACTCATCCGTCGTCAACCCGCCCAACATCATACGCTGATAATCCTGATCCAGCAACGCCACATTTAAAAACCGCTTATGCGCCTTCATGATGGACGGATTCTGCTGCCGTAACTCCGACACCATCTCGTCGAGACTCATCCCCTTTTCCTCGGCTGCTTGTCGCACTTCTTCGAGAAAATCCTCGTTTGAGAGGAGTCCGGATTCAGCTAGGACTTTGTCTACCACCCCTGGAACGATCTCCTCGCCCGGTGGCGGGACACGATTTATCTTCCGGTATATCTCATTGCTTAGTTCTACCGCGCGTTGTCGCTGCTCCTCGTTCAGCTGATGCGCCTGATGTCGGGTATCAACGATCGAATTCCTCGTCTTCGACCACGACGGACTCATTCGACTGCGTCCGTCGACCCGTCCCTCGGCAATACCGAAGCGTAGGGCGTAATCCGTGGGATTCCGGACGTTATCCTCTGGACGCAGGGCCGGACGGAGGTTATAGAATGCGTCGCGCGTGGTGTTTGTCTGGTCGGGGATGGTACCCCGTGGAGGTCTGCCATCGGTGTAATCAGGCGCTGTCCACGGCGGGACGTACCGTTCGCCGGATCCAGATCCAGAACCGGTATTCTTCCGCAAAGTCAGGGAGGATATGACTGCGCTTCTACTAGTATTTGGTCGAAGGGCAGACGTCGACGTAGTCGCTGGACGAGGACTAGGAGCAGTAGCGGGACGAGGACTAGGAGCAGCAGTAGTACCGTCAGGAGGGCTCGATTCTTTGGTCTTGTCGCGCAGGGTCTCGATTAGGGCTGTTGCCATGGGTAGGAAGTCGTAGCCTGTGTCTGTCCAGATTTCGTTGTTGTCGATCCATTGCTTTGCGTCTTGCTGGTCGAGTTCGTGTTGGTGCGTGCGGGCTGCGGCTTGGGCGGTTGCTAGGGCTTGGGGGTCGTGGAGGTTTGGTTCCGGGGGGTCTTGTGTGGAGGCCATTTTGTTTGTGGTGTTGGATGTTGGGTTGGTGGTAGTGTTTGCTATCTACGGTGTGTCGAGTATACACAGGGGACTTGGGAGTGATAGGGAGAGAGTTGACGATCTATAGCTGCACTCGAGTTGAGAGTGCTGAAAAGACACATGCACACAAAGCTTCATCTCGGAAGTTGGAGTTCACTCGACTGTTTTCGGAAGACGGTTTGAGATGGTGACAAAGAGCGGTACTTGGACTACGGTCAATGATATTCGGGTCAGGGTGTTGAGGCATGGAGGATTGTACGAATGAGTTGCGTGTCACGATGAATGGTAGGATAAGAAGAGATCGATATTAGTTAGTAGATATAACTGATTGACTTGCTCCGTTCCTACTATCGTCAATTATTATATGTTGACTGTTTACACAGCTGCCTGAGAGATCTCGTCGAGATATAGGGGTGATCGGTCGTTCTTTGTTTCTCGCCATGCTCGGCTTAACTAACCAGCGATGCTAAATGGTCTTCACATAGAAGATGGAAAGAGCTGTCTTATCATTGCACTTGATAACTGGTGCATTCCCCATTACAAGAAGAAGACGATCACGTCGTTGTGAGTCGGCCCCAAGTTGACCCCTTAACTCGCTCTGTCGGGCTTGAACCGACTACCCGTATAGAAGATACGCCGAAAACATCTCTAGCACTTTGGACTTGACTTTAATTCCCGTTTGTAGACGATGCAGTAACTACGCGATATCAGTCCTTTATATTGAGTGTTGTTGATACCTATGAGGTCGGCTAGTGGTTGGGATCTTGAACTCAGGGGCAACGGCAGAGAGACAGGAGACCGGATCGCGTTGTGAGATTGGATTACCTCCAGTCAGCACTCAAACGCATCTTTACGCTCGTCTGAACCCGGTTTCTTGCCTTCATATGTATTCGTATTTCGCCAGAGTCGATTATTCGGATTCTGTCTGGTAGTACACGTTTGTTGGATCTTGACGTTCAGGGGGTTCACTGCCAGACTTTCATGACGGACACGGTAAACAAGCAACGTCGTGTTACAGTTTGCCTCCACTTTCAAAACATTGAATTCGCTCTGAGTACTTCGTAGATCACATCGTTTCCATGGTAACGAATTTCTGTATACCTGCTCGAACACTGTATACGAACTCTGTCTGGCAACGGTACTTCCTTGCCAGATAAACAACCGGGAAGCAGAGTAAACAAGCCTTGAGCCACGTCATCTTTGATGTGCTTCTTGTCGTAAGCATTTATTATGCTTTGAGTTCATCTGCTGTTTGCATAGTAACGATCGTACATACTCACATGCTTCTTTGAGGGACGTTGAATCCGGCAAGTCAGGAATACACCAGCGGGGCGGCGAGATTTATAGTTACAGTAGGCAGCATCAACTCACTGAGTTAATAGTCAGGGGAAGTGACTCAGATCTCGCCCTGGATCATGCTAAAGCGTAGTTAGTTAGTTACCAGATGGTGGAAGTCTAAACGGCAACATTCTCTCTCCTTCTCGAACCACATCTGATCACGAATTTAGCACGTGGACCAAGATCTGATCTCAGATGGAGGATCGGCGCTCCTCTTGGTATTCCGGATGAGGATTCGTGGAGATACATAACATATCCGAATCCTCAGTCACAAATGACGTGAACGAATGAATTAACATGATTCTGAAATGATGCGAAGAATCAAGTGTTAATCTCCTCGAATTGGGAGGGAAGACGCTGACCTTACGGAATACGATGCGCAGAGAATTGGTAGGTGACATTGTCTCACTGGCGCTGACGGCAGACGACAGCGGCAAGTACGAAATAGTCAAGGGCCTGAGATCCACGGAGCGTGGCTGGTGTGTGGCACAAACAAAGGTGACGTGGTAAAGCGCTCCAGCTGCATGCGGTACGACGACGCAATGATGGACGAATCGAGACGTACCGAGTACAAGAGTGGAAGACAACGTGACTCCGACCTGTGTGTTCGATACGCTGTTTCAAATGTATCTTGAGACAAAGCTTGTGTACATTCGAAGGTGCCCAGGTATCCGTGCTCAGGCACCTCGGCACTTGTAAGTTCAGGTGCACATGTTGATTATCGATAAGAAGGGCACCAACATCAACGGCGGGGTGGCCAAACGACGAGTAAGGTGTGACTGGAAGTTATTAGATAGTAGATTTGCTAAAGAATGTGCGGAAAATATAAATTCAGGTCGGAACCTAAATATAGAACTGTTATTCATCAAATCTGCAGTGAATGGAAGATAAACACCCGACGGGCAGAGTCGGTGATGCCGTTTTTTCGCGAGCCTTGGGTGATGGACGGTGATGTTGCAGTTCTCAGTTGGGTGGTAAGCCGAAGCGGTCTCACCGCTTGCATTTGGGGCGTCCTTTGGCGTCCTTTGGGGTCTTTCTTCCAGGCCTTGCCGTCCGCTGGCATGCCCAAATTCCAGTTGCCACCTCGCTGAATCTAACTTTTTCCTGTGGCGGGTGTCCACAGCGGGCTTCCGGTGGGTCCGACCTGACACGCTAGCCTTACCCTACGAAGAAAACGAGGAACGGTGATTCGCTGCAGAGCCCCACCGCACCCCACAGCCCCCGTCATCCCACCAGAATCAAGGTTCTTATCTCGAAGACTCCCGGCTTATCGGTGCACGGAGCGGCCTTGTTTGGCCGTGCAGGCGGAAAGGGAAGAAGTGCAAAAAAAATTCTAGGAGGTCCGTCCACTGTCAGAAAATAAATTTTAGCCCACCCCTCTTGCCCCGGGCCCTTCCTTAATCCTCTCCCACTCTCTCCCCTCAACCATCTTTTTTTTTTCTCTCTTCCATCTTCTCACCCACTCTCTATTGTGTGTCTCGCCATCTTCTGGAAGATTGTCCCGACACCTAGGCAGAACAGGTTCTATTGTCTGACTCCTCCCGTCAGCAATTCCAATCTGTTCCCTTCTTTCTTTCCTCGTTTTTTCCCGTGTCAACGCCAGTAGTTGATCTCGACCGGTCGGATTAAACGATTCCCTGCGGATAGATTCCCTCTAGACCGCCGCCTTCTCTCACGATACCCTTTCCCGACCCTACATTTCTATCCGTCTAGAGACGACATCATCCAAAATGGCCACCAAGGTTCTTGAGGAGCTCATGCAGAAGCTCACCATCTCCAAGGATGCTGCCGCTACCAAGGAGGCTTCCGTTGCCATCGCCACCTTCATCAACGGTTCTATCGAGGAGAAGGACGCTCCCGTCAAGTAAGCTACCTGCCTTTGTTGTTGTCATTCCTTTCACGAGCCGATTTCATTTCGCACCTCATCGTCGTTCGTCGACCTGTCTCTGCACACGCATGCCTCGCGCGTTCGATTTCCTTTCACCGCCCTGTCTTGTCGAGTCCTATTCCCGCACATGCATTCGGAAATAATCAACACATCACTGCCAACAAGTCCACCGATACTACATGATTTCCACTCATGATACACATGCACAAATAACACAATTTCAATCCACTTCACTCAATCGTGTCGTTGCTAACATTTCTCCAATAGGGCTGTTGAGGCTCTTGAGAAGCAGCTGAGCAACAAGAAGGATGCTACCCTCCGCGAGAAGGCCTGCGCTGCCATCCAGGCCATCGCTCAGCACTCTGAGATCGCCGCCTCTGTTGAGCCCTACCTCATCGTCCTCCTCCCCCTCGTCCTGGCCGCCGTTGGTGACAAGATCACCGCTGTCAAGAATGCTGCCACCGCTGCCGTCCTTGCCATCGTTGAGGCCATCAACCCCAACTCCATCAAGGCCGCCCTCCCTCACATTACCAACTCCATCTTGACCGCCCAGAAGTGGCCGGAAAAGATGGCCGCCCTTGAGGCCATTGAGACTTTCGTCCGCACCGCCCCTGCTCAGCTCGCTTTCCGCGTCCCTGAGTTGATTCCTGTCATCTCCGAGTCCATGTGGGACACCAAGAAGGAGGTCAAGGACCGTGCCTACAAGACGATGGAGAAGATCTGCGAGTTGATTGTCAACCGTGATATTGAGCGTTTCATTCCCGAGCTCATTAAGTGTATCGCCAAGCCCGAGAACGTCCCCGAGACCGTTCACTTGCTCGGTGCCACCACTTTCGTCACTGAGGTCCACGAGCCCACCCTCGCCCTCATGGTTCCCCTGCTTGACCGTGGTCTTGCCGAGCGTGAGACCGCTATCAAGCGTAAGTCCGCTGTCATTGTTGACAACATGTGCAAGCTCGTCGACGACCCCAACATCGTTGCTCCTTTCTTGCCCAAGATGATGCCTGGTCTCACCAAGAACTTCGAGACTCTGGCCGACCCTGAAGCCCGTGAGAAGACCAAGCAGGCTTTGGACACTTTGATCCGCGTCGGTGACATCAAGGACGGCAAGATCCCCGAGGTTCGCCACGACGGTGACATCGACACCGTCGTTGCCCACCTCAAGGCTGTCGTCCCCGCTAAGTACTCTGCTGCCGTCGAGAAGCTTGGTGCCATCGTTCAGTACATTGGTGCTATCGGTGGTCAGCTCGTCGACGAGAAGGACGTTGAGTCCGCCACCTGGACTGCTGCTGTCAAGCCTTTCGTTGTCGTTCTCGTTGGTGAGTCCGAGGCTCAGGCCGTTGTTGACGCTCTTCGCAAGCGTGCTTCCCCCGGTATGGAGGAGGATGCTGCTGCTGAGGACGACGATGACGATGGAGAGGATCTTTGCAACTGCACTTTCTCTCTTGCCTACGGTGCCAAGATTCTTCTGAACCAGACCCACCTCCGCCTCAAGCGCGGTCGCCGTTACGGTCTTTGCGGTCCCAACGGTTCCGGAAAGTCCACCCTCATGCGCGCCATCAACAACGAGCAGGTTGAGGGTTTCCCCAAGCAGAGCGAAGTCAAGACTGTCTTCGTTGAGCACGACCTCGACTCCGCTGACACTGAAATGACCACCATTGACTGGACCATGAAGAAGCTTGGTGAGGCTGGTGTTAACTCCACCAAGGACGAGGTTATTGCCCGTCTGATCGAGTTCGGCTTCACTGACGCCATGATTGCTGGTCTCATCACCGCTCTCTCTGGTGGTTGGAAGATGAAGCTGGCCCTGTGCCGTGCTGTCTTCGAGGCTCCCGATATCCTTCTTCTGGACGAGCCTACTAACCACTTGGACGTGAAGAACGTCAAGTGGCTCGAGGATTACCTCATCAACTCCCCCTGCACGTCCATCATTGTCTCCCACGACAGTGGCTTCTTGGACAACGTCACCCAGTACATTATCCACTACGAGCGCTTCAAGCTCCGCAGATACAAGGGTAACTTGAAGGAGTTCGTCCGCAAGAACCCCCACGCCAAGTCTTACTACGAGCTCGGCGAATCTGAGATCGAGTTCACCTTCCCCGAGCCCGGATTCCTCGAGGGTGTTAAGACCAAGGCCAAGGCCATTCTCCGTGCCACCAAGATGAGCTTCCAGTACCCTGGCACTCCCAAGCCCCAGATTTCGGACATTACTTTCCAATGTTCGCTTGGTTCCCGTATTGCTGTCATCGGTCCCAACGGTGCCGGCAAGTCTACCCTCATCAACGTTCTCACTGGTGAACTTATCCCCACCGCCGGTGAGATCTACCAGCACGAAAACATCCGTATCGCTTACATCAAGCAACACGCTTTCGCCCACATCGATAACCACTTGGACAAGACTCCCTCCGAGTACATCCAGTGGCGTTTCCAGACTGGTGAGGATCGTGAGACCATGGACCGTGCCAACAAGATCATCACCGAGGAGGATGAGAAGGCCATGGACAAGATCTTCAAGATCGATGGTACCCAGCGCCGCGTCATCGGCATCAGCTCGCGCAGAAAGTTCAAGAACAGCTACGAGTACGAATGTTCATTCGCTCTGGGTGAGAACATTGGCATGAAGAACGAGCGCTGGATTCCCATGATGACTGCTGACAACGCCTGGTTGCCGCGTAACGAGCTGCTCGCCTCTCACCAGAAGATGGTTGCCGAGGTTGATATGAAGGAGGCCCTCGCCTCTGGTCAGTTCCGTCCTCTGGTCCGTAAGGAGATTGAGGCCCACTGCGCCAACTTCGGTCTCGACGCCGAGTTGGTTTCTCACTCCCGCATGAAGGGTCTCTCTGGTGGTCAGCGTGTCAAGGTCGTCCTCGCTGCTTGCTCTTGGCAGCGTCCTCACTTGATCGTTCTTGATGAGCCTACTAACTACTTGGACCGTGACTCTCTCGGTGCCTTGTCCAAGGCTTTGAAGAAGTTCGAGGGTGGTGTCATCATCATTACCCACTCTGCCGAGTTCACCAAGGACTTGACTGAGGAAGTCTGGGCCGTCATGGACGGTAAGATGACTCCTTCCGGCCACAACTGGGTGCAGGGTCAGGGATCTGGTCCTCGTCTCAAGCAGGGCGAGGAAGATGAAGAGGAGAAGTTCGATGCTATGGGCAACAAGATTGTTACTACCAAGAAGAAGGCCAAGCTCACCAGCTCCGAGGCGCGCAAGAAGAAGAAGGGTAAGTTACTTGCATTCGACTACTATCACTATAACCATGACACCGGCTAACATGTCTTCACAGAGCGTATGGCCCGCCGGAAGCGCGGTGAGGAGGTCTTCTCTGACGAGGACGACTAAACGCGTCAAAAGGACAAGCCATAGACGCACGCAGCCTACTTGTTTACGACCTAATACGGAACGCGACATGATTTGATTTCCTTTTCATATGTGCAACGAGAGCAGAAAAAGGACGGTTTGCATGGTTTCGGACATGTTGTTTCTTTTCGCGGGATGGCGCGCGGTTTGGTGATAGAATACCACGTGCGGGGTTCCTAGTATAGCCGACAGGATGTACCGTCGTCTTGACTGGAGTTGGAGGCCCAGGCAAGACCGGATCGTGCGATACCGGATAAATGGTCAATAGACTATGATAGAGAGAGAGTGTATGCGTTCGTCTGTGAAGTGATGATGTTTGTGGTCAACGTGGTGTTGATCTTGTCATGTACGGCAGGTAGCTCGGTGCAGGTTAGCTCGGTACAAATATTGAGCTCAGTTAATAATGCTTCCGTTGCGTGGTCGACTTCTGTGATATTCGTATTTCATGATGGCTTCATTTGTTAAGTGCAGAGTATCAATCCTAGTGAATGTCCTATTAAACATCCTCACTGTTTCGACCCCGTTCCCTGAATCCCGTTACCGATTCCCGACCTCCGACGAACCTCGGACCAGAGTCTAACCGTCCTCTCAAACGCCTCCGGATCCCCGTTCCCGTACGGCTGTCTGTCCCACGTGTTCAAGTGCCATACACGGGTCCGCGACGGTGTTCGCAGGCGTAAAGTCACAGCTTCTGCACTGGGCGATGACTGAGTGATCCTTTTAGCGGGCACGTGTTTGTTTTGACTACTCGTACGATCTTGCACAGATTACGGATTCGCTCGTGTTGGAAGAGGGCGTCGTGACTTTCGTCTAAGTGTAAGTGCAGGTTTGAACGGGATTGATCTGACTTCTGGTCGAGGGATGGCATCGATCGTTCTGTTGACTTTGAGTCGCTCCAAGTATATGGAGTGTCCCTCCGATAATCACATGAAGTTTCGATGAGCTGGTCTTAGCTGGCTACGTTTCGATCATTTGATAGACCTCATGAAGTCGTAGTCATTTTCGTCTCTGTTTCTGAGAATGGGATTGAAGAACGACTCAACGGCTTTTGTGTTCTCGTACTTAAACCCTCCAGACTCCATACTCTGAGAGCACACGAGGATGGTAATCTAACTGTCTTTATTCACCCTCGAAATTCTAGCCATTATCTATCATAGTGTGCCTTACAGGAACTCCTCATGATCTCAGCTGAGTCGCTTCTCTCAACATCGACTTCCGTCCCCTACTTATCAGACACATCTCGAAACGAGCTGTAAACGATATAAATACCCCTACTATTCCCCTGTCGTATGTCTCGGAGATGTACACGCGGACCTCGGATTCAGGAACTGAAGTGTAACGACTCCTATGCGTCTTGAATCAGGAGTCGTGAATACCGGGATTAAACGAGGATGATCGATTGGAGGATAGGATCTGTCAGGGGTTTTCGTGGAACGTCGGGACTCGCCAATACCGGGATAGAGAGATAGTGAGGGAGGGAATGATTGAGCGAGTGAATCCAGCTGGCCGTTAAAACCGATACGCACAACCGAGGACACACGAGATGTTGTGTCATGTGAGATCGAAACCGAGGACACATCATCGCCAGCATCGCCAGCTCGCGTATTCCTTTCGTCTCAACACATCGGTACTATTCACGCCGGCAAAGCAAGCAGCCTTATAGGAGTCAGTGCCAGTACGAGATGCTGCTCGGTCGGTACAACAGTGATTCAGGTTCGTCGTACGTGTTGTCGTGATACCTGGAGTCGCTATTCTAGTGCCGTGAGTGAGTTTACTCGATGAATATAAGTAGTCTAGTCCCGCTTTGTCAACTCGAACCACACCACCTCCTTATAACCTCATCACCGTCGTCATGGTGACAAACCCACCACTCAACACAAACAACAACAACACCAAATCTCACCTGTCCTCATGTCCCCCTCCGGACCCCCCTACGCCCTCCCCCACGCCCTCCCAGGCGGCCTCCCCACCCCAATCCCAGACATCCCAATAAGCACCATCCTCCTAACAATCTACCTCTTCTTCGCAACAACAAACATGACCCTCCTCCAACTCAACCGTCGCCAAAACCACAAATTCCTCATCTCGGGCGCCCTCTTCGGCTTCAGCATGTCCCGCATCGTAACCTGCTCGCTCCGTATCGCGCTCGCCGTGCACGGGGGTAATGTCCCGCTTGCACTTGCTGCCGAGGTGTTTGTGAATGCGGGCGTGCTTGTGCTGTATGGTGTTAATCTGCTCTTTGCGGTACGGTTACTTAGGGCGAGACAGCCGCGGATTGGATGGTCGCCGCTTCTGAGGGGCGTTGTTAGGGGGATGTTTGCGATGGTGGGCGTTGCGCTTGTGCTTGTTGTTTATGCGGTTGTGCAGGGGGCGTATACGGTGCGTCCTGGTTTGGGAAGGGTTTGTAGGGATATTCAGCTTGGGACGGCGACTTTCCTGCTTGTTTTTACGGTGTTGCCGTTTGTGGGTTTGGGTGTGGTGTATGGATTACCCCGATCCGGTGAGGAAGAGGAGTTTGGGAGGGGGAGTATAAGGGCGAAGAGTTTACTTTTGGGAACGACGACGGCGTTGTGTGTGGTGATTGCGGGTTTTAAGACGGGGACGGCGTGGATGGCGCCGAGGGCGGTGGATATGCCGGCGTGGTATCAGGGTAAGCCGGCGTTTTATGTGTTTTATTTTGGACTTGAGGTTGTTGTGCTTGCGGTTTTTACGGGGGGGAGGGTTGATAGGCGGTTTTGGGTTCCGGATGGGAGTTCGGGGGTAAGGGGGTATGGGGGGCGGAAGGGGGAGAGGGAGAGTGGGATGGGGGAGGTTTGATAGATGGTAGTTGAATTGATGTTGACGGTTAGGGGAATGTCTTTTCTGTGAATGGCTTCAATGACGTGCGTGTTTACTCGTATGCGTGAGTTCAGACTTGCGATGAGAATCAGTAAATTCAAAGAGGAGATAATTACAAAATCTTAATATATCAAACAAAATAGTCGTAAATAATCATCAAATTCGTCGTTGCCTGTCATATCTCTATTCCTGACATCTCGTCGTAATATTCTCGTTATATCCCCTGGAAATGATTCTTGTTTTCGTTCGTTTTCTTCGTCTCGTCATGATGCTGTGATATCGTAAAGAACTGTCGGATCATTGCGGCTGCCCGCGTTGTCTTATAGACTCGTTCTCATCCTCCCATAACTGGCGATGCATTCGACTGTAGACCCAACACTTCAGCTACAGCCGACTAGCCATCCTGTTATCCGTGAATACTATTCAGTCGTCAGTCTCAGCAATAAATAACCAACTTCGTCGACAATCGGACTTACTCATCGCCAACCGTTCCGACTCCCAATCATCCACATTCGCAGCCTCCCACTCGGCCTGCAAATACTGCAGAATCGCCCAGACCTGATACACCTCGAGTTCGTTCTCGCCATCGACATCGTTATTCGGATCGAAATGTCCACTGCTCCATTCCCCATCATTCTGCCAACTAAACCGCAGAACCCTCACAAGGAACCGTGTCGCATGACTGTCACGCATTAATCACTGCAACATCCACAGGAAATAAAAGACTCACTCCAAAACAGTCCACTCCCTCTTCCCAAACCCCCCCTCAGAAGCATACTTCGGCAAGCTAAACGCATCGACAGAGACACACCAATGATACAGATCCCCACACTCAACACTCTCCGGATGAAGTGTCTTCTCAAGGTAATCCCGCCGATACTCCCGGAAAAACGGCTTCACGAAGGGACTATCGAGCAGTCGGCGCGCGTGGTGCCGTGTGCTGCTGTCGTAGTTGAGCCATTCGCTTAGCTGGTCGAAGCTTCTCTGTAGGGCTTGGGAACGCTCGCGGGGGAGGGATTTGCGGGCCATTTTTTTAAGAGATCTTAGAGATGAATGTTTTCTTGGTGTTCGGCTTCCTCTCTTAGACAGGAAAAGACAGACGTGAAGAAGAGAAGCGACGGACAATAGATTGTGCAGAGCTTCGAGGCGAAGCAAGTCTCAGACTTTCTCGCTCAGTCCGCGGCCCGTCCGTCTGTCAAACAAGTGATACTGCTTGTCCCTTGCTTCGATGAGCCAATTGGATTGGATCTAGACGAGACAACCATGCACGCAGGCGAGGGACAGTTATCTTGGGATGACGGGGCCAATCAGTTTGGACGGAGATGATTGTCGTTGTCGTCGTCGAGGGTTCCGAGCCTCTGCGTCGGAGGGAGCGGGCCAATCAATCATTTTGGGGGTGTTTGTGTTTGTGATGTCGGGATTAATTGGTGCTTGATGGATTCTAAATAAAGATTATTGGCTTCAGATGGATGCTAAAAAAAAGAAAACGAAAAAGAATGTTGAATGTGAGTGAGGGTGAAGAGAAGGCGTGAATAAATGAAGAAAAAAAAAGTAAAAAAAAAAGAATTCTCTCCTGAGGGTGACTCGAACACCCGACCTGTGGATCTCTAAGGCAATTTCAATTACAGTCCAACGCGCTACCAACTGTGCCATCAGGAGGGAACACATTAGGCAGTTTTCAAGTGGGGTTTATATACTACAGACCATGCATGACGGCATTAGTCATGCTCTTCTCACCTTCTCTCACTCATCATTCTCGCTTAATCTGTTCATCTTATCAATTATTTCATTCAATAGACCAGATATACTCTACAGTACAATACAATACATCCTACCGTGCAGGACCAGCATGCATCTTCATCCCCATCCCCCGTACATCCTCAAGCGTCGCAATCGGCACTGCGTCCGTCAGACTTTCACTCCCCCAATCAAGCAACAATCGACTTACTCGCCGGCCGGATATAATTCGCAATAAACTGCGAAAACACATACGCCCGCTTATGCGTAATCACCAGTGTCTCGCGCGACGTCGTCGTCCGACTAGGTCGCGACTTCCGAAGCGTCCCCCTCCGTCCAAGCGTACTATTCGCAATCTTCCCAGCTAACGACGTACGCTCCTTATGTTCATGTTCCGGCTTCTCGCTCTCCCTACCAGTCATCGTCGGAGGAGGACTATCCTTCGGCGGAACAGGAAGCACATTCCGTCGCGCACGCCGTCCCTCCCGCCGCACGACAGCAGCCTGAAGCAATCCCCCCGGCCAAAGCGACCGTGGAATCGAAACCCAAACCGTCGTCTCCCGGCGGCGCGTATTCCGCACCAGGATCCCAGCCATGCTGTTCCACATTTGCTCCCGCGCGACCGGGTCCTGCCCGATCGCTTGGGACAGGTATGTTTGGAATTGCACCATTTGCTCTGTCTCGATTTCGATCGGGACGTCGCGTCTTCGTCTTGATTTCGCGCGGGCGCGGAGCATTTGGTTAGAACTGCAACTACTTTCTCCCCATGATTGTGTCGCTTCGAACTCGTGGACGCTCCACATGGTGAATTTCCGGGAGAAATTTGGCGGGATGGCGATTGCTTTTCCTTTTCCTTTTACTTTGCTTGCGGTGTGGTACCAGAAGGGCTGTTTTTCTGCGGGCAGGGGCAGGGAGGTTGTTGCGAAGTCTATGGCGGCGTGCGTGGGGATGTAGGTTGTGTTTTCTGCTGGTGATGGTGATGGGTCGAGGTTGATGATGCGCTCGGGTTGTTTGCCTTTGTCGAGTTTTGCGGGTTTTGGTTTGCGTGGGTGTAGCCAGGATTTGAGGCGCTTGAGGGCGGAGCGGAGGGAGAGGGGTTTGGAGGGGAGGGGGCGGTTGGATAGGTCCATGTTTTTGGCGGATGGCTTCATTGTTGTTTGTGTTTGTCCATGGATCGCGAAGTTCGCGATGAGGCGAGGGAATAGATCCGATTCTGGGATCGAAGGGATGGGTTTTGATCCCGCGGTTTCCGGTTGGGAGTGTTGAGAGATTTCCAGAGGAGGGAGGGTGAGCCCTTCTTACTGATTGATATATTTTTGTCGGGCATACTGGCCTGAGTAAGGTTTGAGCGGAGCTGTTGAGGGTACATTTGTCAGTGAGAAAAGGGGAGTGAAGGTGAAGTATCGGGGTTGTTGGTATGCGCGAGGGAACTTAAAGTTGCTGCTCCGAGGCATCAGAGGATTTATCGGGAGGCTCGTATGCTTTGATGTTGAGTTAAGCTAAGAGCTTGATATCCTGAACTTCTTTTGGCAGGGTGGTTCTACATTCGACTCGAGTTCAATCTCGAGTAGACTCAACTCCCGACTCCAAGAGGCTACGCCATTCGACTCGTCGCAACACATTTACGAGGAGAACTCATTGCAAAGCAACGGATCTTATCCCAAGGATTGCTTTTCGAGTCGATCTACAACTTACTAACAACCCTCCGTGCAGATGAAGGAGGATCGGCTAGATTCGGGACCCCTAGATGCAATCCCTTCTCATCAGGAGTTGGGATCAGTGTTATTCAGCGACATCGAGGTCTCGTTTGCAGATTTGTTCGTCTTCCCAGATCTATTTTGCTACGGGAACTGTTCTGATGGCGGTAAGGCACGGGTTATCATGGCAGTTCGTTGATTTGAAGGTGAGTTATTCAGCGACATCTCTCTTATTCGCAGGCATATCTTCAAGGCACGAAATGGTAGGTAGGACAGTGGTGTAAGTGGACTTGAGAGAATCGAATTTGTGAAATGAGACCAGTTCGAAATGTAAGGTAAGTCGGTTGCTGATTTTCATTCAACTGAAACGATAACCAAGAGAGCTCAGATATACGGAGTAGATCCAATGAATAAAATGAGACGACGAGGGGATGAATAAGGGAGATCGTCTTGTGACAGTTCTTACGCTTATGAGTGTACGGATTACAGGACTTACACGACTGACTCTCATCATTAGAGACCAAGAACAGCTCTTATTCAGTAGCGAGTTGGGATTAGAAAGAGGATTAAACAAGACGAGACTGGCTTGTTTTTAATTGAACTGTAACATGAAGTTAGAATGATGAGGCACGTTGAGACTGTCTGTATAGCGTCGTTAAGAATTCAGAATCGTTTGAGATACAGTTCTCAGGATGAACAGTCACCCAAGTGTGAAGGTGATCAAATACTTAGTGCGAACTGAGGACTGCCGATGACAACTCCCTCCTAACCAAACCAAAGAATTGGCGATCACACATATTGATGCAAGCGAACTTAGTCAAGATCTAGATGGTAATATAGCATCGCCAATATCTTAACAAATCACACAGCATCAAGTCAACACAAAACCGTAAGTTTGACCACAGCCACTCAATTCAACCACTATCACGCATCACGGGTATCAGCTCAGCTAAAGAAAAGCTCGACGCAGCAATGCTGAAGGCCCTTTCCTTCACTTCCACCACACTTCCTTCCATCACGCACGTATCCCCTCGGTACTAGGAAAGTACTACCATCAGTTCTTCCCCGAATCCTCCTTCAACGAAACGATACGGTTCAGCACGATCTTCTCATCCGTGCTATCGACGCTGTCGACGGCCTATTCACAACTAATCAGTACTGTAACCAAAAAAGGGTACCATAACCAAAAAAAGGTACCATAACCAAAAAAAGAAAGAAGTAAAAAACATACGAAATAAGCAACCCTCATCGCCTGGAACCGGACACTCTCCAACCCCCCCTTCCCCAACTCACTTTCACCCGCAGCCTCAGGCCAGGGAGCCCGCGCCTTAACCTCGTCAAAGCCCGACTCAACCATGGCATTCGGGAATACGACTTCGCTCTCGGGGTTAAGATCGTTCAGGAAGCCGCCCTCGGCATCGTCGGGCTTCTCGGACTTAAAGAGGGAGTTGTGGATGCGGACTTCGACGGCGCGCGAGTTTGAGGGGACCCATTGGATGAAGGTCTTGGGCTTTTTGGTTTCTTTGTCGAAGATGGCGCGGATGGAGGTTACGAGGCCTGTTGTCGCGTCTTTGGTGAAGGAGGTTGCTTTGATGGGGTAGGGGGCTTGGAGGAGGCCGACGGTTTTGTTGGGGGCGAGGCGGAAGTAGTCTTTGCTGTCGACCTGTTTGTTGTAAGTAGGGGTTGTTAAGGGCAGGTGAATGAGTTGGTAAGTTACTCACCTCACGGAAGTCCGAACGGTCAATGTAGACGGTCGGCGTGA
This sequence comes from Xylariaceae sp. X3-2, assembly GCA_028637685.1. Lineage (NCBI taxonomy): Eukaryota > Fungi > Ascomycota > Sordariomycetes > Xylariales > Xylariaceae > Xylariaceae sp. X3-2. Next base: position 290,510 of record JAJFDI010000020.1, read on the forward strand.
ACTTGAGCTTGTGAGAGCCCATGGCCGGGTTCTTGGGCGAGAAAGGTACCTCGACCTCTACCTCCTCGGCATCCTCGATGATGACAGGAACCGGGTCCAGGACGAGCATCAATCTCGGGACGGTACGCTCGAGATATCTGCGGATGGTTTGCTCAAAGCGAGCAATCTGGATGACACTGGGGGCGGTGGTGACACCGAGTTCGGAAACGAACTCGATGATGGCTCCGGGAGGGACACCACGTCGCTTGATACTGTGACATTGTCAGCAACTTCGAATTCACGATACATTCGTTCAGTTACGTACCCGATCAAGGTGAATAACCTCGGGTCATCCCATCCTCTGACAATCTTCTCGTCGACCAATTTCATAATCTTCCTCTTCGAGAGGACGGTTCCCGTGATACTCTGCCATCAACCCCCACGGTCAGCTCGGCCACGGCCACGGTCCATCAGGTTTCACAAAGGTCCACTCACTAGTCGACCATACTCGCGCTGCATGGGTTCGTAGACACCGACTGGGAGCGGTCAGCGGTGATATTCCGTCAGGGGAGTATAATAGGAGTCTTACGTGTCTTGTTAAGCCACTCGTAGCTGACTCGGCTCTGGATGAACTGTTGGGCTAGTCAGGACCTGGTATGTACTCAAAGTAGTGAATCCAGTAGACAAAAGAAATGGCAGCCCACCTCAGTAGTGCACAGCGAGTGCGTGATAGACTCGAAGCTATCGCATAAGCAATGCGTGAAATCGTCTGTCACAGTCAGATCTATTAGTCCTTGCGAGGCCACGTGAGGTGCAAGCCATCCACGCCAAGCCAGTCGGGGATGCCGAGTCTAAGCCGAGTCGAGCGTGTGGCTTTTGACAGCTTGACAGTTGACAGTGACGGTACAAGCAGAGACTCACAGGTCGGGTATATCCTCCATTTCGAGCCTGTGCGGTGGTGAGGCTTGTCGAGGACGCGGTCTGTGCTGCGTGTCAGTCCAGTCGGCACCGCGGAAGCTTCCAGGGCTGAGGTCCCTACATGCAGCGAGATCCCACATTTGCCTGCACAGTCAGTCAGTAGTCTGGTTCATTGATTGAAAGTCACGATGGCAGGTCGGCGACTCACGGGTTCCCGTCGGTTATGTCCTGCTTCATCCGCAGGAACGCTTCACGCGGCTTGTACTGCCCGTCCCGCATGCCCCTGAACTTGGCCAAGTTGGTCTCGACACTCTGCTCGGCGTGCTCGCAGCGGAATCTGTCGCCGTGGTCCTCGCCACCACGCTGGGCCTTGATCTCGTCGTCTAGGGGTCTGTGAGTAGACAATTCTTGTGACGTCAGAGGATGGAAACGCACCATTGCAATGGCAGACGTAGGCCTTTTCCTGTCCGATGAGTTTCTCGGCCAGGTCGTAGAGTTTCTGGAAGTTGTCGCTCGAGTAGGTGACCTGATGGGGCGTGAAGCCCAACCAGCGGACCATTTCTGACCGTGTTAGTCTGTCTCTCTTTAAGGGGTATGCAAACGTAACGCGTTCGGATACGCGACGAATTGAGAGACCAAGACGAGATCATCACGCACCCTCAATAGCAACAAAGTACTTCTCGTCCTCGGCTTCGGGGTTCGTGTCGTCCATTCTCAGGTACGTCTTGCCCCCGTGATACTTGGCAAAGCCGAAGTTGATGCAGATGGCCTTGGCGTGGCCGATGTGAAGGAATCCATTCTATCAAGTCATCTCGTCAACACCATACTCTTCCAACAGCCAAAATTCAACAGGATCGGGTTCTCACGGGCTCGGGAGGGAATCGCGTGACGACGGGCTTTACGGGGCGCTCCTTGTAGACCTGTCGCAAACACAATCAATTAGCAAAAATCACATAAAATGCACATAAATCTATCTAATCTATCCAACCATTCTACGCGCTCATATCGTTTCTCAGGGGCAATGTCGTTACCTCATCAAGAAAGCCCTGCTTGAAGATAGCCTCCGGATCGATAACGGATTCCTCCTGTTTCGGCTTCGGTTTCGGAGCAGTTTGCTGTTTCGCGCCCTCCGTCGTGGCTGCGGCGGCCTTGGCCTTCTCGGTGGCAGCCTTTTTGGCGCGCTTTTGGGTGCGCTTCTTCAGCTCGTTCTTCGATACCATCTCGCCCGTGACATCGTCGAGCACCAGCTTGGCGGTGGCCTCTGCGACCGCGTCCGCCATTTTGATCCTGTTTTTGTTTGTATAGAATGTATAACTTTGTTGTTCTTCTCGAGGAGTTATGAGACCAGGTCTTATGGCACGGTGAGTCACAGCGTAATCAGGACGTAATCGACGACGAGATCGGGTATCGGATCGGATGAATGCTATCTTTCACATGTATTTCGTACTCCCGTTTATTGGAGGGGCAACCGATCCGATATGCACAGCCACAACAATCGCGAGATGGAGGGGTTATGACTGATAAAATGTGGCGTTACATCGCGCGCTCGGGCTAGTGCGCGCTAGTATTTTCGTAGATGGTCCGTACGGTAAAATGAAGCGCCAGATCCCTCACGGTCATCGTCGGATCTTCGCTGGCTTAGCGGCGCATCACTTTATTTCCGCGCACATTTCCGTTTTTAGTTGCGCGCTATATCGATATCCCTGTAGACGGCACCTCGATAGATGCATAGATCTAGATGAAGTCGTCGTCCATCTCACGGGCTTGAAGTCAGACATCTTCAACAAAAGGTATCTCGCATTTACGCCCAAACCCATCAGATATACCACCCCCTTCTCTTCTCTTCTCTTCTTACATACATGATCATTGTGTATCATCTATCCCAAACACCAGAACTGATCCTGATTCCTACCAGTGACATCCAAAACAAAGGTATCCATCCCATAGTATCCAAATCCAAGCCGGGCAATGAGATGCCATATCTAATAACAACAGACGACGAAGAAGAAGTCTCGAAAGAAAGAGTAAGAAAAGAAGAAAAAACAAATCTTTAACTGTTGCTTCATGTGAGAAACAAATGTAGGTATCTCTGATTGACGATTGACGGGCGTATGTTGCGCCCTTGCCTGCCTTCGCCTTGCCTGACCCTGCCTGCCCTGCCACCCATCCCTTGCCTGTTCGTCTACCATGATTGTGTCCCGTCTACCACACTCGCCGTGTACATGTTGTGTTGTGTTATGTTGTCGGTAGATCTCCCTCATTCACGACGTATTTTGAGCGCCGTATTCTATCCAAGGACCACCAAAAATTCCAAAAAACCACCCAAGAAAAGAAAATAGGAGACGTGTTGTTATATTTTTCTTTCTTTTCTGAGGTCTGTTAAGGACGCAACGTCACGAACGCCTCCTGGCATTCGAACTCGCGCTTTATGCGCGTCATCTCGGCTTCTTCGTGGTCGTCCGCTTCGATGTGCCAGCGCTCCAGCAGCGTCAGCGTCTCGTAGTAGTTCTTTCCGGCCGGCCAGGCTTCGTGTTGGACTTTATTACCGAATTAGCATTTCATCATTTTTTATAAGAATCATTTGTTTTGTTATAAGATTCATTTTTTAAGAATCATTCCTTATAAGAATCATTTTATAAGAAAAGGGGACTCACCATCAACAGCCTGTTTCAAATACTGTCTCGCAAGTCGATGATCGCTCGAGACCGTATTCTCCCGACATCGCGCCCGATTATGCCGTGCAAGCGCATACAGACACACGAATTGCAGGTACCGCGGCGGCTTATCCTTAGGCATCTGCGCGAGCATCTTGCGCGCCATGTGCGGGATTCTGTCGTCCATCCACTTCGTCTTGTTGCCGAAGATGATGAGAAGATCCGCGCGTAGGTCCCAGGGGGCTTTGTTTTCGTCCGGACTGTACATTGTTGCTGTCGGGATCGCGTCGGCTTCCCAGAGGGTTTGGCTGAGGTAGTATCTGTGCTGGTAGGATCGGTCGACGGGGAGCATGTCCCAGGGCTGGATGAGCGTGTAGTCGAAGGGTGCCCCTTCGAAGCTGCCGTTGCTCTGCATTGACGAGAAGCGGCGACCCCATTGCATCATCTCGACGTTGTGCTCGACGCTGTGGTCGCGAGCCAGCTTCGCGAAGGCAGCGAGCACACGTCGGAGTTTCTCATCGACACCGCCGAGTTTCGCCGCGTAGTCGGATAGGAAACCCCAGAGGGATCGCTGGATGTTGATATCAGGGTACCGACTCGCCGTCGACAACAACTCATAAATAGCAAACTGCGCCGACGTCTTCAACACGCTATCAATCGACCCAAACGCCAATCGACAGAACGCACCCCCTTCCTTGATCTTCCCGATCGAAAACAACCAGCACCCGTGCGTCAGGTACTTCACCGACGCCATGGCCGCGCCGCGATGGTATCGCTCCAGATTCGCCGAGAAATCGGCATTCAGACGAGGCGGCATGACGACGAGCGCGCCGAGCGTCCAGGCCTGGTACGACTCCTGCAGCACGAAGGTGTCGGGCGGCTCGATCCTGCGGTAGAGCATGGGCAGGAAGGCTTGCGGCGGGGTGCCGCAGCGCAGGGTCGAGGGTAAGTCGCCGGGGCGGGCGATGGTGAGCAGATCGGCGGGCTCCATGCCGGTGCGACGGATGTAGGCGTCGACGTCGATCTTGCGGCCGTTGCGGCGGAAGGTGCTCTCTTTGCCCATGGCGCGGCGGTAGCGCTCGAGGTAGAGGATGTTGGCGACGTCGGACTTGCGGTTGTTTTTGAAGAATTTCCATTTCGTGAGCTTGGTTTTGTACATTTTTGTTCTTTTTGCGGCCGGGCTCCCCCGGCTGTTTGTTAGTGATGGTGTCGTTTTTTACTTATTTCTTCTTACCAGAAGATAGTGGCGATTAGGTAGGAGGTAAGTAGAGATCACTCACGAGGCGTAGAATCCCCGCTTTTCCATGATGGCCATGACATCCTGTTGAGAGTCAGTTGATGTTCATTGTCTCAGTTGAGAGAGTTGCTAGTCGCCGGGACAATAACAAGATAGAATTACGGAAATACAACTCACCTTTAACCGACAGTTATCCTGCAAGTACAAGCGCGCAATCTCCGGCTTGATCGCCTCCCATGCCTCCGGACTATGAGGCTTCCGGCGCCGAGCCTGCGCCTGCGCCTTGACGGGTTCGGACTCCTCCGTCTCACACAACGACGGGTCATCATCATCACATGCTTCGGCATCGGCTTCGGCTTCGGCTTCGGGCTCCGTCAATTCAAACGACTCGCCCGCGTCCGACGGCTCACACGACTCCGAGGAGTCCCGCTCGACCTTGATGTCGGCGCAGTATGTCTCGGGCTCGGAGTACGCATACGGCTGCTCGCCGTCTGATACGGGGGACGGATAGGCCGCCTTGGTACTAAAGGCCATCATGGCAAGGATGGGATAATAGACAAAGACAAGGGACTAGGGCGGGAAGGACAGTTCCGTTACCCGGGCCGTGGACGGTTTATGCACCTCTTACCCTAGTTCGGCCACGGTTGACTGGTTTGACTGAGTGAGTGAGTACTACTGGGTGAGTCTGGTTGTTGGACAAGAGGGCGGAAGGGCGGAATGGAGGACGCGGTGTGTGTAATGCTACGCCTTGGTTGTTGTACAGGATGGGATGTGGGATGGGAATGAGAGGGTGTGGTTATGGATGTGGGATGGATGGATGGATGGTACGGGACAATGTCAAGGTAGGTGTCAAGATAGACAGACAGGCAGACAGACAGATGGTAAGTAAGTAAGTATGACTTACGTCTGCCTTACTTACGATACGTTCCTGGCGAGAAGCAGAGAGAGGGGGGCTTGGCCAGGTTTCCTTCCTAGTAGGGAACTGAGACTGTGACGGCGGGATTGCGAAGAAGGGGCGAGACCAACGTGGTCTTTAGGGTAGGTAGGTAGGTAGTATTAATTGGTTGATTTTTTTTTAAAAAAAAACGGCCGCGCGGGTGATGAATGCACGCTGAAGAAAGAGGGCCTAATACTGACTTGACTGACTGCGTGCTTCCTATTGGTTTATCCCCACTGTTATTTGGGTGGGAAAGGGGGCTTTTTTTTTTTTGTTTCTGTTTCTCGATGCAGCGGAAGGGTTTCTTCGATCCAGGTGTCGTGTTTTTTCGTGTCTGGATGGCTGTGTCTGTCTGAATGGTCCTGCGGTAGGTACCTTGATTGTTTCCGTGGTCAACTGCAACGTAATGCAACGTTGTTCCTGCTGTTGATGCGGGTGGTGTTTTGTGAGAAATGACGATGCCGACGATGACGGTGGCGATGATGAGAATAACGTAACGGTCTTTTTGAAGAAAAGACAAATTGGCTAGTAATAGGTAGCGAATAAGCTGATCGAAACCGCCGAACTGGGAGATCGCGCGTTTAAGGTAAGTATTTGAATTGGGCTTGCAGGCAGACAAGACGCAATGGCCATCTCGCTCTCAATACTTGACTTAGCAACGATAATATAGGGACCATGACAAGTATTATACTATACATGCGCGATACATAATACGGTACATGCTACGGACTACCTGCTTTTTCCCCGGCGGACGCGATGTAATGGGGATGGGGAGGATAGAAAAGATAGGATAGGATAAGATGGGGATGGGGGGGGGGGCCATGCCAGCCAAGAAAAACGCCCATGCTTGCCTGCTTGCTGCTTTGCTGACTGGGGGTTGTGTGCTTTCGTTTCGTTTCGTTTCTTTCTCTCTTCTCGTCCCCAGCAGCAGCCACTTGAATTTTTTTTTTCTTTTCAGCCATGGCTTTGGCGAAGACCAATTACATTCTGGCTGGCCGGGGGTGGGAGGGGACGACTGGCGACTGGTTGCTTTCCATGTGGTACTGCTGCTCCGTACACCCTCCTATCCTGGCTGGGACTGCAGGGCAGCTCGGTACGGGTACGGTTACGGAATAGGGAAGTAGATACAATACATAACTAGATAGGTACGGATAAAGTGGCAGTAGCATAAGCCAGGACGGCATGTTTAATGTACGTAGTGTACGAAGTCATCGTAGCGTCGGTGCTCGTACCAGCCAGACGTGCTGCGTGTGTAGTCGTAGCTACATAGGATCTAGTCTAGGTACCTAACCTGGGCGTCTGCGAATCTGGGCATGACGATGATACCTAACCTACCTACATACAACATAGTGTGGGATGATCACGGAATGCTACTGTCGACAACCACACGTGGTGGGCTTGGCGGTCAGGTCAGCCCAGGAGAGGAATCGGGAGGTACGATTTCTTTTTCAAACCAGACTTTAATTCTTACTTCTTCTTCTTACCTTGACTTAACATTCTTTACCGTTTGTTACCCTTTCTTCTTCTGAGTTACGGAATAGTTGACAGTTACCTCTGGAACTGTCAACTGTTAACTGTTGAGGTCAAGCTGACAACAGGGGAGTCAACCTTATCCCTACCTCGTACTTACTACCGGCAACGGCGCCAATTCTAGTGTATAGTTGCACACTAATTACAAGAAGCGGAGAGGCAGCGATCGAAATAGGCCTACCCATGTTGATGATCGACGGTACATAAGACTGGAGCTAAGACTAGGTAAAGAGCCAGACATCCATCCATGACATGGACGCAGACGATACGGACCGAGATGTCGACTTGACTTGACTTGCCCCGTCGTGGCAGGCAGCCCGATGATGGAAGCAACTCTAGACTCAACGACTGTGCATTACAGACAGACTACGGGTTTCGGTATTCCGTCGGTAATCTGGATATGTTTGTTTGTCAGCTTCGAAACTGCTGATTACCCGCCAGCTAAACTGCAACTAACTACCGAAACTAACTATTTCGTAACTAACTCGCTCTTCTTTTTTCTGCCGACGCTTATGCGGCGCAGGATTGTGTAATATCGACAGCGAGATAATACGGGATAATCCGTTCAGGTCGTTGACAGAGAAATAAAGATATCAAACCAAAATCTGACGACTCTGTTAGCGCTGTCGGGGCAAGCAGGCAAGCTGCGTAGGTAGGTAGTTGAGTCGGCGGCATAGCATCCGCACCATTAAGACTATTCCTGGGTTATATTCCGTACTGTGAGCTGTGAGCGTGAGCAACTCTGATCTCAGTCAGTCTCATCAGTCTCCGCGGATAATATTCCGTGAACCTGGTAGGAGATATAGAATGGCGGGTAAATAATAAACAAATAACGATGGTAATAATAGGAATCCTACAAACACGATCGATCGTTTTTCTTAATTATCTCCTTTACAAATACTCTTTGGGTTGAAGTAAGTACGGAATAAAGAGTCCGAGTTTCTGATCCGTACGAGTTACGAAGACTCACAGAGTTGACTTAACGCAACGAACTAAGAGTAACTACTGTAACTATTCCCACTACTGCCGGCCATTCACATAGTCAACTCGCATATACATACATACAGCGTCATTATGTACTCGCAAGTGGTTGTCACCGTCACCGGGTTTGCATGCACGACGATCGGGTCATATCCATATTGTTGCTATCATTTGGAATGAGAGGGCTAAGGCAGATGAATTAATTACCCGGTCCGTATCAACGCCCGTTTCACTCACACTCAACCCTAGGTATGTAGGTAGACTACTTTAGAGATTTCCAGGGCGCAGACTAGATAATTCCCACAGTCAGTATCTGTCTTCCTATTCGTCCGATCAGAAGCCACATTCACTTGTTCGAGTGGACGGAGTAATATTCCGTCTACTTACTTACTTACTTACTTATTAGAGGTGGATAATCTCGTTCACCGACCCCCAAACTTCCTCACTATCATCTCCGCCGTGCCCTCAGCGTCGAAGATGGCGGCAACACTCGGATGAGCAGATACAGCTTCAGCCCAGCGCGTGAATACCGGTGCTTTGCTCTGGATCTCTGGTAAGAGAGATGGTGGGAAGGCGCCGTAGTGAGGCCATTTCATGAGGCGGATGACGAAGGAGCCGGTTAGGACCTGTTAACTCGTTAGTTAACTCATCAACAACTCACTAGATAGAAATAAAGTAGAAATAGAGAGAGAATACCTCAGCCTGCGTAATCCTCCCACTCCCCCCAAAAAAAGGCGCCGCATCCCCCAACAACGGCTCTAACTCATTAACAATAACATCCACCGTCCTCCCCACAATCTCAGCCCGTTCCTCCTCCGTCCGCGCCTTAATCAGCGGTAAGAACGGGATCTTCGAAATATACGTATCAACAAAAAACGCAATCCTCGCGCGCATCAGCGCGCCATCGGGGGCGTCTGACTTCGGCAAGAGACCCCGCGAAGGAAACGCATCGGCGAGATAATTCGCCACGATGGCGGATTCCGTTATCACGACGGGTTTGGTGGTGATGCCGTCGTCGATGGCCAAGGCCGGCACGAGACCCCGCGGGTTGAGGGATAGGTAGGCTGGTGTGCGCGGCACCGAGAGGTCGATGATCGATTCCGTATAGGGGATGCCGAGCTCGGAGAGGGCTATGTGTGCGCGATGGGCCCCTTTTTGGGGATGTGACGAGTCAGTCGTTTACTTCCCTATGCTGGTTACGGAGTACGAGTATGTATGTACAAGTATGATGGTGGGAGGGAGGGAGGAGACGCACATGGACAGGCGTGGTTGGTGTAGAGGGTTAGCTTGGGCGTCGGGGCGGCCATGGTGTGCGTAGGGACGGTTGCGTGATGATGGGTGTTGTTATTGGTGGTGAGTGATGGGAGATGGCGTTTGGATTCCGTAGATCGCTATCATGTCCCAGAAACCAGAAACTCGGGGGTTACTGCAGATCACGGGAGGACGTTTAAGGGATGTTTCTTTTTATTCTCGTGCTTTTCTTTTTCTTCTCGTTGTTTCTTTTTCTTCTCGAAGATGAGGGCTTCTACGGATTTCCGTGTCTCCTTTTTTCTTCTGTCTATATACTGGATGATATTATAACCCTCACTGTCTGTCAACCCTGCCATGGCGTGATATGCATCGTAATCCTGCGATCTGTTTCTGTACGGTTTATAAGCAGAAAGACTCGTAGAATCCGTCCGTACAGTAATCCCGACATTCTAGAAATGATATTACGGAATAGCATTCTCTCCTAAGAGCAGAGCACGAGGTCATTCATCCCTATCATACTGACAAGAACAGAATCACTTAATTATTTCCTGCTGGCCATTCCTTCTCGGCTCGTCCTTCCGAGACGACAGTCCTGGATCGTCGTGATCTCCCCTTCCCATCCCTTCTTACCCGGTTGACGACGTGCGTACGGCCCATACTGCCCCTGTAGCCGGAATACTGCCTATACAACTGTCTTCTTAGTCCACACGACCCCATCAAGTTAAAGTAGCGTCGAGCTCAACGAAGTCTCGGCAACATACGGAATGTCTACGATACTTACCAACCTACGACGTAGATCATGCAGCTGCTCCGTACGAAGTAGCTATCTCGTCTACAACCTAGCTGAACTGCCAATGTATGTCGTAGCAAGCGGCATTTTCGTCGTCAACAAAACCGTACTAAAACGCGAAGCTACCTCCAGTGTGGATAAACCTCCTTGCCCTAGGTCTGCTACCTATCCCGTACCGTAGTCGTAGTCGTAGTGTAGTGTACGTCTGGCCCGGCCCGGCACGTCGTGCCGCAAATCTGTAGACGAGATGTATCGTACTTGTACCATTACGGACTACGTGTTGACTAGCCAGATGGGACGGATGGTGCTGTGGCCCCCCCTGGCTTTTGATTTTTTTTTCTTTCGTCTTTCTCCGGTCGGTACCGGCAATAATAGAGATTTGCTTTAAGCTTCTTTGAACAATGGGAGATGAAGGAGAGAGGAGTACCCAGTGTTGATACGGAGTCCGAGTTCGTATGGAGATATTCCGCGGTCTTGTCGTTCCGCAGTTGATTGTCTGTGTCTCACCCTGATTCTGACTGACTGCTTGACATACGCACGACACAGACACAGACACCACTCCTGGATTCATATCATATTCCGTACAGACAGAGTCACTCCCTGCACATCACGACTGCACTGTTCGTCCATCACGTGATGACCGCACGTGATGACAAGTCGCTGCCATCGCTTATGTACAGTGTCTTGAGGTTTCATTGCATCTTACGTACTTCTTCGTAGATACCTAGGCAAGGTAGGTAGGTAATCCGTATTCCGTAGATATTGTTTCGAAACTTGTACCTATCTTCCACCTTGGCGACGGTTCCACCCGTGGCGGTCGATCATGCCTGCATCCGGCTTCGTGGTTGACATCACGTGCATGGCTTAGCTGTGACTATGCCGTAGCATCGGGTTGCGAGCGTCCCGATGAGGAGGGGGGCACGCATACATACGTGTCTGATAGGTAATCGGCAGAGACATGCTTGATGATATCAACAATTCTGGTCGTGATAATCTAATCTGCATGGCTGTGGTTCGTTTCTTTTGTTCACGAGTCACGATGGACAGGGGGTTGTTGAATAGATCAATGGCGCTGTTATCATGATGAATAATAATAACGGCGAGTTGACAACGACAAAGGGATGACTTGTTGTGATAACAATCTTATTCAAGCTGGGGAGGGATGAAAGAATCGACAAGAAAGATCATTCTCGGATTCTTTGTTTCTGTGTGAACAATGCAATCGTAATGGGTTGACAAGGTCGTCAAGTAGTATAAAATGATGGCAGCGTGGACTCAGTCATTTGCTTCATTTCCAATCATCACGCACTCACCTGCAACTTACCTGATCTGAAAGCCAACTGAAATCTCCAGACACACTCCGGTTAAGTATCTCTCTTACCTGGTCACACTCCCGCAAAAAAAAGTTGCGTATCAGATCAAATCACAATCTCACTTACGAATAACACAGCCAAGATGTTCGGCTACTTCTGCCAAGCCATCTTCTTCTACCACACATGTGGCTGCCGCACCCAGAACCCCGTCATCTGCTGCAAGGCTCCTTTCCTCGGAGCATGCGGGCACTTGCACCCAAGGCTCGTGATAGCGAAACTGCCACACGCCTGCATGGCCCACGACGGTGGCGACAAAGCCAATGTGCCAGCCCCTTGCCAGCCTGAGGATCCCAATGCGGACGAGTTCGGTGGCGAGTCAGTTACGACTGGACCGCTTAACTTGCAAGTGCTAGGTGAGTGTCCTCATGTTATGCTGGATGAGGTTCTGCCCTCGACAATGTACGTGCCGTTTACGCTTGAGGATGTACAGCACGAGATGTTGGCTGCTAGACTTCGCGCTATGACTGACGAGACCGGGATGACTCGCACGCCGACGGTGTTGCCGGGTTTTGGCAACTATGAAGCGAGTTACGCCGTGCCTGTCGAGACGTACGGTGAGCCGGAAGGAATCTACAACGACCAGATGGTCGTTGATTTTGGCACTAACGGTGGGCAGCTTGATGGACACTTGACTCCGATGCCTGTGTTTCACGGACCTTGGGAGAACTTCCCGCATCCAACATGCATGTACGAGGATGAGTTAAGAATAATGCCTGGGGAACATCAAGAATTTCAATGGATAACTAACACCGGATATCTGTCCGGGGCTGAAGCTATGCCTGAGGGCATGCCCAGCGTCCGAAATGACTTCATCTATGGGCAACAGCAACTTCCTGCTTTTGAAGAGCCGCGCACCTCGTCGTACAACGAGATGGCTGAAACATGGTATCGTGCTGTCGTTGACAACGAAGCCTACTACGGGCTGGGCCAACGGTCTGCTTCTGCACAACCACGCATGTCCTCTTACGACGAGACGGCATAGATCGGGAAAATGGCAATGCCATTGAAAAGGAAAGCAACTTTCTTCCATACCAGCAAGAGCAACGTTCTGCTTCAGAGGATCCAAGCACATGCTCATATGACGAGATGACATAAATCGGGGGATTGAAAAGGTAACAGAATTCCCCTCTTCACGCCCCCATCTTGGGGGTTCACACCGGCTTTTGATGGTTCATGGGAATTGGGTTATTGATAGGTGGTGCTGAGTGTCTTGACGTATCTGATAGTTAAAGATACCCACAGGTAGAGTAAGCGTCTTATTGACCCCGAGAGAGTAGATTGATCATCATTGTAATAGAACAGAACGAGTGTTACAAAGAAAATGAACGATGAAGTGAGAGTGAATAGTGAGAATTAAACGGCGGTGAGCGGTGAAAGATTTAACGAGAGTGATAGATCAAACGAAAGTGAATGATAAAAACAACAAAGAGACAGAGAGAGAGTGTGTGTGGGTGTGTGATAAAAATCAGAAAGCATGAAGAAAACGAGGGTGAGTGAAAAAAAAAAAATGAAAGCGAATGAATAAACGAAAGTGCATGGTTAAACGAGAGAAGACAGCTCGCCTTCCCAACGATAACCCTCAAATAACGTCACAAAGACGCTCGTGCAGGTGGTAACCATTGAGCTCAGTGGGGTCATTGGTAATGAGAAAACTGACCCAGGGCTCTATGATTTCGAAGTCTTTCTCGACGAAACAGTTCCGGACGGCTGCTTCGTAATCTCGGAGGTAACCACCATGCTCGTCTTCAAAGTGACTTGCATAGTCGGGCTCTTGCTCGTTCATCATAGCAGCGAACTCGGTTTGCAGCACTTTCTTGTCAAACTGCACGCGGTCGTACGTGGAGCCGGCATGGGCGAGATGACGGCCCTTGTCGTCTTTCGGGTTGCCTTGCGGATCGGGCATTTTGTCAAGGCCATCGACGCGCTGGAGGAAGGGGGGGTATTGGCACACCATCGGGATGGGCAGACATGGGAGGCACTTCCAGTCGAGAACCCCGCAGAGATCTCCGTCATCATCCACAAATATGTTGTCCAGAGTGAGATTCTCGGGACTGAGGACGGTGCGCAATGGCTCTGTCTTCCGGGTGGAAGAGGGGGGGAGGAATGCAGAAATGAACGCCTGGAGGTAGTCGTTGCTGATCTGCATTCGTGACAGAAGATCGGCCTCACGTTCATTGTGCCACTTGTGCTGGTTCTTTTGTGCCTCTTTGATTTCGACATCATTGAGTAAGAGAAGATGAAGCAAAAGCTTCTCGTGGGAGACATAAGGTAGACGGTAGTGTTGGTGGAAGCGGGCACGATCTCCCTAGAACAGTGCCTTTGAGACCATCTCACCGATTCCGAATTGCTGGTTATCTTTGGTCGAGGATCCAGGTGTCTCGAAGTAGATGTTGCCGATTCCTCCGTGGAAGGGTGTGTGGAACATACGCATCATGTAGTCAAAAAGATGACGGACAATCTTCTTTTTCTTCTCGATGGGTGTGACGTGCCAGACCTTTCGAAGGGACTTGCCTTCGACCTTGGACATGATAAGCCATTCGCAATTGAGAGGATTGTTGGTACTGGGATCGTAGGCGATGACGCGCGGCACGGGAAGGCTACTTTTGCGGGCGACAAAGTCGAGAGTTGCGACCTCACTCTCGACGAGTTTCTGAGGACACACCGGCAGGACAACACGCATGATGAGCGTCTGGCCATCATAAATGATTTCGTACAATTTGGTAAATTCCCCGTTGTGGAGAAAGCGAACATGAAACTCATTAAGAAGGACCATTTTGAGCGTAGCATTGACGGCGTCGAGCGTCGGCTGAGCCGCGCACTTGGGTTTGACGGTCATGAGTCCCGACTTCTCCCAGACCACACCAGGGTTGAGATGGGCGGGCGGGCCGTCATGCTGGTCGGATAGGTCAACTCGTAGCGCTGGAGTGCGAGTAACTCCCGAGGGAGCATTGCCATCCTGCAGGTTGTCCATGTTGCAACCGGCTTGGCTTAACGCAGCCCAATGCGGTCCAAATTCAGTAGAAACTTGGGCCGTAGAATTGAGATGGGGCGAGCCGTTGAGGCGACGCGGGTCTTGAAAACGTGAGAGGAAGAGATATGATCTATCTGCAATAGAAATACGGGGGGCGCAATGAGAACGAAGCTGTATTGACGTCTTTCCGTGCAGAGTTGAGAAATAATTGAGACGAAATGAGAATGGTGAAGAAGGGTGGAGGAAAGATGAAAGTGAGGCTTCGGACGAGGAAGTTGAGGCGGGATAGAAGCCGGACGGAGCTGGGTTCGGCAGCTCCTGATTGGCTGGAAATGCACGAGTGGGCAGGTGTAGGTACGGATTAGGCATCTTACTACGCATCCCACCTTGCATTAGGCCTTAACACGGGAAGTACCGGTACCTAACAGCATTGAATGTTTTTCTTGCTGCGCGTTGACGGCCCGTGGCTTCTGTGTTTGTATTGTGAACCGCATGAATCGGCAGTCACCCTCGGTCGCACTGGCGTTGTGTCTTTTTCAATTCGCATTCCAATTGAGTGACATTGCTTAACCGCACTTGCCCAAAGACAATCTGTAAACCGACAGTGATGCTAGACGAGTCCAGGCTAGGCTAGACTCGGCATAGCGCCATGGACCTCGCTAGTCAGCCAGGGACCGAGACCCACCGGTGCGAGCATCGATGAGGGGCGGAACCAATCATCGTCGTCGGCCTTGGAGTTCTTGATGGGTTAAATGCATCGAAAATTGTTGTTGTCGCCAACTTAGGTAATCCGTCGCACCTACCCTGGTCCATCCGTAGCTCATTTTTTTCCACGGCCTTACGGAAGGAAACCCCAACGCAACGCGGCCTGGCTTCCGTATCCGTATTGTACGTTCTCTGTCCGTATCTTTTTTATTCCGTCGATCTAAAAAGCTCACCCCATCTCTTCTTCCTGTTTCCTCCACTCACTCACTCAATTCCATCCCAACACATCCTCCTTCCACTTCTCCATTCCCTACATCCTTATCACCAAGTCGAGTCAAAATGTTCGCCGTCCGCTCTGTCTTCGCTGCCGGTCAGCGCCGGGCTTTCTCTGCCTCTGCCAGCAACGTAAGTCTTGATTGAACCTACCTGGCTAGCTCAGCTCAGCTCCAGCGCTCTTGCTGCCCTGCCAGCTCTCTTCTTTCATCTTCCCTTCCTTCATGAGAGAAGAAGATCGATTGCTCCAGAGCAATGCTCACAATTCGCTTTATAGCTCTCCAAGGTTACCGTCCTCGGTGCTGCTGGTGGTATCGGCCAGCCTCTTTCCCTCCTCTTGAAGCTCAACCAGAGAGTCACTGAGCTCGCTCTCTACGATATCCGTGGCGCCCCCGGTATGTTCAATTTCTATCATTGGAGATCACGGAGAGATCACGGAAGAGACAATTGATCGTTGTCTCGATTCACCAATCCCGAAAGCCTCGACTGACAAGTCCCAGGTGTCGCTGCTGATGTCTCCCACGTCAACACCAAGAGCACCGTCAAGGGTTACGAGCCCACTCCCGCCGGCCTCGCTGCCGCTCTCAAGGGCAGTGATGTCGTCCTCATCCCCGCCGGTGTCCCCCGCAAGCCCGGCATGACCCGTGACGACCTCTTCAACACCAACGCCTCCATCGTCCGTGACCTCGCCAAGGCTTGCGCCGAGTCCTGCCCCGAGGCCAAGCTCCTCATCATCGCCAACCCCGTCAACTCGACCGTCCCCATCTGCGCCGAGGTCTACAAGGCCCGTGGTGTCTACGACCCCAAGAAGCTCTTCGGTGTCACCACCCTCGACGTCGTCCGTGCCAGCCGCTTCGTCAGCGAGATCAAGGGCACTGACCCCAAGGACGAGAACATCACCGTCGTTGGTGGCCACTCCGGTGTCACCATCGTCCCTCTGTTCTCCCAGAGCAACCACCCCGACCTCAGCGCCAACGCCGAGCTCGTCAACCGTGTCCAGTTCGGTGGTGACGAGGTCGTCAAGGCCAAGGACGGTGCTGGCTCTGCCACCCTCTCCATGGCCATGGCCGGTGCCCGCATGGCCGACTCCGTCCTCCGCGCCGCTCAGGGCGAGAAGGGCGTTGTCGAGCCCGCTTTCGTCGAGAGCCCTCTCTACAAGGACCAGGGTGTTGAGTTCTTCGCTTCCAAGATCGAGCTCGGCCCCAACGGTGTTGAGAAGATCCTCCCCGTCGGCGCTGTCGATGCCAACGAGACCAAGCTCCTTGAGGCTTGCATTGGTGACCTCAAGAAGAACATTGCCAAGGGTGTCGCTTTCGTCGCTGCCAACCCCCCCAAATAAGCGCATCACGCGAATGTGAATGTGTCGTACCTTAGATTAGGTACGGATCAGGCATAGAGAAGCATGGGTAGCGAGATTTATCTGAGATAGAGACTCGTGAAAGAAGACTCGTGTAAAGAAGACGCTTAAGATAATGGCTTGACTGACGGATTAATGGCTTTCAAGTCGGCAGTCGTGGAGATTCTTGCTTGCTTGCTAGCTCGGATCGACTCGACTCGCCTTGTATGATAGATATGAAATGCACGAGATACCATCCCACTTTTATTCCGTGTTGTCTTGTCTTGCTCTGATTATCGTAGTTTCTATAGCTCACCTCACCCCCCTTTAACTCGTACTCACTGCCCACTCGTATTCCGCCTACACCTAACCGTCTCCCGTTTCCCCATAACAGCCTCCAAAGCCCTCGCCAACCCCGCCTCATCATACCTCAAAACCCCATCAACCCGCCTCCCATAAACCCGCATACAATCCACCCCCAACCTAGCCAGTTCCCCCTTATCAACACTCGGCACCCCAACCCCTTCCAAATACAACACATGCGTCACATACCGTCGCACGTCCTCATCATTCTCATTCTCACGCGAATACTCCCCCTGACTCTCCCGCGCGGCACGGACTATCGCGCGAACGAAATCTACGGCGTCCATGGGGGATCCAGATGGCCCTGTCTCGCGATCCACGCTCGCGTTCAAGATCAAAATTTTTGCGCGTGCCGGACCGCGCGCTATGGCTGCGCCGACGCCGCGGAGGATTATACTGGGTATTAAGGACGTATACAAGCTCCCGATGGAATATACTACCGTCGTGGCACGGGCGAGCGCGGTCAGGACTTGTGGGTTTGCCGCGGGGAAGATCTCGTGCCCGTAGGGACTTATGTACCAGATTCGCGAGATGGGCGAGGGCAGGTCGTTCGGGCTGGATTTGCTGAAGGAGATGTATTGTTTGCGGAGTTGCGGGAGGGAGCCGGGGAGTGTGGCGTCTTCGATGCGGTCGTGGGCTTCGGTTTCGAGGCGTTGGGCGGCGGCGTCTGCTGCGGAGGTTGTGGAGGAGTCTAGGGGGGTGCTTGGGGTCCCGGGGGTGGAGGGGCTGGTGCTGGGGAGGTGCAGGGGTTTTGTTTTTGTTGTGGTGGTGGTTGTTATTGTTGAGGTTGTTGTTGTGGTTGTTATGGTTGAGGCTGTGAAGGTGGGCGCTTCGGCTGTTATTACGGCGCGCTCACCGCCTGGGCAGTCTGGGAGGCTGGTTGGGGCTGAGGGGTGGGAGATGGCGTTTTGGCCGGTTATGCGGGAGCCGTCTTTGAGGCCGGCGCTGATGTGGTGGGTGAAGTTTGTGTTGATGGCGGGGAGGGTGGAGACGGTTGATGGGATGGCGCAGATGGTGGAGAGGAGGTAGATTGCTGATTCTAGGGAGCCGGTGAAGAGGCGGGCTCTTTTTGTAGATTGTTAGTGAATAGGGGTGGGTGAGATATGTGAGCTAGAATAGGAGAGTGAGATAGGAGTGAATGAGAGTGAGAGAGACTCACCCGGTCAAGAATAAATTGCCCACGCTCGCCTTGGCGAAATTAAACACGGAACTCGGACGTGCGCGCTTCACGATCTCGAGATTCATGTGGTTGAAGATGGAACGGATGAGTTCCCGCTTCTCGCTGGAGATGTGCGTCCAGAGGGTGTGGCGACCCTCGACGATATCGAGCCATTCTTCGCGCGCTTCTCGCGGGGACGTCGAGAGGCGGTGGTTGAAGAGGGACTTGATGGTGCTGAGCTCGATGTCTGTTTCGAGGTCTGGGATGAGGCGGACTAGACGGCCTGTAGAACAGAATGATGAGCTTCAGATTATTATAAGGGTTGAAGGCAGACGTACTGCGAATATCTCCGATGCCTGTGAGATGTTAGCGCGTGTTATTACTGAGTGAGTGAGAGTGAGACGAATGAGACCTACCAGGCCCTCCAAACACCCGAATCACCTCGGACGAACTGCCGCCATTATCGCTGATCGGAATCACGTATTGCAGCGAACAGGCTCTGCTTTGGCGCAGATTCTCGAGGATATCGACTAGACTGTTCGTCGCTGTGCCGCCTCCAAACACGACGATGCCGCGCGTGCGGGGAGTGTCCATCTCGTCTTCGTCTGTACTTCTTCGTTCTCGAGTCTGACTGAACAAGAATGGTTCTCGGGTCAATGAGAATGACACGAGATTAAATCTTCCGACGACAGAGAAAGATAAGAGACAGACAGACAAGTCATTGATGAGCTGGTAACCTGAATACGATGTTTGCTGGTATGTACTGGATTACGGCATATCTCCGTTAGACGAATACGTCGTTAGTCAGAAGGAGCAAACTTGAGATCCGGAAGGGGTTAGTTGCGACCGAGGACCGGATGATGTTGTTGACTCGGAGGTTGCTACGGAGTACTCTTACGCATTCACATGAGTCCTTATCTTAGACAGATTGTATTCCGGATACGGGTAGATATATGTTCAGACCGGACAACACGACAGAACCCAGACCATCTAACTCTAGAATGTACACAAATGCATGTCTAATCCCAGCATGAATATCTCTCGCCGCCACAGCCTTTGAACCGTCTATCGGACCGGAGTATTCGTACAACTAGCCACTCATTTCTTATCTGGCTTGAGCCCATGCCTGGATCTTCTGTCTTCGCTCCTCCACCTTTCGCTCAAACTCCGCCACCTGCGCCAGACGCTTCTTCTCCGCCTCAGCATCCTTCAACGTCTGCTCGACCGCCTTGCGTTCTTGCTCGCGTTGCAGCTGATCGGGTCGTCGGATGGCAATGTCACGCGGACGGAAGTCGCTGAACAGTCGCTTGAGGACCTTCTCAATCACCCAGCAACCAACGTAGTCCAGGATCATGACGGTTGTCATCGTCCACTTGAACTCGTCGGTGAACTTGACGAGTTTCATCTGGTCATTGATTTCGGGGATGAATTCGGTCGAGCAGGAGAAGGCGACGGCAGTCACACCGATAATACCGTAGAACATGCCCTTGTTTTCAGAGATAGACTCTCGGAAAGGTCGGCCCTGGTAGTTGACGGCGAAGGTGGAAACCTGCTGGATCAGTTGCAAGAGGTAGACGGCGCTGTTGAGCAAAGACGGCGCGAATTCGGCCTCAAGATCAACAATCTCCTCGCGTCTGTACTAACGTTAGAATACAATAATGCTAAGACTTCGGGGGTTGAAACTTACGGCTCAAGTCTGTCACAGAATCGGGCAATGTAGATCAAGGTAACAATGTGTACCGCGAACTGACCCAGGATGGAACCGATAATGTAAAAGTTGAAGATGTTCGGCTGCGGTCGCTCCTTGGAAAGTCCCTCAACAGACTTGGCGCGAGAGATCGACAGGAAGCACACACTCATGAGCATACCACTGATCGTGATCTGACCATCTCCAAACTTGATACCCTCAAGGTAGAGAACACTCAGACTGTAAGCGCTGATCAGACAGTTAAGAGCCAGGATCTTGTACATCTGGATGGTGGCAACAAGTGTGCAACGGCCTTGACGGATAATGTTGGGAATGGCAATGACGTTTCGCAGTTTACTGGTGAACGGGGCGGCGACTGAGGCATCACCCAGCTTGAGTGATGGCGGCTCATCGTCGCCTAACTCTTGTTCCATCATAGCAGCGGTCATCTTGTCCGCAAATCCGGCAGCCTTGTTCAATGTCTCCTGTTGCTTCGTGGTCGCGGCGGCTTGAGCGGGTTGCTGAGTAGAAGCAGAGGCGGGGATAACAGCTCCATTTCCGATCAATTTCGCATACTCCTCACTCGAGATGCCCTTCTTCTGCGCCTCTCGGTCAATGGCCTTTTGGTAGTGAGGGTTAGAAGGTCCAGGAGGATAGAGGTGGGCAATCAGGACGGGCACGGGAGGGGCGGGCTGGTTGAATCGCTTCATGAGATCAACCTGCTTCTGGTAGAGCTCCTTCATCTTCGTGTTGCGAGCGTGTTCGGCGATGCGGTTCAAGTCATCCTGAGTTCCGTTAAGCAAGGCGACACCAATGTGAGCCTGCTTCAAGGCACCGACGTCGTTAGTGCCGTCTCCAGCCATCAGAGTAAAGTAACCCATATCCTTGAGGCCGAGGAGAATCTCTTCCTTCTGCTTGGGGGAAACACGTGCGTAAACCCAGGTGTAGCGGAGCAACGATTGCCAGGCAGATAGATTGTCCTTGAATTGAGCCAGCGCATATCCAGTAACACAGATGTCCTTGTTCTTGAGAATCTCGGGGTCGATAGGCTTGGACGCGTCCACCTCGATGTTGATTTGGTCGTCGACACTGCGCCAGACAAGCTTTTGCGTGCCGTTGTTCTTCTCAGGGGCATCTAGAATGAGCACATCGCGATCGACAATCTCGACTTCGCGCGCAACGTGAACAGCAGTAAGAGGGTTGTCTCCGGTAATCATGACGACACGGTGGCTGCTCTCATTCAACATTCGAACAGCTTCCTTGGCATCTTCCTTCAGAGGGCATTGGAGCACAAGGAAACCGGCAAAGATGAGATCAGACTCCACTGATTCTCGCTTGAGGTCGTTGATCTTAGCAGATCCCAGTTCGTTATCAATGGTAATCTGCTTGTAAGCCAGCGCAAGCACACGAGAACCGCGTCGAGTGAAATACTTGTAGGTCTCCTCGTAATCGGCAGGAACAGTGACAAGCATCTTCATAATGGTCTCAGGGGCTCCCTTGACACCGACAAAAGTACCTCGGATCTTCTGACCTGTGCGTAGATTGGTAGCATTGACGGAGGCGACGGAACTCTGACGCTTCAAAGCAGAGGAGAACTGGAAACGGCGCTTGATCTGAACAGTGCCGGCTACACTCTTAGCAGCAGCAGCACCGACTTTCGCGGCAAGGATGTCGTTATGGCCTAAACCCCAGCCAAGAGCGTTCAAGGTCGCCTTCTCCATGGGGTCACCCACAATATCACCTTCGTCGAGCTTCACTAGAGCATGCGCAGTTGCGAGTACAAGAGTTGTCTCCATGCCGGCTTGCTTCACAGGGGTAATGTGGCTGTGGGCGCCGTCGGCTTCACGTGGCGTGTTAGTACCGGTCTGACCAAGTCCTAGACCAGCAATACCCTCGACGACGAGATCCTCGCCAGTCAATGTACCAGTCTTGTCGAAGCAGGCGATATCAATACGACCAGCGAAGGGAATGCGGAAGGGCTCAGTGCAGAAGATCGCAAACTTGGCCAATGCAGCCAGACTGGTGTTGACAGCTAAGCTCAGTTCCATAGGCAGCTCGGGAGGGACGACACTAGTCACGATCAAGATACAGTCGAGAAGCAGCTTCGAGCGTTTGCGATCCTTTCTGACACCTTCGTCCCAGACGTACCAAGAAGCAGCCAAGGCGAAGATCAGAAGGAACAGGATGAACAGTAGAGCCTCGACATTGTTGGCGGATACGCGCTCGGTCGAGTAAATCATGGTGCGAACGAGACTACCCTGCGACGTTTCGAAGCCGGTCTTCAACACAACAGCCATAGCACCGTTGTCCGGGGGAGGGGGAACACCAGAAGCGAGTTCGGGCTTCTCCTCGTCGGGATTGCCGTGCGTAATCTGCAACACCTTGGTACCACCCCATAGCAGAGAGTTTCTGTCGAGTCCCTCGTTTTCAATGAGTGCGTCGCCAGGTCGCAATTGGATGGAGCCCTTGAGCAGGGGAGTACTTTCACCGGATAACATGGCCTCGTTGACGATGGCAGTTCCCTCGACCAGCAGCATATCACAGGCAACACCGCTGTCTTCCTTTGTGCGACCGACGGAGACGAGATCGCCGGGGAGCAGCTTGTCGCTCTGGATCTCGGTCCATGTTCCTAGACGGTACACCCACATGTCGTAAGGCTTGATGCTCATGCCACGGAACTCGGTGAGGGTGCGCTGACGTTGCCAGACCACAGTGCTCTCGAAGGCGACGAGCATGAAGAGGGTGAAAAGAGAATAGTACCAGTACTCGTCCAGCATCCACAGACCAACGCAGAAAACCTGGAAAACGAAGAAGGGAGCGACGGCATGTTCCTTGAAGAGTTCCGTGAAGGTGGGCACGGGGATATCGAAGGTGTTGGTGCCATAGTACTGCTCTAGGCGTGACAACTCGGCCTCACTGGTGATACCTCGGCACTTCTGGAACTTGTCGATACGGGGCTTCGGCTCGGCGTCGATCTCGTAGGCCAGAGGGCTGAAGGACTGTTTCTCAGGATCGTAGAGGAATCGGCGCTTCTGGAACAGGAACGAGATGCTCGTCTTGCTGTCGACTTGGTCACGGTCGATGGTGCAGATCTCGGCTGAGCCGGCGTTTGCGACGGGGATGATCTTGATGAGCTGGGCATCCTGGAGCTTCTTGGCCTTGGTGGCCGTGAAGAGCGCCTTGAGGTTAACGCTCCAATTGGTGCTCAGCCAGACCAGACTTTGGAATGTGATTATCGTTCCGCACCAGACGAACGTCCATTCCGACGAGGAGATGTGCTTCTCGTAGAGCTCGGGAGTGTAGAAGTAGCGCGCAAAGATGGGCCATATTATGGCAAACGGCCAGAAGTACGCGTGGAAGTAGAAGGGCAACGGCGAGAGGAGCTCGGCGCTCTTGATCTGGGCGTTGTCAACGAGCGGAGAGGGAGCCATGGTGCGTGCCAGCGGAAACTCCGCGACAGGAACCAGCGGAGAAAAAGAGTGTCCTTGATTACGTCGAGTTGGCACTCATGAGATGCGAGACGCCCCTTGCATTGGGGGGATGGAGATGGAGATGGAAGAGCAAAGTGAAGGTCGATCTGGATGGTAAGTTAGATGAAATAAAGACAAAAAACAACTCCTGGTTTGTTGTCCTGGGGATAATTCAGCAATTACCGGCTTCGTATGGAGTTCGAACCCGCGGATTGTTGGACGGGGGTGATGATGATTCAATTATGTTGAAAACCAACACGTTGCATTCAAGGAATTCCATGGAATATGTCACCAACAAGAAGACAGAAGACGGCCATGCGCAGATTACGTGATGCACGCCCTAAGATAACGGCGATAGCGGGGTTGCCAAGCTCCAGCTGCCAGCATAACAGCATATTCCCGTCAAATGAATCAACTCGTTTAAATGATAAGGTCTTTTCATGCAAATGCTAAAGCTTCAATGGATGTCTGGTCAAAGAACGCAACAGAGACAATACAAACAACATATGGACCGTCTAATTCAAGATATAGTCATAGTCTCGAATCGGACCTCTACTCCGTCCGAACTTCCTTTTAAGCTGACGAAATTCTTGCCCACAGCTAACATGATGTCTGTTGTGACACTAACGTATTCTTTCGACGGCGGCAACTCCAACACCGCTCGACTCATCTGATTCACTTCGACACTCACATTCACCGGGACATAGCCCAGATTCAGATAACTGAGTATCAACCGTCTCGGTTTTCCGTCTGACCTGATACCAGAGAATGCCACGATGCTGTCTGATCCAATACTGCTCACCACGGCTCCATTACTTGTTGCTTTCGACAACGGATCGAAGAGGACGGTTGTGTTGGCGCCGGTCAGATATGCGTCTACGGCGTAGTATTGTGGTCCCTTGGGTGGCGGTGTCCATACTTCGAGCTCACAGACTCCCACGTATGTTGTGTTAGAAGATCGGTACAAGTTAACTGCCACAAATTCCGTTTCTACGGTCTTGAAGCTGATCTCGTTCTGGTCGTTTGCTAAGAGGCTCGCACTTTCGTCTAGAGATGCGATGAGGCCGGAAGTCCCGTAGATCTCAAGTCTGGCTGGTAGATCGATACT
Source organism: Xylariaceae sp. X3-2 (assembly GCA_028637685.1). Classification (NCBI taxonomy): domain Eukaryota; kingdom Fungi; phylum Ascomycota; class Sordariomycetes; order Xylariales; family Xylariaceae; species Xylariaceae sp. X3-2. Next base: position 315,232 of record JAJFDI010000020.1, read on the forward strand.
GCCACCTCGTTCGATGTCTGAATAGAGGGCCAGTGTCACAGATGACACGTTGCGCGGTCGTGCGAAGTGAACAGTGAGCGTGTCGTTGGCATTAGGAGACAGGTAATTCGTCCATCTATCGTCGGGAACTTGGTCATAATATACAACGCCGTCAATGGCTTTGTAGCAGTAGTCGGCTGTGTAAGTGAAGGTGGCATCCGCTGTGGGATAATGTCCTACTCCCGCAGGATTCGCGGCAATATTGACTAGCGGTTCCTCAGTTGATAGAATAGCGGGAGGTATCGAGACTATTGCTGTTTGATCCCGGCCATGATGCACTTTAACACCGTTGACGAAGACGCTCAGTCCTCGTCCTGCATGATACCGCGACCCGTCTTTATCATAGAGAACCGTAACAAGATGTCCATGGTAAGCCAAGTTCTCGAGGGCAAAATATGCCCAGTCGCTCGGTACAATGGGCAAAATGAAGAGAGTGTCATCTGGCTGCGGAATGATGCCTAGAAGACCAGTGATCACGATGCTAATGAAATGAAAGTCAGTAATTCAGTTACGATGTCTACCTACGGCTTTGAGATACAAAACAGAGGAAAAAGAGTGTGCAACAGGACGGCTTACTCGTTATAGATGGAATGATCGTAGTGCTCGGAGTGGTTGCGAGAGTCCGCACTCCAAGCGTCCTCAAACGGATAATGCGACTCGGCAACGTACGGCACACCGTTCTTCTGCTGTGTCCGGGCATACATCTGGAGATAGTCATGATACTGCTCGGCGGTGGCATTTGTGGTCCCAGACCGATAGATAGCAGCCAGTGACTTCAGGGTGTGACCAGTGGAATACGGCCACGACATGCCATTCCACCAACAGCCTATAATACTCGTCAGCCTCATTGCTTTATGTCGCATTCATGCATTGTTTCTGGCGCCTCACAGTAGTTCGGATCGGGTTTTGTAGCTGCAAACCACGGATCACGAATTTCCAATGTCGTTGGACCGTAGGGCGACAGGAATCCCATTGGATCGAACATGGAATCAAGGGCCGGCTGGGCGTAGGTCTGGTTCAGACCGATACCAAAGCGATAGGGGAACAATCCCACCTGCTCGCGACCTGTGAGGCGAGTCAAGTTGGGATTATTAGGACGAATGATATCCATCTAATACCACAGGAGTTGAATGTCAGCGTAGTTTCTCAATGGACTTGCCGGGAGTTTTGTCGGGGCGTTTATCACGCGACACTTCGACAGGTCTCTGGCAACTGCGAATTAGGCATGTACGTACAAAGAATTCCTGCTCAGGGGCCCAAAGGCGCTCGTACATAGCCGCTTCGAGTTCTTCTGCAAGCTTGGAGAATTGGGACTGAGTGCGACTATCATGGGCCAACCCAGCAGCCCTCGCGATGGCTCTTGCGTTCGCAACCATGTAAGCACTACATGATAATGCCAGGGTCAATAAGATTCCACGCTCATAATAAAAATGTTCTCGAGAATTCAAGGAAACATCGCAGATGCGCCACTTACTTGTGACTCGGTCTATAGGTATAGGGGCCATCCTTTCTCAAGGTCCAGTCCGTGCCATTAGGATCGGCTACGAAACCCGGAAGAGAAAGTTCCTGTGCATCCCACACCGGCTGATAGTAATACAGCCCAGCAGCGGAATCGAAGAAGGGGTCCCAGAGATGCCAAGTGCGAACCATGTCGTCGACCTGATTTGCCAGAAAGGCATTATCGCCTGTCACCATGGCGCGACGACTCGCCGCATCGAGGATCCATTGGGTATACTGAAGCGGATCAGCAGGGCCTCGGGTATAGAGCTGAATATAGTCGTCGATGTATGCGGTGTTCCGAAGCCATCGTGCCTCATCGATTTGGTGACCTGCAGCGGCATCGATTGTACCAAACGCCTGGGCATAGCCGACAGGATGTACAAATTCAGTGCACATATAACCCGTGCCGGCAACTACATAGCGAATGTTTCGCTGCAACGATGTCCAACGATAGTAGTAGACATCTTGAATGAGCGAATCGGGAATGTCGATGTAGGGGATGTTGTTCTTCAAGAAAGTCTTTCCGAAAAACCCGCTAATGAGATCCTCATGTTGGAGAAACGACGTGCTCCCAGTACTGGTGGTTGTTTGAGATGGCAGCAATGGCGAATATGCGAAGGCAGCCCAGACAAATACCAGTATGGCGGTGACAGCAGAGATCGAAGCAGCCATACCGAGCAAACGACGTTCGACCGGTGAAAACAGACCATAGGGATCAGAGTAGGAGCCATGATGATGTGTTCCAGACGCGCCATTTATAACGTGATGTTGGGGCAATGGCAGGCCCGCGATCTTCGTTCCCGCATTCCGGGGGTTGGGGGTCCTCGGGCTCAGCCTGAAGGTCTCATACGACCGTAACTCCGCCATGCCGGCATAACAATACCAAGTGTTCCAAGCCAATGGCGAAGATCGATCATTACCTTATGCTTTACTTTAGTTGCGACATGGCGGATTGAGGCCCCGGGTCAGGCACGCGATGTGGCGTTCACTTACACACATGTAAACGATCGGGTCGCCCGATTGACGTCTGAACACAGGCGAATGCGCTGGCACTCCCTTGTTTGTGTCGAACGAGCTGGAAGCGTTTCTAGCTTGAAGCAGAGCCGATGCCAGGTTCCCCACGTTTTCCGATGCAAGGCCCCTTCGTCAGGTTGGAGACTTCGGTAAGGGACCTTGTCGTTGCAGGGAGACGTATGTGAGTAATCCGTGGGTAGCAGTGTTCGTATTATACCGAAGATCGCTGCTATACGAGAGATGCCGTCTCAAGGGATAAAGATGCCTGATTCTCGATATTACTGAATTTCCCAGAGTCGGTAAATGAGACTCTTCATTCAGAGCTGTCTTGCCGAGGTATGGTCTGAGGAGGGAATTGCCTAGCAGTATAGCTGCGACTCTCACGAACGGGTTGGCGTGCTTCTTGATCACGACTTGTCTGAATCTGAATAGCTTCAACATCAAATTGCTTGAATGACTACGTATTTTGCGATTCGTCTCATACATATATCGCGTAGGGTCTGGACGCTTCAATATCCGGTTAGATAGGTAGTTTTCAACAAACAAGCTGTCGATGCCTGCCGCATGGGTTACATGCTGGGTCTCCTCGTGGAGTTTAGGGTCGGATGAGACGCTCACGCGCCGCTGTGCCTGCATGATGCGGGTGGGTTGATCAGGAATCCATTCGCCTTCTTCTGCTTTACCTAATGTATACTGGCGTGTGTGCGATGTGCTGCATGCAATCGCGTCTTGTGTTCCTGGACTAAGGACGCAGAACGATGGGCAGACAGGTAAGGCACGGATTGTCTGATTGCTTTGGGCAGAAAGACAGAATGCTGCGAGAAGCTGAGGATCGTCACGTACTAGAGCGTGGAGCGGGGGCCGAACGAGTGGTAATTCACATGTTCACAGAGATGATGAAATTGTGAACAACTGTTCATCAGTCTCTAGGGAATGAGTGATAAAATGGTGTTTGAAGATGTCTATGTATCGACAATAAGAGTTGCGTTGAAGATAACGGCGTAGTTTGACCAAAGTGAGCAAGCAGGTGAAGGGAAGATGAACGATCTGAAGCATGAACGAAGACTCGGGCATATGCATTACCCCGAGGAATCCATAGAGCGCGTTAGATACATAGCTGCTTAATTGAATCGAAGTTGTGCACAGTGTACTTTCGACTTCGTACCAAACTGTCCTTGTCTCTTCTGTTCCCTGGATGACTCCTCGCCGCTGACGACTACGAGTGTCTATAAGAAACAAACACGAATTTCATGAATTTCTATGAAGCAAGTTGTTCGAACCAAATTAATCACGACATCACAGGGTTGTTCTTGTCAATCACAACGGATCGTGAAAGGATTGTCGATCTTTCAGTTCTGAACAACTCATCTCAGCCGGATTCAATCCAGGCACTACATGAATAGTTCCTTCCTACGCATCACCAATATCACATCACAGTCATGTCATTGATACAGTTTTCGAGGCTGCTTCCCTTACCGGAGGAAGAGTTGAAACAGGTGCTCGACTATGCTGCCACCTTGTCAAAGCCAGAAGCGGTCGATCATTTCCGCAACTTACTAGGCGACTCGCCTGAGGCTATCGATTTCATCTCCTCCTTCAACTCCAGGAGAAAGGATCCTACGACGACTAAAGCTCCTGCGGCCCCCACGAGCTCGTCTAGTTCTCGTAACGCATCTACGCATCGGGCTGAATCCTCGGCCCCGGAGCCTGTGCCCAAACTAAACAGGGGCAACAAGAAGAAGAAGCCGGATCTGCACATGCCCGCTCCGCGGAGGGCCATTGACTCCGGTCCGCTGCCCGGCACGGCGTACAGTAAGAAGAACCTGGGCAATGACTATGTCGCCCGACAGCCGAGTCCGGCCGCATTACCACCAGTCGCGTCGTCTTCGGTGAAGACGACTCTACAACAGAGGTCGGCGACCTCTTCACCTGCTCCGAGGTCTGCTCCGTCTGGCCAGGGCCGACTTATATCTGATTTGCCGCCACCAAAAACCAAACCGAAAGCTGATTCGGGGTCCTCTACTCCACGGTCCTCTACTCCTGCTACGAAGACTAAGGTGGTTATCTCGGGCGGCACTGCCATGCATGGTGCCTCAACGGCACTCGCCGACCTCGAAGATGCTATTCGATCTCTCGAGATGACCACCAATCCCGCTCAGGCTCCGGACACTGCCACCAGACGGTGTAATTGTGTAGCAGCCCGGCATCCTCTCCAGTCGGCGGCGCCGAACTGTCTCAATTGCGGCAAAGTCGTATGCCTAAAGGAAGGTCTCGGTCCTTGCACGTTCTGCGGCACCCCGATTCTGAGTTCATCGGATGTTCAGTCTATGATTCGAGAGCTGCGGGATGAGCGCGGCAGGGAGAAGATGGCTCGTGAGTATTTCTATTTCGAGTTGTTCTTCCGTTCTTCTGTTCTTCGGCGATAAAGATTTCACTGACTCTTTTTGTGTCTCAAAGTCGACCGTCAGGCCCATAAAAAGGCAGAGGTGTCGAAAAAACCAGCACCTTTCACAAAGCCGAGTGAAGGGCCTAGCGAGGCGGAGCTGAAGGCATTGGAACATCGCGACCGGCTACTGGGTTTCCAGGCGCAGAATGCGCGCCGAACAACGGTTCGCGACGAAGCTACCGATTTCGATGTCAGCGCAGCTTTGAATGGAACCGGTGGAAACATAGTGAGTTCGGTTCTCGATTCACTCTCATTAATAGTTCTACTCTGGGAATGGAGAAAGTGAGTATTGACTTTGATCTTTGCAGTGGGCGAGCCCTGAGGAACGCGCGCGCGAACTCAGGCGGCAACAGAAGGTACTCAGAGAAATGGAGTGGAATGCTCGTCCTGAGTACGAGAAGAGACGGGAGGTAGTGAGTATCGACATTGTCAAGGGCAAGGCCGTGCGTAAAATGGTGGCTGTCGAGCGACCTCCGAGCCCTGACGAGCACGAAACGACGACGATGAGTCGCAATGATAGTGATAGTGCGCTGAAGGAGGTCAGCGCGAACCGTCCGGGCGGTGGCGGCGCATTTAGCCACAACCCTCTACTTGGGGGGTTGATCAAGCCTGTCTTTGATGCTAAGGGGAAGGGGGTGGAGCTGGAGGGTCGTAAGGCGAATGCCGTCAAATGGCGTCGCGTTCAGGACGATTTAGACGATAATGAGGCAGTGATCCTGGACGGAGGCATATATGGTCATGCTGGTGCGTCTCAGTCCAGCTAAGAAAGTCTTCGTTGGCTTTTGCTGGCGTCAAGCAAGTTGCTGGCTGATGACGATGAATATCAATCAGCAGCTAGGACATGTCTAAGACTGGAACATTGACTACGTATCACCTTCGGTACCAGTTCTCCTATAAATATCGATATGCGACAGCTGCTGGCGTAAGTACGGAATAGAATAGATTAATGAATGAGGCGAGTCATAGCGCGAGCACATGCGCAGAGGTCGGTTCGTTTTGCCGGCGCTGAATGAGAACAAATACACCAAAGAAAAAGGGCCAGGAGCTGGGTTGGTATTTCTATTCCATCATATTCCAGTCTGTAATCCGGATTTCGTATGTTCAGCCAGATTCATGCTGGGGATCACCGAGATTAGCAGCATCGAGTGTGCAGTCATATTCCGTGGTATTTGTTGGAGATCTGTCTCGTTGGCGCACGGTTCAGAAGACGGACTTCTTCCTGTCTGATATCAATGAAAACTCAGGAGTCAATCAGAAGATGATCTGATGGCCGGGACTTTGTGTATTTCTCCTTATCGGCCGGGTATTTATTTGTTGCACGAAAGTACTCCGTACAGGCCCAAGCTCGATGATGTTGCCAAGATAGGTACGGTTAATGAACGAGACGGGAGGCATCGCGCGCGGCAACGGCTCATGTCGGCGGAAGGGGACGACACAGTGCGAAATAGTATTCGCACGACCCACCTATTACGTAGTAGCCGGGATTGGTATGGAGGTCACCAACAAGACATCTCGGATGCGAAACGATTCCATTTCTTCGACTCTTTTTTGTTCATTTTGATTCCATTTTCAGCTGTTCATCGGTAATTATGTAATCCCGCCGGATCGTCCGGTGTCTTGAGCTCCGTCTCCTAGCGAAATTCGTTAGTAGCGCTGTTAGGAGTTCAACCCAGCTCAAGCCCTACGTATAACTGCGCTTTTATACCTCGGAAGCACGCATCTTGCGGCTCTTTTTTTAGCAGCGAACCCTTGCCTGTGGGTATGTGCTTCACGATAGGCAATCGTCCCGACACCCTCAGCACGAAGCAGTGCTCAGGTTCTATTGGACCCGGCAAACGAACATCTGCAATTGGCTTTGGGGGCGGGTTGTTTTGACGAAGGTTTCAACGCTGAAAACCCCATGATCTGCGAGGTGTTTTCGTGATAATTATTTGTGTGACCATGGAGGGGTAAAAGCGGGGTAGAGTCGCAGAGGAAAATACCGTGCGTACGACGCTGCTATCCGTACTGTCCCCCGACCACAGTGCACATGCGCTAGTCCTCACTAGTCCGGATTAGCTGGATCTAGATAACGCGACGGCCCAGATTCAAGGGTCTGACAGGGATCCATCCTTGTGAGAGTTCTGTTGCCCCGCGGTGGCGGCTGCCAGGGAAAGAAAATTCCCGTATCCCGTATGCAATACCCGGGAAGGGGACCCGACGTTTGGATGAGACGGGAGACGGGCTCACGACGGAAGAAGAAACCTGTATCACGACGAAATGAGGAATTTCACAGCCGACCTCACGACCGTACTACGGGTAGATATAAATGGAGTAAAGCAATTAGATATCTTGATATTGGAACCCCTTTCCGCACATTTGATTTCTATGTTCATTCCGTTCTTTGCTCCCGTACGGATAACGGGTGTGTGCATGCCCAGATGTAAATAATGCATAGAAATCACGTGCAGAAGATGGTTCTCCACAGAAAATGCCAACACACACTGGCTTAAAGGTACGCCCGTGTACGAAATGAATACTTTGGGACACTCACAGCTCGGTTATCTGCGCCGTTGCAGTTGGCCGAGCAAGCTGACTCATAGCACTCGTGATACGGGTTTATAGCGCGAAGGATGCTAATCAGTGACGACCTCGTACAGTAATCTATGTAGTGTCACGTAGTGAGGAAGTACCACTTTACACAGTGGCATGGCGTGTTCGATTAAGCATCCTGCGCTAAGCGGCATGAACCTAGACCCCATCCGGCTAGCGTTCTTGCAGTGCGTCTGGCGTATGAGCGGGTGCAGTGGTTGACGAAGGCAGGTGCGGTACGGTGCCGTGGAGGCTTCCATGGGCAGAAGAACAGAATGAGAGAGAGCGCCCGTTCGTGAAATGAGGTAATTCAGCCCGTACCTGTATGAAATAACAGCAGCTGCTTCTGCTTCTGCTTGTATGGAATTTATCGTTTGTAACGTATCATAATAAGCGCCACTACCTATGATGCTCCAGCGATTCATGAAATTACAGATTGATTACCTAACGTGTCATTGCCGACTGCTCAGCTGAGCGCTAATTGAATAATTTGCACCGCTCGTAAATGGCCCCGATGTGTCAGCAGCAGTCCCCGACGGGAAACCGTACCTGAATACAAGCCAGGAGGGTGCCTGTGGGTGCCTATATGTACCTGAAATTCCACTGCGGTGCAGGTGATGCACAGCACTACATGCGAGTACCTTACATGTCTTTCCTAGGAGGTAGCATCGCCTAAAAAGCGCTCCCAAAAATAAAAAAAGAATCAACCGAAAGAGTCAATAAACTGGAGAGAGAGAGAAAGCGCGAGGAGCGAAAAACAGGTAGGAAGGATACGGCTTGCGATTGTTAGGGCAAGAACGGATTACTACCTACGTGCCTATGCAATATCACCGAAAATCACCAGGTCAACCAGCCCACCAACCAGAGGGTGGCCCCCAGCAGCGCCTGGCAGAACTCGTCTGATTCGATCCTGACCGCCAAACTCACAGATTTTTCTCTCTTTTCTTTATCCAACTGACTCTCCCCTCCCCCTCCTCTCAATCCTTCCCTTCCGCTATCCAGCCTCCCGTTTTTATACCACACAAGCTCAGGCCTCTTCTCTTCGAGACAGTATCCAAGACAGTACACTGCACATCGCGTGTACCGAACGGAAGACACAAGAGTGCACTTGTTTTTTTTTCTCCGCGACCGAGCACTGTTCGTTCAGTTATTGCTCAACTCGCCAAGATTGTTTTCTGCTGAGGTCTTTCGGACGTTCTATCGACACTCCGGCAGATTCAACCCACTCTCTCTCTGCGGATACCTCCCTCTCTTCTCATCCCAGAACATCAACAATATCTCCGATCTTTCCCCTCCCTCCATACGGATTACCCGCACTCACTTTTCTCTACCTGCTTGACCCACAATCGGAGCAAAAATGGGCAACATTCTCTCCACTCTCTCAGGTGTTGACCCGCTCGCCAAGGACCAAGTGGAAAGGAAGGTCGCCGAGCAGGAGCAGCGCCTTGCGGAGCTCCAGGAGGAGGCCGACTTATTACGGAAGAAGATTGCTGACCTCGAACGTGAGAGGACCCAGCAGCAGGAGGAACATGAGGCCGACACGCAGGAACGCGAGCGGAAAGCTGCTGCCCATGCCCTCGAGTTAGAAAACGCCACCAAGCAGCAGCTGAAGGACTTGGAGGAACAGCTCCAGGTCTTGACCGAATCCAAGGAATCTCTCTCACAGGCCCTCGCCGCCGCCAAGCAGGACTTGGACGGCTCCAGCGAGAAGAGTCGCTCGCTCGAGGATGAGTTGACGACCGTCAAGAAGGAGCTTGCCGAGACGGCCGCCGCTCGCGACGCCCTGCGCGTCGAGGAGACTCGTATTGCTAATGAGCTGACCTCCGTCAAGCAGGCTCTTGAGGAGCAGAACGAGGCTCTGGCCAAGTCGCAGAGCGAACAACACAAGCTCGAACAGTCCAAGGAGACCCTAGGCCATGAGTCCGAGCAGCAACTCGCTGCTGCCAAGGCCAGCTTGGCCGAGGTCGAGCAGAAGCGAGCTGAACTGGAACAGGCCCGCGAGAACCTGACTGCCGAGCTCTCCGCCGCCAACGCCCGCGCCGCTGAGTGGGAGGAGAAGTTCCAAGCCCTGCAGTCCGCCCACGATAGCCTCGTCAGCGAATCCGAAGCCTCCAAGGCCGAGGCTGTCCGACACCAAGAGCAGAAGGCCGCCCTCCAGGCTACCTACGATGCTCTGTTCACGCAGTCTGAGGCCCTCCGAACCGAAGCCGGCGAATGGCAAGAGAAGCACCAGACCCTGCAGTCCACCTACAACAACCTCGTCTCCGAGTCTGACGTTGCGAACAAGGAATTCACCGAGTTGAAGGGCAAGCACCAAGCTCTGCAGGCCACATACGACACCCTCATCGGCCAGTCTGATGCCACGACGAAGGAGGCATCTGCTTGGCACGAGAAGCACCTCGCCTTGCAGGCGACCTACGAGACTCTCCAGGCCGAGTCGGAAGCAACGAAGACGCAGGTCGCCGAGTGGGAGCAGAAGCACAACACACTGCAGGCATCTTACGACAGCATTGTTGCCGAGTGCGACTCTGTCAAAAAGAACCTCTCGGAGTGGCAGGAGAAGCACCAGGCTTTGCAAAGCACCTACGACAGCCTCGTTTCCGACTTTGATGGCGTCAAGAAGGAGAGCGCTGAGAGACTGGACATGCTCAAGGCCTCTGAGGAGAAGTTGAGTGCCATTGCCAGCGATCTGGAGGCTGCCCGAAAGGAGGCTTCCGAATGGCAGGAGAAGCACCAGGCTTTGCAGGCCACTTACGAGAGCCTCGTCAGCGAGGCCGAAAGTGCCAAGGCGACGGCCTCTGAGTGGCAGGAGAAGCACCAGACTCTGCAGACGACCTACGAGAGCCTCGTCAGCGAGTCGGAGAGTGCCAAGGCGACGGCCTCTGAGTGGCAAGAGAAGCACGGTGCTCTGAGCATCGAACTCGACTCAGCCCGGAAGGAGTCATCGGAATGGCAGGAGAAGCACCAGGGCTCAGAGGACAAGTACAACAGCCTTGCCACGGACCTCGAGGCTGCTCGCAAGGATGCCTCGGAGTGGCAAGAGAAGCACAGTGCCTTGACCGCTGAACTCAAGGCCTCGACCGAGGACTCGTCGTCATGGCGCGACAAGCATGGCGTCCTGAACCACCTCTTGGAGAAGGCGAAGAAGGACTCATCTGAGTGGCTAGAGAAGCACGGCGCATTGAGCACGCAGTTGGACGCGGCCAAGAAGGAGACGTCGGAGTGGCAGGAGAAGCACCAGGGCTCGGAGGAGAAGTACAACACGGCCGTCCGGGATCTGGAGGCTGTTCGTAAGGAGGCCGCCGAGTTGCAGGAGAAGAACACATCCACGGCTACCGAGCTCGACATCACAAGAAAGGTCTCCGCGGCATGGAGAGAGAAGCACGGTGCCTTGAAGACGGAGTTGGAGAGCAGCAAGAAGGAGTCCTCCGAATGGCAAGAGAAGCACGCCACATTGAACTCGGAGTTGGAAGCCGCCCAGGCGCAACGCGAAGCTAAGATTGCCGAGTTCACTGAGCAAGTGGCTAAGCTCAACGAGGAGAAGGAGAACGCTGCCAAGGAGATTACCGAGCTTCAGGAGAAGCTTCGGTCTGCCGCCGAGGAGGGCAGCAAGGCAGAGACGCAGTTTAAGGAGCAGACTGAGGTGCTTGAGGCCGCTCAGCAGAAGGCCTCAGCTGCCGAGGAGAGTTTGAAGACAGTAGAAAGCGTGAGTCATCCCGTACCGGCCGGCAGTCACAGTTCCGGCTTCTTTTCGAATGCGATGAGCTAAGCTAACCCCTGGAAACAGCACAAGGCGGACCTCGAGACCAAGGTCGCCGAGCTCGAGTCGGACGTCAAGAAGGTTGCGGATGAGAAGTCTGAGCTCCAGGCCATCATCGAGCGGCTCGAGAGCGAAAAGAAGGCCCTGGACGCCGAGTTGAAGGTGGAGAAGGAGAAGCTCGCGGCGACGGAGGCGGCTAAGACCGAGGAGGCAGCTCCGGTGGCGGTGGAGGCGGCGGCGTAAGAACGAAAGGTGGAGGAATTCATGAAGGTCACCGGAGTCCGTACCGATGTATGAAATGCCACTGAGTATGCTGCTTTTTGCTGTCTGTCCATGTAGATACCCAAATATTGTATGACTAATGATAATGTCAGTGCATATAGATGTTCCGACAGGAGGTTTATTAAAAGTTCAGCTTGTTGTGTTTGACTGTGTCTCTCACTATTGAAGTTCTTTCTAACGATATGATGCTTGTTGCGCTACGAAGTCTACTTGCTCTCGTGACCTACCTACGTTCCTACTTATGCGTATGTCTATGTTGAGCGGAGAGTTGTAAGTTCGTCGGTTTCATGGATGGAATTATGAGGGTTCTTTGATACGCGGCTGCATTACTACTGTACTTACTTCTCCCAGTGCCAGTGAGTCCGGGATGGGATGGGATGGGACGGAGTAGATACCTAGAAGCATCATTCAGATGGTTAGGTATGCGACTTGTCTTTGTGGACTTTTCTTTTAGCATTATTTTCTTGGGTCGGTGGTATCTCCTTTGTGACGTTGCAGAGCATCGTTTTCCTTGGAGTGAGTTGTTTGTTCCCATGAGGGTTAACTATTACCTACTCATAAGGTACGTTTGTTGGTTTGACTCTCGTCCGTCGATTTGTTATTTTGCTGGACGTATGTATGTAGGTATCGTAGGCTTGCGACGCATTTGCGAGGACCTTCTGGTCGCTATTACAATATCTATCTGGACTTATCGACCTACCTACATATCCATCTACCGTGCCAGCATGCCGCAGTTCAATAGTCGCATCGCATTGCCCCCCGGGCCTGACTGAGCCCGTGGTGACATGCATCGCGCCTGTCTCGTCAGTCTCCCAACGGCTGATGGCTTCACGAGGCATCACGTTGTCACTGTCGTTGCGGAGTGAAGCCCTTTATTGGGCCACGGCTATGATGGAGTGAGTACTCCTGTCAGAACCGAATGCACAGTTGGAATCACACGACGGCGTAGCCTGATTCCCTCGGTTGACGAGCGCGAACGAATAGTCGACTCACTAGGTAGATGGGAACAGGGCGCCTGTGATCATGAGTCGCGGTTGAGAAACAAAACAAGCAATGATGCGGCCCGTTTCATGCAGAGTCGTATTGGAGGGTTGCCATGCATTTCCTACCTATGCCCAGAACGAGTCGGAAGACAACAGGAAGATCAAGAACTTGGCATAACGAGTGGAGTTGTGGACTTGTGTTGTCTTTTCTATCTCTTCTACCTAGGCCTCCCACTGATGTTTACATGATGATCTTCCTGCTCTATCCTTCCCCTCTTCTACAGAAAGTGTTTCCTTCTAGTGTAGCACTATGGACTACCTATGGAATGGCCGTCGGCCGGGGAGACTCGTACGGATCAGAACCATCTACTGCTGCGTGTGCAGCTGCTATCGTAAACCTAAGAAGGAGAGCGGCCTATTGTATTGAAGACGTCCTGTCTGAAGAGTAGACCTAAGAAGAAGAGCCACCTATAGGGAAATGGACCCCGCTGAAGATTAGGGGTGTTTCGCCCAAGGAATCACGCATGAATATTTTGAGGCGTTGCTCGTCGTCAAATAATGACGGCTTGTTTTCAGAGACTATTCTTAAGAACACGATTATGGATTCATAGACGCCTTGCATCAAAGAATCCCTACGTAGGTAGGTAGTTCGACACGTGCAGCCTGGAGTAGAGGTTGATGCGGCTGAGGATCAGATTTATGGAGTAGAGGACGGAGGAGAACGACCTACATAGTAGTATTATATTATATCCTAGGGTGTGGGAGGCCCTAGACTTGTCGTGATGATGTCCTCGTCGTCGACCTCCGCGTCAGGGGGTGCAGTGGGCAGTTTCGTCTTTGTGCGGTGCTTCGAGGGTTGGGTGTGTTGTTTATGTACGGTTACATGCCAGAGCGACGATTCGTACCTTGGGTAGGTACAGGTAAAAGCACATTAGGTAGGTAGCTTGGGGTCGCTCGGGAGCGGCTGTCCTATTGTTTTGAACGTGAGCAGGCGTAGGCCGTAGACGGGTGGGAGGGAAGGGCTATCCCGTAACTTCATAGGAGGTACCAATAAGGAGGACGAGAACTCAAGCAACAACCACTCGCTCACTCCTTTGCGTCGGCATCCGGAGTGCCTACGTAGCTATCTGGACCTCCGGGGCCCTCGCTACTCCGACAGGATCCGTCCACGACGGTCGAGAACGTCGCCACTGCCCCATGCTTCGAAGACGGGACCAGCTCACGGCAAGATCCAGCATGACCGGGCGTGCCAGGCAACGAACTTCTGACGGCGGCACTCTGGCTAGCTGAAAGGCTCCTCTTGCCAGACGCCCTTCTTGTTGAGATAGTCCGTGGCTGGGCCGGAGAACTACCACTTCTCGCCGACTCTTCGGACGGCGAAGACTCATCTGCGGGACTTCCTGGGCCTGCCCCGGATGCCCTCATATCATTAATGGCCTTATCGAAGGCCTTGATAATTGGCTTATACAGCACATCAGGGTGCCCATCCGGAGTCCGGAAAAAGTTAAACCCTTCCCCATCCCGACTCGTGAATAAGATCAAGCGTAGATCCCTACAGAGAGGTTTTATCGAGTTGAACTCCTCCGGGAATTCACCCAAGAGACGGTCAAAGACATGCGTGACAGCCATATGAGCGCACTTATGAGTTGCCATAGTGTGGAAGGTGCCGGTGGACCAAGATGTGAGGAGACTTGGATTCCTAGGATCGTCCATCTCCACAGCCTCCCAACAGTGACGGATACACAGCCAAAGCAAGACGTAGAAGAACGACTCAAGGTCATGCCGATAGGTATGCTTAGTATCTCCAAGCAAAACCTCAATAGCCATGAATTCCATCGTGCCCGTGCGGCAGCATGCACCGCTTTGCTTGCTGTTGACCTCCTCTGCGTGGTCTAAGTCGATTAATATCCCTGAAAAGCCGCCGGTCTTATTACGATCGGTGATGATGATATTATTCTCAGAGATATCGCGGTGAAGGATCTTTCCTCTGTTATAGAGGGATTCGTGGGCCTTGATGGCGTCTCGCAGGGCTTCTAGTAACTCTAGAGGCGATTCATACGTGTGGATCGGTCGGCCAGCAGGCGAGGTTACGAGGCAGCGGAATACACGGTCGTCGAATCCATTATCAGAAGCGAGTGAACTGGTCTTGTTAGTGTTCCTGGTGTCTTCCATCTCAGGGAGCGTGTCCTCACGCAGTATGGCTGAGGGCTGATGGCCATTCTTTTGTCGCTTGGACGGCGCACTAGTTTGAACCCATTTGCGCTTCATCGGGTGGAAATAACTAGTAAGAGCTGATGGGCTCTCGTCTCCAGCCTCAAAATGATAACGCTTCGGGAATCTCATGCCGGCTTGCATCTCGCCAATGCTGGTAATATCGCAATAGCCAGCAAGTCTGGCGATGCCTTGGACCCCTCTCTCATTTGCTAGACGAAGGAGATCCGCCTCGGGCCTTCGCGTCTTCGGAGGCCAGGAAAACTTAGCAACGTAGTCTGTATTGTCGCTGGCGTCTAGAGCCTTCGCGCTATAGCAGGTTGTTCCGCGGGACATGATCGATGGCCGCCTGGCGAGAGCCTTTTTCAGGTTTAGCTGTAGTTGTAGTCTCTGTGGCGTCTGCGTATCCTCATGCCCTACCCGGTCGATATCAATCAAGAAGGAGTCCCCATCTCGTCGTATGAATGTATCCAGGCCAAGTTCGTCCTCGTCCATCAAAAGATACCCTGACAGTACCCGAATGAATCGCTCCGGTTCTTGATGGATATCAAATGCCCCTGCGCTGAAGACGGCCGAGCGATGATATACCCAGGCTTCCATCTTCGATCCACAGATCGTGAATGCATGAAGAAAACGACGTGTTGGTTGAGCGATGAACACGTTTCGGGCATACCGGGTGAGCTGTGTTAGCGGGCCCCTAACCCCGGCACAGGATGTTGTCTTTAGCTGGCCGATGACCTCGATACCGGTCCAGTCATGCGTGGTATGATAGAATATTGGATAGGCACTCATTCGCTTGACAAGGATATCAATCTGTCGGTTCGCCTCAGATTCACCAAGCTCAACGGTGCGGTCTATCGTATGGTAACGGCGGCTTGCTTCCGAGAGACGACTCGAGTCTTGGAGATGGAATATCCAGTTTAATACCTGCTTCTTGTTCGGTGATCCACGCAGCCCAACCCATTGGCCGCTGGAATATTCTTTCGTCTTAATCGCTTCATAAACGCGCTGAGCATGATCCGACCAGGGCCTGCCTTCGAAATATTTCTCGAAGAATCCTTTTGTACTCCGATACGTGCAGTCCTTGATCTCATTAAAGATCCTAGCCTCGAGAAGTTCGCGAGTCTCGTCGTATGTTTGTGATGTGGAGGAATATGTGATGGGGTTGGAATCGAGAGAAGCCTCCGTCGTCTGACGGGTTGGAGTGGTGATATGGGAGGTAGCTTGAGACACGAGTTCCGCTATCATGGTATCGTCGGGGTCATCTGCAAGCGCTGCCTTGATGAGAGGTTTGATGCGGTCGAGGACGGCGTCATCGGTGCGGACAGTGGGTAATAGCAGGGAAGCCTGAGAAAGGACGTCGGAGAGAGCTTGAAGGACTAGATTTGCGAGCGAACGCAAGGCTATGCAATTGTCAATAATGAGGTAGATTCAGGTAATTGAGAGATAACAAGGGGTCTTACTTTTTTGGCTAAGCCGATCGATAGTGTCGTTCGTTGACAAATCAGGGTCCCTCCTCAGGGAGGCAAAAAGGTCGCGGGGATCCTCTAGATGGTCAACGAATTTGGACGATGGCTTTGTTGGACCGGACATGTTGACGTGGCCCTGCCGTGGTCGAGGTGGAGGGTGGGAGCGATGGAGATGTCGAAACGGGATGTGATGACGGGGATTAAAGGGATGAAATGGACATTATGTACGAGTAATTGATAGAGATGACGGGACTGGGACGCGTAAATTTGTTAGAGAAAGAAGAGCTGGATGGATGGGAGGTGTTGGAGGAAAGAGAAGTACGGTCGACGACGAGAACACGCGTCGGGTGAGTGTCGCGTACTCGTAATCGGGGGTTACACATTGTTGCTGTGGTAATAGGCAAGGATATTTGTTTTTTGTTTGTTTGTGTGTTTGTTTGTTGTTTGTTTGTTGTTTGTTTTGAATTTACGATGTGTGATGGGTAGGGAACTGTACGGCTGGTTTTGCCGTGTTCTGGACGGTTAACTAACAAATCAACCGTACGGCTGGTTTTACTATATTCTAGACTTTCAACCAGGAAACTAACTGTACGGCTGGTTTTGCCGTGTTGTGGACTTTTAATTAACAAATGATCCGCACGGCTCGATTTGCCGTCTTCTGGGCTTTCAACTAACAAATCAACCGAACGGCTCGTTTTGCCGTCTTTTGGACGTTTAACTAACAGATCAACCGTACGGCTGGTATTACTGTATTCTGGACTTTCAACCAAGAAACTAACTGTACGGCTGGTTTGCCATGTTGTGGACTTTTAACTAACAAATTAACAATACGAGTATAGCAAAACATGGTATATTTTGGAGTTTCAACCAAAAAAAAAGTTTGGGGGTTCTTGTTGATAATCACTTACATAATAATGAACCAAGTATAGGCGCCCAATACAGCCACGGGTACCCGTGGGAATTATGTAATCGGAATACCTTACGAGGTAAGTACGTACGGATAACCTGTACCAGATCTACGGGAAAACCACGTTGCCTACATGCCAATTCAGGCAGCGGATTAGCAACCTAATGTGTGTATGGAGTGCGAATAAGTTCAGCGTACGAGTAGTGCTTGACAGCATCTGGAGGCTGAAACGACGTTAGTTTCGCACAGAAAATTCAACGAACATGCGTACGAAGTAGTTATATATATTGGTGCTATTACGTATGTGCAAACGTCGACAAATGTATAATAATCTCAATACCACCTACGAATTCTAAGCATAATATAGCTCTTGTTCTCTGCCGTCCTCCTCCACGCGCCGCCAGAGCGCACGCATACCTCGACAAGCTGGATTTAGCGGGTTGACTTCAAGCTCTGCTTCTCACCGCTCCGTTTCAGCCTTATCCCAGTCAAGATAGGAGATCTGTTTCTCGTCTGTCCAAGGACGACTTTGATGAGGCGGCCATGTGCACCGTTTCCCCATCTGTAGTATGTCTACACGCCATTTTAAGCTGTTCCCATCGTACTGAGCTGTTAAACCAGCCGCTTCACGGTACGCTTGATTGTTTCTCATCTCAATCGGCTGTAATTCATTCCACTTCGTTCGTTCCTCAATATATCCACAATGAATTTGGAGTGGTGACCGTATGGGAGAGAATCGAAGGAGACGGGTAGGGATGATGACCTCTCGAGAGTAATTGGAGAGAGCTGAGGCATCGGTGGAGAGCGTAGTAGTTCAGATAACGTCGGTGAAGCTGCTATCTGCCCAGATGCTGCAGGTGTGGAAGGTATTGAAATGAGTACACATTCAGGTGTACGAGACTCCCTTGATGTGGCGGACTGCTCCAGTACATCGTCAGTATGAGTTTCATTTGTCTGAGATATTGCTGAGTTCTGTCTGCTTCTCAGGTCTGTCTCATTTTCTGATACGACATTCTGAGAGCCAGAAACTGCCAGATTGATATCTGGAGCTATTAATACGTCCTGATGACGCAAATGGCACTTCCGTGATGCTCTAGTATGTCCTGTTTCGTAACAGCGTGTGCATGGAGCTGGTGCGCGCTTTCTAGGGCGATTAGCGGCCTCCACCAGCCCAAACTGACTAGGATTTCTGTGCGTGCTACTTGTGCCGACCAGTGGAGCTGAATTAGCTGTAGAAATGTGCTGGTACGGCTCTAGGATTAATCGAGGTCTGTGGTCGCGTAACAATCTCCAGGGGGAGTGAAAGGAACTAAGATGAAGTTTCTGGTTTGTTTGTAGTGCTATCTCGAGCTGGTGCGCGCAAGGTAGCCTTTGGGTTCATGTAAACACTCCAGTACAAGTAGGCAAACTATCTCGTGTTCCCGTGAGTAGTCGACGTCGTTGCAAGTCAATTTTCCGCAATGCCTCGTGCGATATCCAGCCTCGTACTTCATCGTATATAGTAGTGCTGACATCGATAAGTGTACGAATCGGTTGCCGGGCCTAGTTACCCTCCAAGTCTGCAATCTGGTTCATCAATGCTTGTTTAATCGCCCTCCATGCCTCGAAGAAATCTAAGGTGGATGTGACGGTTGTGCCTAAGATCTAAGCAGTAACTGTCATCACAGAGCTCCTCAGTACTCCTCCATGAGCTCCCCTGGTCAGTACGTGACATAGAAGCTTGTCATCATCATCCACGGAGCTCCCTTGTACAAGGCTGAAGCTATGACCAGCTCGCCTCTACAACAGAGCTCGCCGTCACCCACCACGAGCTCGCTTATCCACGGATTCACGCTAGGATCATGTGGTCTCCAAGCACAGACCTTTTCGTCGCCCACCATGGAGCTAAGCCGTTCCCCACCACAGAACTTGAGGGCGAATGGTATAAAAATCATTCCTGCTCATGTAAATTTAGTTATCTTTCTCTCTTCCTTACCAAGTTTACAGTCTTTGTTCATAGTATCAATACAAGGTGTCAGAACCTGCTATCTGATCGTAACACTACTCTAAACTCACCCAGACTCGCTGACGAGCGTCTGCTAAATACGTTTCCCGATTCCCTCTCTCGCTGTGGTTAGCGACCGACAAATAAACCACTCAAGACCCAAGAATAAGACCCAAGACCTAAGAAAGAAGACCCAAGAAACCGAGCTCCATGGCAGACCTGGGAGGCTCCTCGTCTGCAGCTCCTGCACCAAGAAGAAGTGCTCGAATTGCATCAAGCACCGACGCCGCGCCAGCTAAGAAACGAGTTACCAATACTCAAGAAGACCAAGACCTATCCCATTCCTCAGATAGTGAGGAATCCACCCAAGAAGATCAAGAAGACCAACCAAGAAAGAGCTCCCCACGCTCCGCGACGAGCTCCATTCACGAGATGGCAGACCCAGCCTCCAATTCCCAGCTCATCCTCGAGATGCAAGCAACCATTCGTCAACTCGAGCGAGAGCTACAGCTCACCCACCGAGCCACCTCCGTCAAGACAGTAAACACACATGCCACTCAAGAGAGTGCCTTTGGAGGAGGTGATTTTCGAGCCTCTGGCATGGCTGCCTGGCCTGCGTTTGCCTCCATCTCTGACAACCCACATGACGTGAACTCAGAGTCCTCCAGCTACAACCGGAAGTCCAAAGCACGTGGCTCAGATCCTGGCCACTTCAGTGGTGATAAGGAGCTTTTCGACAACTGGCTTGGAAAGCTAGCTGACAAACTGGAGGAAGACTGTGAAATCTTCCGTTGTGAGAAGAGCAGAATGAGGTATCTGATGTCCTTGCTTGAAGGAGATGCAGAGAAAGCTCTTGAAACACGCTTCCGTTCCGAGACTCGCCCATACACTGGCTTATCTGAGATGGTTCAAGCTCTGGTGACAGCTTACCATGACCCCAACCAGGCAGTTCGAGCCCGAGCCCAGTTAAACGAGCTCTTCTACAAGCCTGACAGCGACGTTCAGCAGTTTATCTCTAAGTTCAACCATCTGGCTGCAAAGTCTAAGCTCCCAGAGACTGAGTTCTCACAGATTCTCTGGCAGCACATTGACATGAACCTTGGAAGTGATGTGTTTGAGGCAAGCACTAACCCAGACATCACTTATGAGCAGTTCTGCTCCAAGGTCACCAAGGCTGTTTACAATCACGAGTACGCATACAGCCGCAAGCTGCGTCGTCAAGAGAAGAAGGCAGCTGCCTCTCGAGAGGTCAACAGAGCTTATGGCACCTGCGAGGCCTCATCATCCAAGTACAAGTCAGACAAGGCTGTGACTTCAAGCAAGGCTGGCCGTGCCTTGACAGATAAGGAAAAGAAGGTTCATTGGGATGACGGAACTTGCTTCAACTGTGGCAAGAAGGGCCACCTTGCAAAAGATTGTGAGGACAAGAAGCATGTCTCTGGCATCCAGCATCACAATCGACGAGCTTCTCACGCATGCTCCACAAGCTCCGACTCGGAAAACTACCATGACTGCCACAAGACTCCTTGGCAGTCCAGTTACCGTCACTAGCTAAAGTAGATAGCTGCAATAAGAGGTTCCGATTTACCCAAACTGTTCAAGTTCAACACGTTGATATTGCAATGAAAGCTACTGCCCTATGTGACACTGGAGCACAGATCTCTCTGATGATCAGTGGGAAGCTCGCTCGCCGAGCCCACAGACAGCTCAATGCACGCCTCATTGACCTAGACAAGCCGTTAACTCTGTCTGATTACCGTGGCCTACCAGCCGGCCAAGTCAAGCAGCACT
Source organism: Xylariaceae sp. X3-2 (assembly GCA_028637685.1). Classification (NCBI taxonomy): domain Eukaryota; kingdom Fungi; phylum Ascomycota; class Sordariomycetes; order Xylariales; family Xylariaceae; species Xylariaceae sp. X3-2. Next base: position 336,189 of record JAJFDI010000020.1, read on the forward strand.
TCATAGCTGATTTTGAGATTGATGGAAGAAGATTCAAGAATCAGAGCTTCTGGGTCACAGAAACAGGCTCGGAAATAATGGTAGGCCTAGAATGGCTTGCAAAGCACCACATCCTCCTTGACTGTGCACGTCAGTCACTGATCTGGCCTGACGATTCTCCAGCTCTGGCAAAGTTCTCTCCTGCTATTGTGGTTCCTCAGAAGAGCAAACGAGACAGACAGATAGATCCAGCTATACAGAAAGATGCTGATCGTCGAGACAAGATGTTGGATCACAGATATCAGATCCTGAAGAGGCAGAATCCTCCCAAGAAGCCCATACATATTCACACCTCTGGTGAGGACCCTGTTATTCCTGAACCATCTGACGAGCTCGTGATCAGCCAGATCATGCAGCAGGTAAAAGAACAAGAACTGCAGAACCCTCACAGAGGCAAGTGGGCTGAGATCTCAAAAGATACACCAAAGGAGCCCATCGCGATAGAGTATGAAGCTCCATCTGACGGACTATCCATCTCTGCTGTTGAGCATTGGCAGACATTCGACGGCAAGGCTATCCTCTTTCCCCTAAACGAGGACCCAAAGCATGTTAAGCTGGTGCGCTCCTTGATACCCGAGCAGCTCGCGCACATTGAGGGGTTCTTTTCTAAGGTGCAGGCTGATACTTTGCCCCCCTCTCGTCCAGGCTTTGACGTAGTTCTCGAGACCACAGGAGATCCATCTGACACTGGCCCTCCAAAATATCGTACTCCAGTCCAGTATCTGCCCTTGTAGAAAGAAGTGACGGACCAGCTGTTGAGTTCAGGGTTCATTGAGCCATGCATGGAGGCTCAGGCTTCATCAGTACTGTTTGTCCCCAAGCCTCACTCATCTGACAGACGTTTCTGCATTGATTATCGTTGGAGAAACCATTACCTTAAGGACAAGATTGTACCAGCCTCTGACTTGCAAGGCACGATCTTCAACACCAGAAACGCGAGGACGATGTCAAAGTTTGACATCATCAAAGCTTTCCATCGTCTGAGGATGTCCCTGGAGTCCAGACACCTCACAGCATTCCGCACTCGTCAAGGCACATTTCAGTGGAAGGTACTCCCTTTTGGCTTAAAGGTTGGGCCTGCCTGGTGGCAGAGCTTCATCAATGCCCAGCTCCAAGAGATTCTGGATCTGTTTGCGAGTGTCTATGCTGATGACGTGCTGGTTTACTCAGAAACAGAAGAGGAGCACTGGAAGCACTGTGAGGAGATCATCTACCGTCTTCACAAGGTCCAGCTTCAAGGAGACATCAAGAAGAGCCGTTTCAACGTCACTGTGGTAGACTACCTGGGCGTGATTCTGGAAGAAGGAGTCGGAATCCGTGTGGATCCTCAGAAGGTTGAAGCCATCAAGAACTGGAAATTCGAGGAGCTCAACTCTGTCAGAGCTGTCAGATCGTTTCTAGGGCTCTGTAACTTCATCAGAATGTTCACACATCACGCCAGTGATGTGGCAGAGCCCCTGAATAGGTTGCTGAAGAAAGGAGCTCCATTCGAGAAGGGAGAAGCTCAGAAGCAAGCTTTTGAGTCCATGAAGAAGCTAGCCTGCGAGGCCCCAGTTCTGGCTTTCTTCAGGCCTGGCCAACCAACTCGAGTAGAGACAGATGCCTCTCGTAATGCCACTGGAGGTGTAGTGATGCAGCAACAAGAAGACAAGACATGGAAGTCTGTGGGATACTTCTCAAAGACCATGACTCCAGCTGAGAGAGCTTACCCCATCCAAGATAGAGAGCTCCTGGCAGTGGTCCAGACGCTCGAGCATTACTGTCCTGAGTTACTGGGAACCAAGTTCTTCGTCATCACTGATCACCAAGCTCTGCTTTACTTCCCCACAAAGCGTGTGCTATCCACACGTCAGGTAAGGTGGGCTGACTTTCTCTCAAACTTTGACATTACTTTCCAGTACCGTCCAGGCCAGCAGAACGTGGTGGCAGATGCCCTGTCACGGAAGACAGCTGATCTACCTACTGTGAAAGCACGAGAAGCAGAAGAACGAACCATGCCACTGATAGAGCCTGCCAGGATTCATGGCGAGCTCGCCGCAGTTGAACCTGAGAACAAGGCTAACAATGAGGCTGATCCTGTTGACCAGACACATAACGAGCTCGCCAGAAGTCACGAGAAGCTCGATACATCTCCAAATGACACAGAGACTGTAAGAGGAGCTGATCTTGTGGACCTGATACAAATGGAAAACGAGGCTCAAAGGTTAGGCATGAGAGGCAATCAGCTGATTGTGCCAGAGATGACTGAAAGGGGAAACATACATCTACGCACTGCTCTCATTCGAGAAGCTCATCACCCCACAATCTCTGCTCACACAGGACAGAACAAGACAATAAACGCTCTCGAGAAGGAGTACTACTGGCCTCACATGAAGCAGGACATCAGAAGGTATGTCCGGAACTGCTATGAATGCCGGAGGAACAAGACACCGAGAGACAAGACCCCAGGTCTGCTTCATCCATTACCCATTCCTGCAGCTATGTGGAAGCACGTTGTGGTTGATGGAAAAGACATGCCCAAGGACCGTCATGGATATGACTGCATCTGGGCCTTCACCTGCAAGTTTAGCAGGCTTCTGATCACGCTGCCTGGCAGAAAGACAGACACAGCTGAGATCATTGCTGCCAGATACTATCATCATGTGTACAGGCTGTTGGGGGTTCCTGAAGTCTGGATCTCAGACAATGCTGGCCCATTTATCTCCCAGTTCATGAAGAAGATTAACGAGCTCACCAGAACCAAGCACCGTAACGGCAGTGCCTTCCACCCTCAGACACAAGGTGCCATCGAGTTTACAAATCAAGAACTAGATCAGAAGCTTCGATTTTACGTCAACAAGTATCAGGATGATTGGAGCACTCATCTGCCTGCTCTGGACTTTGCTCACAACTCGTCATGGCACTCATCCATTGACATGGCGCCTCTGAAAGTGCTGACAGGCACAGAAGTTCGAAACCCATTGTCAAGGAGCCTGCCAGACTCAACTGAAAAAACCGAGCCCGAGACGTTAGCTCGCAAGCTCCTTTTACAAACCCAAGAGGTACAGAAGTTGGCCCTGAAAGCAGGAGCTGCTACACAACGTCGGCAAGAGATTCAAGCAAACCGAAAGCGCAGACCCGTCGATTTCAAAGTCGCAGACAAGGTGTTTCTCAAGAAGAAGGGGTTCAGTACTGAATCTCCTACCACCAGGCTGGATTCCCAGTGGGTAGGCCCATTCGAGATCACAGAAGAAAGGGGTCACAGCTTTGTACTAAACTTGCCAGCCAGCTACAAGATGAAGAACCTCTTTCACGCTGATAGGCTCCGAAAAGCCAGTGAAGATCCCCTTCCCCAACAGGTCCAACCACCTCCTGAGCCTGAAGAGATTCACGGAGAGGCTGAATTCGAGGTGGAATCCATTCTTCAGTCACGAATTCATGGCAGGAAACAAGAGTTACAGTACCAGGTTCACTGGCAAGGCTGTGATCCTGACGAAACTTGGTACCCAGCTGAGAATTTCAAGAATGCAGCAATGAAACTTCGAGTATTTCACAATGAATTTCCGGAAGCTGCTGGGCCTCCTGTGAGGCTGACACAATGGATTGAAGCTGCGGCAGAGGATAGGGAAGCAGGAGACCACCCAGATGACAATCTGGCTCAGGGAATATGCAAAAGAAGAGGCCATCGTCGACACAGTTAACGTTGACCCGGCTCACCACCGTGTCTCCGTTTTGGTAGGGGGAAGTGTGACAGTTGTGCCTAAGATCTAAGCAGCAACCGTCATCACAGAGCTCTTCAGTACTCCTCCATGAGCTCTCCTGTCAGTACGTGACATAGGAGCTTGTCATCAGCATCTACGGAGCTCCCTTGTACAAGGCTGAAGCTATGACCAGCTCCCCTCAACAACAGAGCTCGCCGTCACCCGCCACAAGCTCGCTTATTCACGTATTCACGCTAGAACCATGTGGTCTCCAAGCCCAGACTTTGCCCTCGCCAACCATGGAGCTAAGCCGTCCCCCACCACTGAACGTGAGGACGCAGGGTATAAGAAGGATTCCCACTCATGTAAATTTAGTTCTCTTTCTTTCTTTTTCTTCCATAGTTTAGAGTCTTCGTTCATAGCATCAATACAAGGTGTCAGAACCTGCTACCTGATCGTAACAATTATCATCAGAATACTGGATGAATTGCGTAGTATGATGCGATATATGCACATCCAAAAGCAGCAAATGCTTCAGCCCATGCTATAATGGTTTGGAATGTACGTTGAAGTGTTCAAGCCATTGCATCGTGATTTCATCTATCGTGTACTGCGTTTCTGCAACACATAGTCTGGTGACAGAATCGAGGTTCAATGAATACCAGTGCCCGAGATGTTTTAAACCACTCAATATAAGAAAAACAGGTATAATGTAGCCTGCTGCTGCAATTGCTTCCATAGCTTTTGCATGATCTCGGTTTTTGGGCATTGCAAAGTAATCAGCCCGTCTGCATTTTGTCACAATGAGCTGCGACTTGTCTACACCTATTCGCAACTAAGTTTCGTCTATGTTCCATAAATCATCCTCCGTGATGCCTTGGCTATGAATGGCATCGCAGAGTAGTTTATAGAAGGCTGTTATCATTTCAATACATTCCGCTGCATCCCTCTCCGCCTCCAGCGTTTTTCGGGTTTTCTTGAGGGATCCGTGGCATTCAGTGAATCATGCGTGCCAGTTTTTACCAACAGTCGGGGCGAGCTCAAAGCTGTCGGCAGGGTGGTTGTGCGAGAGGTTGTAGTTGTTACGATCAGGTAGAAGGTCTGACACCTTGTATTGATGCTATGAACGAAGACTCTAAACTAGGGAAGAAAGAGAGAGAAAGAGAACTAAATTTACATGAGTGGGAATCCTTCTTATACCCTGCGTCCTCACGTTCAGTGGTGGGGGACGGCTTAGCTCCATTGTGGGCGACGACAAGGTCTGTGCTTGGAGACCACATGGTCTGAGCGTGAATCCGTGAATAAGCGAGCTCGTGGTGGGTGACGGCGAGCTCTGTTGTGAAGGGGAGCTGGTCATAGCTTCAGCCTTGTAGAAAGGAGCTCCGTAGATGATGATGACAAGCTCCTTATGTCACGTACTGACATGAGAGCTCATGGATGAGTACTAAGGAGCTCTGTGATGACGGTTATTGCTTAGATCTTTGGCACAACCGTCACAGTAGTTGGCAGCGTTGACGATGAATTCTAGACACACAGCTAAACTAGCTCAGTTCAATCAGTCAATATGGTTGCAAAAAGCTTGTTGTTCAGCGTCGGAGAAAAAGTGATGCGTTGCAGATCTCCCCGTGCGTGGGTTCGTGCCCCTAACTCCGTTGCATAGCGTTTCGCGTTTTACGTTGAATAAACGTGCGTCTTTAGCTACGGGGTCAGCAGGACACGCAGCAGATACTGCATTGGTTCTTGAGTTCAGCTCTCCATTACAAATATTGTTGTTGTGATTGGGAGATCGTCGACGTAACCTGGCTACGATGCACGAGTAGTTGGGTACTACAGAATACAGAATCTGGATTTTTTACTGCTAATTGTTGTGCGGCGGCCTTTATGGTGATGTGGTCTGTAGGATTGAGAGCATCAACTTTGGTTGGTGAGCCCTCGTGAAACCGACGCCAAACGGGGTGTCACATGATTGAATATATTATCCCGGAGACGTGCTATGTACTGAGGTTAGGTATAATTTGTATGTATCTGGCTCACATATGGAGTGCTTCAGTACCCACCTGCTACATGTACCTTGGTGAAAAATAGGGCCGGTCTCACTGCACACACAAGCCTGACTCAGAGGTAATCGGTTCGTAGGACAGTATTACGCTCATTCAGCGGGATCTGCGACCCACATCAGAAAGTGTTTCGATTGAACGCCAACTTAATAGCCCCACTAATTGAAGTCTAAGTTGGCGGGACGTGCGACCCACAATAGAAAGTGTTTTGATTGGACGCCGATTACTAGCCCTACTAATTGTACCTACCGGATAAGTGCTGCTTATACTGCTACCAGGTAGGTCCTGCTTATACAGCTACCGGGTAGGTGCTGTACTGCTACTGTGTAGATCGGGTGCTATACTACTTTCAGGTAGATCGGGTGCTGTTTGGACTGCTACCGGGTAGGTGCTGGTTAGACTACTACCAGCTAAGTGGTTCACTACGGGCCCATGGTTTAAGTTTGGGTGCGCGAGCGGTCATTTTGGTGGTTAGGTTAGGTGTGTGGGGACGGTCGTTTTAGTGATTTAGGTGTGTGCCGGCGGGGCGTATTAGTGGCTTAGGTGTGCGCAGGCGGTCGTTTGAGTGGTTTATCTGAAGTGGTGTGGGTGGGCGGGCAGTGGGTTTTAGTGGTTTAGGTGTGTGTGGGCGGTCGTTTATTTACGACTAAGTTACGACTAAGTTCACGCCGATAATTGTTACGATCAGGTAGCAGGTTTTGACACTTTGTATTGATGCTATGAACAAAGACTCTAAACTAGGGAAGAAAGAGGGAAAGAGAACTAAATTTACATGAGTAAGAATCCTTTTTATACCTTGCGTCCTCACGTTCTGTGGTGGGGGACGGCTTAGCTCCATGGTTGGCGAGGGCAAAGTCTGGGCTTGGAGACCATATGGTTCTAGCGTGAATCCGTGAATAAGCGAGCTTGTGGTGGGTGACGGTGAGCTCTGTTGTACATGCGAGCTGGTCACAACGTCAGCCATGTAGAAGTGAGCTCCGTGGATGATGATGACAAGCTCCTATGTCACGTACTGACATGAGAGCTCACGGAGAAGTACTGAGGAGCTCTGTGATGACGGTTGTTGTTTGGATCTTAGGCACAACCGTCACAATAATCCCTTGATAACTTCAATTTCCCGCCCGGGCATGGGTCACTCACCATACAAATATTTCTTCAGAATTAGCTGTATTGAGGGGGGGGGGGGGGAAGATGCTGCCACGTGCCCTACTCCCAACTAGGGTCAGTTGGTATATGAGAAATAAAATATTTGAAACTTTCTTATGGGAAGCAATGGTTCAAAAACACAATTGAGCATTCTGGCCACATCTACAGCCATACAGTACACATGAATTGAATATTTCTTCAATATGAAAAAAGCAGTTATTGAGCATTAAAAACACTGTATAACAGTTTATTAATTCATATTGAGAGGGCATTTTTGAAATAAAAATACAATGTTTCTGTGTGTCAAGGGGGTTTCAATAAATTATATTGGGAGCAAAATATTTACTCAGTGGGCTTTTAGATAACTTTATCTGTGAATAAAGATTTGTATATATAAATGCATTGATGTTGAAAACACTTAAATATCATCATAAAAAGATTTATTGGGCAAAATAAATATCTTCAAATATGATTACAATCATAAAATAAAATCTCAAAGCATTATTATTACATCATGGAGCAAATCTCAGACGAAAGAATTTGCAAAAAATGCAAACGATCTCAAATAATAGATCAATTTATCTCTGCCAGAAATGCTGCACATGTGTTAATCACATGTTTTACATGCTGTCAGGCTCAAATTCAATAAGTGAGTAATCAACTGATTTGAACGATATAAATCAAGGATTTTGAGTAATATTTCTTTTAGAAACCCAGATCCAGAGATGCAATATAGGCATTTTGTCAGTTCAGACAATTACAGCATCTCAATAACAATGTTGGAGTAGAAATTCCACCCCTTCTACAAAATGTGGACCCTCCGGATACTTTTCGTCACATCCGCACTCTCCATCATCGGAAAATGTTCCACTCCCGCAACCACCACAACTTCCAGTCTATGTAACAAGGAGCACTCTTCGACATTCCAATATCATCATCCCAATATATAAATACAATGATAGTGCTTCACCTTTGTCAGATGAAGATATAGCCATCAAGAGAAAATTTGACGAGGCATTACCTCATGAACAAAAACAGTTTTGTCCACGATGGATAGAGACATGGTTCAACATCACTCTTCTTGTGGATGGGGTTTCTAAAAAATGTCATTACAAAGATGATAAACGTCATTCGGATTTGCAGTTTTTCTTTTCAAAAGAAAGTCATCTCAATTTTGGCATGGTACCAGCTCATTTAATAAATTTAGAGCCTATGGAGGAGATGTTTATTGCAAGAGCATATGTGAGTGTAAATATATTCACGGTAAGCTTTTTTGATTGAAAGCAAATTTAGTTCACAAATTGTAATATATCATAGGTACGTGGGCAACAATACAAATATCGAAGTCACACCGTGCATTTTCTACGCGAGGTTGGAAGAGTATATTCAGTCATCGTGTACGGCTTGATAAAAGCCCAGCTCCACTGCATTTTTGGCAACTTTTTCGAGTTCAATGAGATGGATGCTGCTGTCAGTCTCTACACAGCTGACTTACCGACCGTCTGCATTAAGCCCACTTTTGCCTGCCACATGAGCGAAATACTGGAGCACTTCCCACAACACCTCAGTGAGTTCATTGTGCACGCCATGAAGAATAAAACAGTCAAGTTTGTCGTCTTTGGTGAAAACCATACTTTTGAGAGCAAGGACGACGGCCACTTATACGTCATGATCGCCGACAATGATGAGCGGAAGGTGTATTTCATCGACTCCATTGAAAGTTGAGACATATGACACCGTACTGTCTTTGGGTGGCTCCAATCTCGCTGGGAGACCGAGATTGCCCAAGGGCCAGACGGTGTTCCAGCACCAACCTCCACCAAATGGCTCACTATGATCCCCAACCAATCTGATGGCTGATCTTGTGCCTTACATACCATCGTGAACCTCTCCCTTCTCTTCATGCTGCCACAGACAGCAATGAAAATGCATCTTCCCAAGGAAAGGCCCACACAGGCTGCTGTACGACAGGCAGTGCTGAATTACTTCGCTGCAGTGAGTGGATAGACAGTCGACCCAGCAGTTGTGGCCAAGCACGGCAGGCCATCTGACTCTCAATGCATGTCTACGGTTCACGCTGGGGGTAGCAGCGCGGAGGAAGACAAGTCTACTCCGAAGCCGCCTAAGTCAAAATCTACAGGCAAGAGTAAGATTAATACGTCCACAGGCGAGGGTAAGATTAAGACGAAGCTGCGTCGTTCGAAGCGTATTAACAAGGCTTTGTCGTCCACTCACAGAGAGCAAGGTGACGAAACTAACGATACAGAGAGTAGCAAGACTGACAGCAAAGGCCGTGAAACGAGCAGTGGCCAGGCTGGTGGGGATGATGGACAAGAGAAGGATGACAACGATGCTGACGATGCTGGCGACAATGGGGATGACAATGAGCTTGAATCTGCGCTATCATCGACACCCACGCCGGCGCCCAAAGAGCGCTGATTCAAGCGGAAGGCCATTCCCAAGGCCCAAATCCGGACTTACATTGCCGGCGATACACCTGCTGCCATCGTGCGCATAGATCATAGCCGCAACAGCCCCTCAACGGCCAATCAACTGGCCGATAGACATCGTCTCAACCAGTTGGCGACCACATACTTTTGGGAGGGCGACACATGGGTAAGTGTGGCCAGGCGTTCAATTCCAGTGACGCCAAACCGCTGATGAGGGTGGAAGTGGTACCAGGCGAACTGTGCTGCTGTGGAAGCTGCCAATGAGGGCACCGATCATCCAAAGAAGAGAACGACGAGGACAAAATAGGAAAAGATTTGGCAGATCAAGAAATACGAATTACCTGCTGTGTTGAACTTGGATGTTGGTCTCTCTTCTCGATGCTTGTTTGGTTAATACATACAGAGTATATAGTGGCTTGTTCATATACGTATACAATAGGAAGCTTACCGTACGATTGGTGGCGTTAAATATTCACTTTCTTGTTTATGGTACATCAGATTGCTCTCCACACACGAAGAACTATGTAGCCTGTTAACACATGATACTCGTTAGAGATGTCCAGAAAGATAATCAGGCAGGTCCTCATAATCCGCACCTGCCCCGCCTTGTTGAACCTACATGAGCCGTATCGTATGATGTCTGCGTTCTATTAGTAATTTGTCATCTGTGTAACGTGAGTACTCATACTCAGAAATGTCTGCCGAGATGCCGTACTGCTATTGGCTGCTGCAATCCGTATCGTGACTTCGATGCGGAGATATGACCTACCCACCTTCATGCAGTCCCAAGAATACGCCCTATTTGATCTCAAAGAAGGCGTACGTGATCCCAACAAACCTGGCCTTTGCTTTCCTGCTATTTCCCCCGCTTCTAATATCATCTACACAACTAACATAATGCCGTATGGTAAAGCATCGAAGCCCTGCTTCGTTTTTCTCTCCGGATGCCATTGTCCTTGCCATTCTGAAAGTGCTGTCAAACTCTTGTCCACAGAATACACGCTCATTGTTTACCAGTCTGGTGAGACAGCTATGCGTAGACGCGTTGGCGTCTCACTATACTAGCGTGGTAAACATGCAAGTATAGGACGCGTTTCACATTGGGGGGGGAGGGGGGGGGTGGGGGGCGGGCAGACTAGACAATGAACCACCCCACGTGCCGATATGGCACACATCAATCCTGCCGTTCTACACGTACGGAGTAGGCATCCATGCCAGCCGCATGTGACGAGTCAAAGGAATTATTTTGGCGATATTTCTGACTTCTTACATACGTAGGTACGTACGGATGCACTTGACATCATTCGCCGTACGACAAGCTGGGCATTGACATCTCTAAGTAATGCCTACGTTGGGCATGCATGCTGGGTCATACTCGCTGATAACCTCCTTATATCGCAGTCCCCCGTCTGTTCCTTGACCGATCTACCGAACGGCCCCATCTCTCTCAAACCCTGCAAGACTCCGAACCCAATATTCCGTCTCCTTGACCCTATTTTTCTCGATTTTACCTGCAAAAACACGCATACACATACAATGGACGCCAACAACGGCACTAATAAGAATAACAATAACGGCAACAACACCAACAACAACGCCGGTGCGGTCGTCGACTCCGTGCGGGAGCTTTTTTTTAAAATCATGAGTTTGTGCGGCACATGGTCATCTTCAGGACCGTTTCATCGAGGGGCTTGTAGGCCCCAGCTACATGGAGGGGAGATGCATTGAAGCCACGATCTCCTGGCGGGCAGCTTCAAGGAGTCTGTCTACGGCTCCTTTGCTGAGGCCCGTGTATCACGGGATCACCCACGACGCCGCGCACGCAGGAGGTCTCTACCACCACCACTACCACCACCACCTCTACCACCACTGCTGTCTCCTCCTCCCGCGCCGCTGTTGATACACCCTCCTCGTCTCCGCCCTCCGCCACTGCCAACAAGGCCTCCTCGGTCCTCTTCGACCCCAAAACATGTCGAAAGTGTGGAAAGTTGGGAAATCACAGTTTCGAGTGCCAAGAGAAGTCGGTACCCACGCCAAAAGCCCTCGGGCCCTCAGATAACAATGCGGCTGATCGGCCATATGGCGTGGGCGAGGAGAAAAAAGAAGTGATTGGGCCCTTCAAAGCCATTAGGTCGACGCCTTGGTCAAAGAACAAGATTGCTCAGCCTGTGACAGCGGAGACTCACGGGGCTGCGACAAGAGGCACGGAACAGGGGATCGAAGACACGAATTCCTGAAAAGGCGTGTGTAGTAGATCTCCTTCCCTCTATGAGTACCTCAATGCTGACAACATCTTCATACTAGATTGACTGACAAATGGCAGCCACGGCACGAACAATGACCTTGCGCTGAAATACCTCTTAGGAAGACGCGTTACCTTGTGAGTCGTCCGTCATACAGAACTTGGCGTTGATGGGCTTGAAGTACTGACAATGCCTACGTGCATCCACAGATGGGGGTGCACAAGGACTGTTCAGTAGATGTCTCCCCCTCCACATATCGTGACTTTATGTACGTAAAGTGGGCTCTCACTAGGTATGTATCGCTTGACTTTGTCCGTATCTGTGTGTCAGATCGGCGCTGTTGCGTCGGGGAGATTCAAAGATCGAGGCCATATGCAGATAGACCTGGAGGACAGTCTCACGTACTACTACAGTGCTTACCTAGAGTTCAACCATTCGGCTAGTTTCGTACAATAAACAAAGCTCCGATTTCTTTACTATCTAGCGCACATTGCGTGGCGTTTCCGAAGGCATGTCTTGAGGCACTTGGGATATCGACGGTGTAGATGTGGATACATAGTATTATTGCATATGTGGGTAGCTGTTTCACGCATCTAGGAATCAAGGCACTGTCGTTCGTCACAGACCTACAGTCGACATCGATGTAATGGGGCACGGACCTCTTCCCCGACCGTGTGCAATACCTATCACACAGATGGCGCACGTGACAGTGACCCTTTGCGAAATGGCTGACGTAGATGAGCCAGTTGCTGAACAGCGCGTTGTTGAACCATGGGTCAAGTGTTTGGCTGGGGACGCCATGTTCCTGCCAGACTCCAGTGCCGCGGAACTAAGCACTAGCCGAATCTGCATGCGGTAGCCTGGGTCCGCCAATACGAGTACATACATACCGAGTTGAGGTGACTGGTCAGATTATCGGGAGCTGCAGAGGAGTCAAACAAGACGCAGAGGACAATGGCTTCGTTGTGAGGTAGGATACATGTGAGGCGGCCGCACGCTTCATTCTAAGTCAGGTGGCGGAGCATGGAGACCCGTACAGCTGATTTGTTAATAAAGAAGGAATGACAAAGCAAATTTACCCGTACTGGCTTATTTGGTGGTAGATTGGTAATTACACAGCAAAATTGACCCTCCGGGTGATCAACTCGTAAATTAGTAATTCCGGGGCACTAACACCCGTACGGTTTATCATGTGCTCATGTATGCAGTAAGGGTAAAAAGGCACGGCGTATAGGCATACGATAATTTTGGCTGAGCACTCTGGGCCCTTGTGTGTGACATAGGTTGGGGTAGGTATTCTGTATCCGACTGTATTTCTTCGAATTGGGTGTGGATGCGCCAAACTGAATGAGAGACATGGTTGGTGCAGGTCGCAGGCAAGGAGCCAGCATACCTAGGTCCACCAGTATGCAGGTGCTGCCTGTTGTCGCCTATCGTAACTTGGTACATAGGAAATCTACCTACCTAACCTAATACAGTACGGCCGTGCAGCGAACGTGCCCCACTTAAAGTGGCTCGATACATAAGGTTGGCAGAGGAGATCTGAGCTAGTATTGCTGATCGGCAGGCTAAGTCAAGACCCCCGTCTGCGGCCCACCCCTATCACGGCCCACATTTGTCGCGCTATAATCCCACAAACTAATTTTTTTTCAGTCGTCAATTCTACAACGCAGACACGACGACGAAATGCTTAATCCACATCATTCAACAGCTCAGAAACAGCAGTTTCTCGCGTTGGCGTCTCGCTCAGCTAAACTGCGGGCCGTTCAGGGCATACACTCCATAGAACGAGGCCAGTCTACCCACGAAGCTTCACGAACCAACAACGTTGCTCGATCCTATCTACGTCACCGTTTGGAGGGCATTCCAACCCGCGATGAGGTCAATGAAGAGCGACAAACTCTGTCTAAGATTCAGGAGGTCGAATTGGCGGCCTGGGCAATCGCCCATGGTAGACTGGGGTATGCACCACCATTGTGTCGTTTCAAGGACTACGCTCAGCGTATTCTATCGACGACAGGTGTCGCATAAACTCTAGGAAAAGGCTGGACTTGCGATTTCTCAACCGCCAACTCAAATTGAAGATGATAAAAAGCCATACAATTGACTTCAAACAGGTCAACGGCGCTAATTCAACGAATATCAATATATTCTTCGACCGCCTCGAGACCCCAGAGGTATGATGAATCCTTCCTCGAAATCTGTATAATGCAGATGAATACGGTGTCATACATGGCGTCGGGAACAACGGCACCATTGTAGGAGCCTCAGAACTGAAGTCTGTTTTGAATCGTGGACCGCAAAACTGCGAATGGTCCACGATTATTGAAGTCATCAGTGCAGCTGGACATTGTGTCCCTCCATTGGTAATATTTGCTGGCAAGTCAGTACAAGAACAGCGGTTTCCTGACAGAACAGATGATCTGTTTACCGACTGGCGTTTTACACATTCACATAATGGATGGAGCAGCAAGCCCATTGCTGTAAAGTGGCTTAAAGAAGTCTTCATTCCTCATACGAGCCCCAAAAATGAAGATGAATGGAGAGGTCTAATCCTGGATGGGCATAACAGTCATACAACACCAGAATTCATGGAAGAGTGTTATTTATACCGCATTTACTTGATTTTCCTTCCAGCCCACTCTTCACACGCACTTCAGCCTTGTGATTTGGGGCCATTCTCTGATGTCAAATGACCGTACAGATCCATTTTAACGGAACTGTGTGCTGAGCGCTGTCAAGCGTACCCTGGAAGGAAGAAATTCCTCGAGGCATTTGCAATAGCACGGCAGGAGGCCTTGACAAGAGACAACATTCAGGCCGGCTTCAGGGCAACAGGAATCCACCTTCAATAACGATTGAAAGCGCTGAATTCTCGTTTTGTCCGTCTCAATAGCCCGCGATCTGACAAGGCTACGCAAACCTCTCCGGAACCCATTATACTACGAGAGAAGACGCCCGAATTTCCTTCGTTATTCACTGCATTCACTGTACCAACTCCGAAATCATCGCGAGATTTGCAATCTATCAAGAAAATCATGGTGGACGATGGAAATCTGTTCCGAAATCCGACGTCTCAATTCCTCTTCCGAAGAGTTGGTAAAAGGCGCGACGTGGCAAGTGGTAGAATCGCTGCACTTTCTAAGGAAAACGAGGAATTGCGAGCGCAACTGGCAAATGCGCGATCGCGAAAGAGAAAAAGTGTCAAACCAATTCTCAACGAGGAATTCGTACGCATCGGAGAGGCTGTCAGGGCAAGAGAAGAGAGGCCGGCTACACGACGACGTACACGGCATCAAAGTGTGCCTGATTCAGAGGGAGAAAGCAGCGGACAGCCTGGTAGTAATAATTAAGAGGTGGGCAGTTTTAGTATACAATAATTACGTCTCTCCGACCTGAATTGACTCAGGTATCGCCGCGATACTCTCAATTGAACATGCAGCGTGAAAGTCATTTAACGTGGGCTGGGAAGGGGGTGGGCCGTGGACAGGGGTCTTGACTTATTCTTGGTAGTAACTTGTCTCGGTATTGCCTTGTCGTAGCGCAGCCTGCAAGCCGTACGAGAGTCAGGCGCCTTGAAGGCGAGTGACTCGTGTAACGACAGATGACGGATGGGCCACCAATCCGCCCGGGGCGGAAACTTATCAACTGTGCCTTCATTTCAGCCGTGCAGTCTGGCGTCTGCTCAAAATCTCATAAAGCCTTGGCCTCTTCCGCCTCTACGAGGCGGTGAACACGCGTCGACATCAAACGCGAACCACCAAGACACAGAATTAGGTCGGAAGACGGACGCGTTGAAGTCGACACCATGACTCTGCAGCAATTCGATATCACAACGCACTAGTTCTTATGACTGATCAGTTTGAACCACCGGATATTGACGACAATTTGTCGACAAAGCCCCTAGGCGTTGCTGAGGTCCGTGAGGTCCCCCGGCAGATCTTGCGGTCCCCGAATAGTAAAGAAATCGGGAGAGCCCTTTTGCAGTCTGTCTGTATTTATGTTTGTCATTTTATACCTCCCACAAGATAAGACAGCATAATCTCCCACCCGTCCGACAGTACGATACACACGATCGATAGCACGTCCACGTATAGACTGCCATGGCACGAGAAGGTTCGAGGTGCAGACACTCTCAACATTACGATAAGCTACTTCAGCCCGTCATGAGGTCATTCTAATCAGCTGCAGCCTTGATGCCCTCAATGCCATAAACCCTGATTTTCTTTAAAGAGAAGCTTCTCCGTCAACGAACTGGCATCTGACACAGCCTCTCTCATCCACTTCAACTATCTCCAAACGGCTTCTCGAACATATTTTGCCAACATACTCTCACAGTCTTTAAAAATGGAACGACCCGATGCTCATACTATCTACAACATCCTGGTCCGGGAAGATCCGGCCAACCGTCTCGCTACCTGCGAGAACGCTGATACATTTAGACGACTCTTCAGCCAACAATGGATGGACGATCTGCGGGAACAAATGCATTCTTCCTTCTCTGCCGCGTACCTTGCGTCAGCAGAACAATCCCGGGCTGCTCGCCGCCAAGAGCAACGAGACGGCGGCAGCCTCACACCAATAATCGACAACCCTCAAAATCTCGTCGATGATGAAGATGCCTGCTTCCAGTGCGACAAACCAGGCCACCATGTAAGATAATGTCCCGACGGACTTGCACGGCTGGCGCCATCAGCAGCACACCGCCATGTGCCGGCTACCGAGTCGGTTACAAATAATCGGGCGGTTCCCTCCCCTCCCTTGTCTGCAACCACCTCCACGGACCCCACTACTTCCCTCGTGGACTCCTGTCTCAAGGTTTACACGTCGACGGCCCCCCCTCTGCCGCCTCCTCATTTGCCGCGACTCTCGCTGCCCTCTCCATTGTCACCCCCGACACGCCTTCGCATGGGGTGGCTCCTACACCATAGTTGCCGCCCGTGGAGCGTAAACTGCCAAAAGACCTGGGCCGTATATCCAGGATACCACGGCCGCAGTTTGGGGATATGCCGTCGACCCCGGCCCTTACCACTCCAAGTCCCGCTCCATTTCCTCCCATATTGGCTAACCTGACAGTGACAACAGGGAAGAAGAGGAGCTTTGATGAAGTCTAGAGGTATCCGACAACGCGGTAAAAGGGTTTGGCGGGCGTCACAGCCATCAAGATATCGAAATCTTGGTTCTCCTCGACATGTAAGCAATTGTTTGTTGCCTAGTGGTTTGTACTAACTCTTGAGTGCGCTCTTATAGTCATTTGTTAACATGGTAAAAGCATTGACGGCGCGATATCGATGTGGTAACAGCATTGACGGCGCGGTATCAAATGTGGTAAAAGCATTGATGGCACGGTATTGTTGGAGTTCAATGGTCGACATAGTATCGTAGAAGCTCAGGGGTCAACTTGGTATGCTGGGGAAGGGTGTCAGTCTTGACATCGTTCTTTTTATCCTAACCTCGTATTCGACTAACTCTAGATTGCTCTCAATAATTTTACCTCTCGCACGTGTGCGACGCGTGCGATAGAAGGACTGAGCGTCGGTCGCCGTACATTGAGGAGGCGGGTGTGCGGCACATAAATACTCGTGTAGAAGGCCTTGATACTCCTCGGAGAATCGACAGGTTTTTCGAGTGACTGGATAGATAGGTATTGGTACATACCAAGAGGGATCTAGAGAGTCGTTTACAATGTTATGTCAAAGGAGTTAGTTTCAATCACGGGCATGGGGAAATGCAAGTTACGGATTATTTAAGTCATTCAAAATTAAAATTTCAACTCAACGTGCTGAATAGTCAAGTGTACGGATCATACCCGTGCGGTGAACTTCGTGTTATGCAAGGGAGCGTAGAGTCAGTAACCTCGACCGCACGGCCAACTTGTTCGTGAATAAGATACGGAATATGGAATAGAAAGGCAGGATTGGAAATCGTACAGCTAGTGTCCTAGTAATTAAGTAAAAAGGCAGCGAATACAGCCAGCCGTACGGCTGATTTATTCTTAAACCAGTCACAACGCAGCACAAACAAGCCGTTCGACTGTTTTTGCTGCAAATAAACCGAAGTTGTTTATTGATTGACGTGAGAAAACAACGCATGGCGTAGACCGCTAGCGGCGTGATTCTTTGTTGTTTTCTGTCGTACAGTCACTGGAAAAAAATGAAGCGCACTCCTCCAACCTTAGCGCGCCGCCGAATCCACGCCCTGCAAATGTTCAACTTCAAATACGAATTTTCTTGCAACTAACAATCACAGATTAAAAAGAGTGGTATTTTCTTAAACGTGAAAAACAGAGCTATCTGATGGTACCAAATTTTCTGGGCTCAGTACTTGGTGTACCACCCATTTGCATCAATTACTGCTTCTAGTCTGTTGTTTATAGTAGCCACTAGGTGGTTCACCATCCTTGGCTGCAGGTCCTCACAGACACTGATTGTAGTTCTGCGCAACATGTCTAGTGATGCCTGATTCTTAGGCATAGTGGCCAGACCTGGTTCTGCCTCACAGATGCGCTCCTTAAGCAGTTTCCACACATTCTCAATTCGGTTGAGGTCAGGTGAATAAGCACGCCAATCCACCAATGTGACACCATTCTCCTCAGCCCAATTACGCAACCAATTCTGTACTATACGCGCTGTATGTGTAGAAGCATTATCTTGTGCGTATATACTATTGGGTTCGCATATAGTGGGGAGTATTTCTTATAACGCTTTGAGTATAACCACACAGTTGACGCCTCCTTTCCCTGACTCGGGGTCCCCTCGAACGTCCAACAACGCTGTGCATTTATTCCACCCAAACGCTTCGATGAACATCTGTCCATGTCTCGTAGGCTCCGCCTTAGGCTGTACGTTCCTTGGTTGCAGTTTCTCGCCCTATCTCCAAGTGCTCGTTATTAAAGGTATAAGTGAAGTCAACAATTGTTTACGTAGCTGGCAACAAAAAACCCACTTTCCTCGTTCCCCTTGTCCACGCTGCACTGACAACTGCGCCTAATAGCGCTGAACGATGCCTCGCACACAGCTTACATGAATATGCTCCAATAAGGCAATCTGCTTTGATTTGAATCATGCTAATTGCACGGTCGCAATCCTTGTTCTTTTATTAGGTGAATACTCCTTTCTTGTAGTTAGAGGTGTCCGGAGTGGCATTTGTGGTACGTGGGTAGTAGAAAGGTTGTAGGATGGAAGTGCGACGCAAAAACGCGCGCTTGACCTAATTAAAAAAATGAGCTTCATTTTTTCACCTCACTGTAGGTAAAGAGGCCGCGTAGACCAGTGCTGACACCAATTACATCAACCATACTACTATCGAGCGTGTAATGTAGTGTACGTTTCAGGCAAAGGAACGAGAAAAGTGCGTACACAAAAGGCTACAGTGTAGTGTAATTGAATGGAATGGACCGTAATGTACAAAATGCCTAATCGAAGCCGCAATCTACCAATCGTACTTACCTACTTAATCGGCAGCGAATTGCAGCCGATCTACATCTTCATCTTTTCCGACGAGGCGGTTTTCCATTTCCGTAAGCCACCTAGTTGCGAACGCCTTATACTCCTCGTCTGCCATTGTCGTAGTGTTGCGCAGCTCAGCCTCGTCATCTGTCGATTGAATAACGCGATCCAAATCCCGAATAACCCCTGCGCGAAGCCACGAACGAAGCATTTGACAAGCTTCGATAATAGAAACATCGAGACGGCTACGTCGGCAAGTTGCCATTTGACCTGCAGTGGAGAACAGTCGTTCGCACTCAGCCGACATAGCCTGTACCGTGGGAATATCCAGGGCCATTCGTGACAGTCTGGGGTATTTCAACCGCTGTTCGTGCCAGTAAGCTAGCGGATCTTCAACCTGTTCATCCGTTTTCTCCATTGACGTCTGCCAGATGTGATATTCGTTTCCGTTGATCGGCTGTGGTGTTGACGAGGCTGACTGCCGATCGACAAAGTGCTGGAAGGAGTTCAGTCTCTGTCGCTTGTTGGATGACTCTGCACTCGGCGCACTTTCGATAGCTGACGCGTCAATCGACAGATCCTTATATTCAGCATTCCAGAGTGCCTCCACTATGCGTTTAGCTTCTAGGGTATGTTCTTCGTCATTCCACACCATGTGGAACCAATTCCAACGAAACCGGGGATGATATGCTAAAGCAGCATAATATATAGGTGTTTCGGCGAGTTTTATGTAATACTCGTTCAACTTCAACCACCCGACCGACACATTGATTTTGAAGTAGTTACCATCGGGAAGCATGTCGGCGAGCGCTTTATACTCCTCCAGCTTCTCTTTTATGAATTCGTACGCAAATACAACCTCCCATATATTGCCGGATGACCCCGTCCAGCCACGACGCTTGTGTTGCATTCCATCACCTTCGAGAGCTTTCACTGCTTCTTCGTAGAATGAAAGAAGTGCTGCCGTATGTTCCAATACTACCCAGTCATCATCGTAGGAGTGATTTTCTGGGCGTAGTATATGAGGCCGCTTAGCTCGTGGGTTGATTTCACCTGTACGTTTTAAGCGATTTTCATCTTCCCATTCTATTTGGTATGTTCGCAGCAATCTTGCGATGTATGGGCGCAATTTGAGTAATTGGCGTATCATATACAATTGTGAAAGCCATCTTGTATCATTGTCGACAATAACACATAGTGGTTTGGCATCTTCAGACTGTTGACGGAGATCTTCGAGCTGTAAATTGTGCAGAAGATGGTAAAGTCGATCAGAACGGTGAATATCGACAACCAAATTGTGAGCTTTGCCCACAGGGCCTTTCCGTTGATAAAGTGCATGTTCAGCAACGGTAATGGAGTTCACATTGAGAATTTGTGGGTCAAACGCTTCAATGTCTCTGCCAAACAACGGAGCTTTGGCCGACAAATTCAATGTATGCCCAAAACAATGAGCTCGTCGTTTGGGACCTTGAAAACCGAGCTCTGCCCCAATGTCAATCATGGCTGCATCATTATTTGATGCGTTATCTAAGGTATAGTATCCTGTTTTATGCTGAATTCCATATCTTTTTAAGATTTGAACAACCTCACCAGCGATATTCTCACCGGTATGACGCATCGTTATCTCAGGTAGATCCAGATTCAGCTTACATGGTCGGTCATCTTTATCACGGAAAAAACAAACAATGCCGAAAAATGCGTGTCTGTTATTCGACCGCCATCCATCAAACGAGATATGAATCTGACCATTTGATGATTGTAACACTGAAGCCACTGTATTCTGATGTCGGCGGTATTCCTTCATTATTCGGTTTCTTAACTCTGTACGCCCAATCATCCCATTCTGTGATTGTACACAAGGATTGAGATACTCGAATGCGCGTCGGAGCTTGGGTTGTTCGAGGATGCTGAAGGAGTAATTTTTTCGACAATTCATTCCAGTAGAAACTGTTGGAATGTGGTACGATCGAACGATTTGAGTACGGTGTTGGCAATTGACTGTTGCTCGGAATCGTGTGTATTAATATTGAAAAACTTGGTCAGACCTTGCTGGCGTGGTCGGCTGTGAGCCAGCTTCTCCACCTTTGACATGGTTTTACCGGCTGGAGCCTTAATGCCGTGCGATTCAAAGATATGATCCATTGCGTTCTGCAGACCACCGGAAACGTAACTTTCAGGTACAGGTCGACCTTGTTTGATGCAGGAGGAGCAAACCCACCGCTGCATGCCCTCCGGACTCTGTATATCGTACCCGTGGTCTCAGATCCACGAGTGCAAGTTCCGCTTCCACTCAGCCCAAGTGAAGCCCGGGAAACATTTAAAGAGGTGGGCTTCTTGGTTCGGTGAGATAATGTGACGGAGAGGGGTCTTTTTATTGCTCTATGCGGCGGACATTTGCAACAATGGAGAACGAGGTGGGTTGGAAGCTGCGGATGTGTCGGCCTCATTAATAGAAGAAAGTGAGCAGGCCATCGTGATGTATTTGTCGGGTACGACTTGTTTGTATGCAAATAAATTCGGCATATGTAATGTCTGACAAGTGCGGAGGCAGGAACGCTGGCTTTGTTGACTGAATTCGAGACTATACAAGGCAGGTAGGTCAACGGAAAATTTGCAGGCCATGACACTTCTACTCGCGAGTCGTGAGTCGTACGCGTTTGCGAAGTACCTAGGTATTGCATTCCGACGCGCATATCCACTATAATCCACCACACTACACCACACCAAGCAAATATGTTAGTGGATGTACGGGAAAATATAAGGAGATTGGTGTTTTAGTACTACATCTCGGTACTGTTACGATCACGTAGAAGGTCTGACACCTTGGATTGATGCTATGAACGAAGACTCTAAACTAGGGAAGAAAGAGAGAGAAAGAGAACTAAAATTACATGAGTGGGAATCCTTCTTATACCCTGCGTCCTCACGTTCAGTGGTGGGGGACGGCTTAGCTCCATGGTGGGCGACGACAGGGTCTGTGCTTGGAGACCACATGGTCTGAGCGTGAATCCGTGATTAAGCGAGCTCGTGGTGGGTGACGGCGAGCTCTGTTGTGGAGGGGAGCTGGTCATAGCTTCAGCCTTGTGGAACGGAGCTCCGTAGATGATGATGACAAGCTCCTATGTCGCGTACTGACAAGAGAGCTCACGGAGGAGTACTGATGAGCTCGGTGATGACGGTTAGTGCTTAGATCTTAGGCAGAACCGTCACAGGTACATCCACTATTACATCGGTGTACTGTGGTGTAATTGGTGACAGCCCTGGCGTAGACCATGACCACGTAGATCGCTATCGGCGCGATTGTTTGTTTACCTACGTCAGTCAACAACGCACAATGCCGCCGCTAGCAGTCTACGCGGTCACGGTCTACGCGACCTCTTTACCTACGTCACCAAACAACATAGCGCGTAATGTGAGGTTATGGAGAGCAGCGGTACGGAATAACTTGATTTGGTCTGTGGATGGTGAAGGAGACAATACCCGAGTACGCTTGGTTCAGTACAACGTAAGTGAAGACACAACAAGAACAACTGGACGGTATCTTAATCAGTTGAATATCCGAAGCATCGCAGAATCAGATGTATCGTCGAGTTTCTATTGAAATATAGAAACGAAAGCAAAACCTGGCGTATGGTAATTTGGCTAGTTATAGGTCTGGACCGCAACAAAATATATTATTCAGTTGATTTGTGAGTTAAAAGTCCAACTACTTGCAAAACTTCCCGTACGGTTATTTTGTTACTTGAGAATTGGCATAGCAATAAAAATAACTATATGGTAGTTTTGTTATTGCAACATTTTTATAAGAGTAAAAACAGGTACACGGTTGTTTTGTTAGTGAAGGGTTGGCTAGAGGGCAAAAACGGCCGCACGGTTGTTTTATTAGTTAAGGGTTGGCATACCCATAAAATTCACCGCACGGTGGTTTTGTTTGTAAAGCGTTGGTATAGCGATAAAAACTACCGTACGGCAATCTTGTTGGTAAAGAGTTTGTATAGCGATAAAAACAACTGCACGGTTGTTTTGTTAAATGAGAGTTAGCATAGCGATAAAAATCACCGTACGGTGGTTTTGTTAGCGAAGGATTCGTATAGCGATATAAAAAACAGTACGGTTATTTTGTTAGTAAAGAGTTGGCAAATGGGCAAAAACAGCCGCACGGTGATTTTGTGTGTTGAGAGTTGGCATACTGATAAAAATAACCGTACAGTTGTTTTGTTAGCTGATGGTTGACAGAGCGATAAAAACGACCATACCGTTGTTTTGTTGGTAAAGCATTGGTGTAAGGGCCAGAACAACCGTACAGCAGTTGTCTTAGTTAAGAGTTGGCAGGGCGACAAAAATAACCGTACGGTAGTTTTATTATTGGAGGGTTGGTATAAAGGCAAAAACAGCAGCACGGTTGTTTTGTTAGCGAAAAGTTGTGTTGGATTTCATAAGCATTGTGGCGCTGTGGCGTGGTAGTGTGGCTTGGAGCACACAAAATAATTATGTAAATTATTCCTATATAAAGACTAATCGGAAAACTACCCGAATTCGGGGGAGCACGGCAAATACAGATACAGATATCCACAATACTCTACAATCTACTACGTTGGCATAAGAGCAAAAACAGCCGCACGGTAGTTTTGTTAGTTGAGGGTTGGAATAGCAATAAAATCACCTGTACGGTGGATTTGTTAGTTGAGGGTTGTCAGGTGTTGTTGACCGTGCATCGTGTGCGACGACGTATCCCCTACGGCCGTGCAGTGGCTCAGCTGGCCCGAGCCACTTCACAGCCCGTTATTAGTCAGGGTGCTTCTTTGAACTACCTATTCAGATTCATAACTCTTTTGAGCTAGCTTCTAACATGGTTATGTGATTCACAATTATCCATCACACCTCTTTATGAATTGGGCCATAATCTGCTTCCCAGGCTCCTTTTAGCTGGCACTGGGACCACAGCACATAGGTGAACATCAGTGAGATATTTCATGACAGGGTTTACCGCGGGATTCTCATAATATTGGATACTGGATAGATTATGCTTGCATTTCCAGACAGATTTTAATATGTTAAAGCTCAAGAGAAGCTCGTAATTATCTAAACGACTATGTAGTTCTTTGAACATGTAAAACTCTCATGTTATTGAGGGCATTTTGGTTATCTTAACCCTCTTCTAAATTTCTAGTCGAGCCAGTTCGTTGAGTATAGATACTGTGCCCTTATCCTTATTCCATTTCTGTTTGACTACTATTTTTTTCTTCCAAAAGGGGAAACTTTCAGAGACTTGAGGCCCCCGGGCGGGGGCAGAGATAGCCCTTGTTTTCGCCCGACGCCGGTAATAAACAATGCTACTAGTAATCCGTACGTAGAACGATCTTTTCTATTCATGTATGAACGTATACTTGAGGGTACCATGTGGTCAATCTGTGCCTCTTTTACCGCCCTGTCATTCACCAGTTTTTTTAGTATCACCAATTTTTCTGCGTATTCTATTCCTTACTATCAATCTGCCATTGTTTCTTATTGTGATGTTGATGCTTTTCACTTCCTAAATTCCACACATACGTTTGCCGCGACGAGCTCGGAAGGGCCTCTTTCGTGGTTTGTCGTCCATAAACACGTCTTCTTCTTATTGTTGTGGTGATTGTTGATCGCTTTGTGAGGCATGCATTGGGAGTGGATTGTGGAAGAAGGGGGGAACTTCAGTGGACTTGTGTTCGTGGGAATTGTAGGTGGTATTGTCGGTGTTAGGAATAGATGAATCATCAGAGTATGGAATAGTAGAAGATAAAAGGAGGTCGGATCTACATCAAGGTGTAATGGGGTTAGGTGAGATGATTGAAATGAATGTAAGGGAAGATGGAATGGAAGTAGATGATGATAAAAGAGATGTATGAAGCGGTGGGACAGTAGTGAATGGATCGGAAGTAGGAGCGGATGAGGGAGGTATGTAGTCAGAACGAACACGTCGACGGGTGGTTGGTGTTGTAACGGTAGATGACGCTAATGGGAGATCACCGAGCCATGCTGACTCCATACTATCGGCAATGATGCATAGGAGGGTGTCTTCGTCGTTACCCCCGTTAATGAAGGTGCGAATGTTCGTATTGAGTGATCAGTGATCGGTTCGGTGACGATCGATAGGGTCAATGATCTCTCCAGTGTTGAAGTTTCCATAGCGAACGGCTTCACCGAGGACTTTTCCATGTACGTGCCAAGCAGACCCCTGTGTATAGAGCGCGGCGAAGGTAGGGGTCCAACGCCGTTCGTTGACTTTGGTCGGTACGATAATGATTGCGTATGAAGTGATGGTGGTACGAGTCTTACGGCTGTACCACGCCATTCGGATAGGAAATGACATCGAGGCATGTTGTTTAAATTCATCGGTGAGTTGAATAGATGTGGTATCGATGACTCCAGTGACGTGAGCGAGAGTAGAGAGAGTGTCGAGGGGAATACCTGTATCGAGGCTTATATAGGGTAAGTAAGAATGAAAAAAAAGATTAAGTAACGAGTGCATACCGATATATGGGGTCAACGCCTTCGAGAGTGACTTCGGAGGCATGGGGGTCGACACGAGCACTGATGAGAAGATCACTATAAGCAAAGGCGTTTGCAATGGTGAGACTTTGGGAGTAGATACCGAGCTTTAATGTGGCACCTGGGTATGTGAGGTGGGAGTATTGTTGACGGATGTCATCGGTGAATCCACCAAACTGTAGGTCGACGGTGTAAATGGTGTTTGGTCAGTGGTTGTTGTCAAAGTACGCATCTTCGCATCGGGCAACGGTGGTGATGATGAGGGAAAATGGGGCAACTGTTACGATCAGGTAGAAGGTCTGACCTCTTGTATTGATGCTATGAACAAAGACTCTAAATCTGCTAAGGAAGAGAGAAAGCGAACTAAATTTACATGAGTAGGAATGCTTTTTATACCATGCGCCCTCAAGTTCTGTGGTGGGGAACGGCTTAGCTCCATGGTAGTCGACGAAAAGGTCTGTGTTTGGAGACCACATGATCATAGCGTGAATCCGTGGATAAGCGAGCTCGTGGTGGGTGATGGCGAGCTCTGTTGTAGAGGCGAGCTGGTCATAGCTTCAGCCTTGTACAAGGGAGCTCCGTAGATGATGATGACAAGCTCCTATGTCGCGTACTGACAAGAGAGCTCACGGAGGAGTACTGATGAGCTCGGTGATGACGGTTACTGCTTAGATCTTAGGCACAACCGTCACAGGATGCAACTTGCTCGAGGCAGCTGTAGGTGCCACCAGCTGGTGTCAGCTTTGTG
This sequence comes from Xylariaceae sp. X3-2, assembly GCA_028637685.1. Taxonomy (NCBI): domain Eukaryota; kingdom Fungi; phylum Ascomycota; class Sordariomycetes; order Xylariales; family Xylariaceae; species Xylariaceae sp. X3-2. The sequence continues at coordinate 362,525 of JAJFDI010000020.1, forward strand.
CATGGAAAAATGGCTGCACAAAGCTGGTAGCGACCGCAAACAGCCGTATCGCACCTACACACTTTGACACAGTATTAGGGGCACTGTATTATTAGAGTGCGTACCGAATCGACCTATTTTTCTATGGCACTCAACGGAATATACTAGGCCGCAAACTTCCTGGCGGCGTTCTATAGACGTACCAAAGTCATGAGTTCTTGGATCCAGTGTTTCCTATCAAATATGGCCATAAATGTCGCCGGCTACAAGTGGGTAATACTGCGGACCTGGTAGTACAATGACCGTCTGACGGGTGTGTAAATCAATGTGACCTGTAAATCATCTTTGTCGCCCTCTTTGCACCAAGCAGACAGGGTTTCTGTGGGTGGATCCTCTATTATGCGTATACTGGTATAGAAGAATTCAATGACGGCTACATTTCGACATACAATTGACATCCCGTTTTTCTCGCCAATATCATAAAATGTCTAAACCATAATGCCACGAATATACTCAACGGTGACAGGACTCTCCATTTGCATTACTGGATGTATAACGAGAAATTGTTATGCCTGAACATCCCTGATGATGATGAAAGCCAGGAATCGTTTCAGCTGAAGCTCATCATCGATCTCACCGACCAACTGCGTAGGAAATAAATTAGCACAGAAGGGGATGTATTGAAGAAATCACTGGTGAGATACGCATATTCATTTTCGTATTAATATATGTTGATCAATATAGTTATGGAATTGAACGATGCGTTAAACTCAAATTCATTTGAGAAAGGGGTAAAATGACACCGTGTATGATCAGTGTGCTCCGTCAACAACAAGTCAATGCAATAGCAGCACATATCTTGCCCGAAAATAGCAACGTCAAACTCTGCCAAGCATGTAAGAACACCATAAGTAAACGGCCATTTGACGAATGTATTTTGTTCGGCAAAGATGTGTTGAGAGGAGTCTTTTCATGCTGTAAATACTCCTTGCTTGCTGCCAATTGTGTATTTTACCACCGTCATGAAGGACACAGGTTTGCAGATTAATGTGTGTCTTCGCTTCTCTATACTTACATACATGCTTATAATATTTTTAAGGAGTGTTGTTAACCGGTCGTTACAATTTCAATATTCAGACATTGTACAATACTTTTCGGGCCGAGTTTCAATCTGCCAGCCGCCCAACTTTGTAGTTAATGGGTGCACACTGCCAGTAATCTGTATTACGTAGCAAAAGATTTAAATGTACGGATTACTTACCTAGTCAGGAAGTACTTGTAAAAGACCGTTGATTGGTCTCTCACACTAACCTACCGATTTCTCCTCACTACACATCCCGATTCACATCTTGCTGGGGAGGTGCGATTTAAAAGTTCTGTGTGCGCTAGCACACCATCTGCATGCATTATTGCTGACGCTAAGATACCTGTTATAGGCATGGACCTTATGTACTACAATATATCTGCTGCATACATACGCAGTCGAACACACGAATAAAAGAGCGATAGGTTGACTGGAAGTGCGATCGCACCTTCAATCATGAGAGCGATAGGTTGACTGGAAGTGCGGTCACACATATCCAGAGCGATATATTTACCTGGAGAGCGATAGGCCATTAACTATGGGAAGCGATCGGCTGCCTCTCTCTCAAATCAATATCTCCAATTACGTCATTGCAAAGGCACCAGTGAGCACTGTGGAAGTACACATTTAGGTTGATAACGCTTATATGCCTACTATACTCAATATAAGATATCTGTCGTCAAAACACAGTACTTAAGCCGACCAACTGCCTCGTCGCTTGAGATTTGCTTCATCTCTCTGCTGGGCGTCCACTCCCTACAATTCAAGTAGCACACCTCGTGCGGACTTCAGCCTGCCCATTGACGCCTCAGCTCCAAATCAAAACTTCGAAGCTGCTGTCCAACAAGTTGATGGTAGCCTGGCAGATACAGCTTGCACGCACTGCCAAAAGAATCAAAATTTATGGGATGCCTGTTTAATCGCCCGGTCATCGCCTTCTGTGCTGGATTTGCCTACAATGGTCAAGAATGGGACTGTAGCCGTAAGACTATCGCAATATGTCCTCAATCATACAGAACACTAATGACTGAGTAGTCGTTAGCCACGTGGTTCGTGTCAGAGAATTGCTGCCTGCCACCACAGATTCGCTAAAGAATCATTTCAATGAACTTCGTAAAGCGCACATCGACTTTCTGCGAGTCAGCATAAGAGGATATATTGGAATGAATGATGAAATCAATCACTATGCCCATATCCTGATGCCTGAATCAGAGGCAGGGACAGACGAAGAGAGATACGAAGACAGATAATGATAGCAGAAAGATAAGAACGAGAAAACGGACGAGGAAAAGAGGGATGTATTGAGCTGACTGAATGCAATGGCCGCAGTACTCTCCCGCAATGATCGTCGGGCTGAGATTGAGAAACAGCTTGATCCTCACGTCTTTGACAATGATGGGATACACAGGGAATTGCTCGGTGTTGATGTCCCAACAGGCCCTTCGGAACTAATTGCGCCACCAATTGTTAACTCTATTGCTCGCTTCTCCAGTCCCCAGGAAACTACAGGCGACAGTATTGTCAGTGCCACACCGCTTGGGCAACTTCCCAATCCTATCGCTCAAGAACCAGCGTTGGTTGCTCCAATAACCCGAACCGGTAATAGTGCGATTCCTTGCTCCACCACGCAAATCAATCCGATCATGCACCCTGATGACAACAACAATCTGATTGCTCCCTCTTGCATTCAATCTATTACTCAATCTGATATCGATAATAATTTGATCGCTCCCTCTACCACGAATGGGGACCAATTTACTGCTCTCACCATTGAATCTGGCGATGTCGAGGATGATAGTGAGATGCCTGGTGCTGCTGTGGATAACGTGATCAATGTTGGCATTGACGATGCACTTGAGACTGGCAGTATCGAGGCGGCTGATGCCTATGCAGAAAATAATGCGATCGCCCACTTGCTGGCGAATGATGATCATTCTATCGCTCTCTTTTCGGTTTACATTCATGCGATCCCTCCCACCATTGAGGGCGGGTTTGAGACTGACAATTTCGTGGATGTTGTGGAGAATAATGTGATCACTCCCCTTGTTAAGGCTGCAGTTGAGACTGCGGTTGAGACTGGTAATGTCGTGGATGTTGCGGAAGATAATGCGATCGCTCTCCCTGTTGAGGCTACTGTTGAGGCTGAGAATGTCGTGATGCCCAACGCTGACCTTACTGGGGTAGCAACTGTAACCAACAACGTACCTGACCTCATACCTTCTGATGTACCCGATGCCAACAATCAGCTAGTCGATCCTACCGCTGCGTCTAATGTCCTGGGCATCATCGCGCAAGCGCAGTCAGCTGCCACTCCCTCGAAAACTCGTAAAAGAAAACCCTTGCCAGTGTTCCCAGAAGGCAAGCGCAGGCGTTCCGAGAGAATTATGGCCTGTGGGCAAAAGTCTTCATCGAAAGAGGAATCATGCCGCAGCCTTGAATCATCGACGCGAAATCTAGTGCGTACTCCATCGGTGTCGCCATTGTCTTCTACGTTCGAGGCACGCACCCCAGATTCGCCGCTCTCGTCCGTTGCGGAGCAATATCAAGTGCCACCCACGCAAGAGGATCTGGGGACGCAGGAAGAGAATCCAGGCACGCAAGAGGTCTCTGGCAAGCTAGAGACCTCTGGCATGCAAAAGACCTCTGGCACGCAGCAAGACCTAGACGAGCCAAATTCGACAGATTCTTCATCATCGCATGAGGTGAATGTGGCACGGCCAAAAAGGCGCGGTGCCTTTTATGGTGAGATGGTCAATAACACTCATGAATATCTCTACGGCAGTGAGAATGCACTGGAAGGGGGAGTAACAAGGATTGTATTGTGATGTAAGTTTGTTTGTTGTTCGTCCTACAGATTGCATCCCCACAAGGACTTGTATGGCCTCAATTTGTGTTGACTTTAGCTGTAAATACGGAGTCTTCCTCCCGTAGCTTAATTAAAAAGTATCAGTGTCACTCCTATATGCAATTCCGTCCAGCGATAAACCGCTTCCAGTGTCAACCGATCGCATGGTTCGCGAATACAGCAAGCGATAGACCGCTTCCAATTAGCTGAATACCACCGATCGCTCGCCTTAATTGAGTATTCATCACATTCAAAATGTCAGTAATGGAATCAACTTTGCAACTCATATTCTATAATGCCCTGGTAAAAACAACGACCTTTGAGGTAACTATACCATCAGGTTGCAAACGGCTCTTTATCCTCTCGACAAAAGTATCAACGACCGTCCAGCCCTGCAAGACCCGCCGATCTCCTACGTCAAAACGGATCTTGGATGACTATGTAGTCCTTCTTCATAGCCCATTTGGGTACCCCCACCCGCCTCTACTATATAGCATGACTGATGCTCAGTTCTTCTATCGCACGCATCGGTGTCGATAGGTAAATTAAAGATGATTCAAGGGTCAGTCGAATGCAACCATACCAGATTCATAACCCGAACTTCAACAACACCGAAACCAACTGTGAAATCGATACCGAATTTACCATAAACGCTTTTACCACATCAACGTTCAACTGTACAATGAGTTTGCAGATATCACATGTGAAGAATCACAAGATTTACGCGGCGAGTCGATAGCCAAAATCCATCCACCTCCCCTGATGCCTGTCGCGTACCTCAACGCTTTTACCACGTTGACTCCTATAACGCTTTTGCCGCGTTGCAGGAGTCTCCAGGCACTGCCACTGGTCCTCTTCTGTCCCTTTCTTTCCATCGGATCCGCACCAATTGGGACCCCTGCTGGCCTTTTAATGCTTGAGATGTCTTTGAACACCGGTGGCTGTTTAACTCGAATGTGGCTCAATTGGAGTCATTGCCTGCATACCAATGACGGCATGATTGGTGTAGCTGTGCCGTGAGCAGGCGTAATGGGCAAGACGTTGGATCCGAGGCCAAGGGATCCGAGGCCAAGAGATCCAATGGTGAGATAAACGGGGGCGGGACGAGAAATAAGAAGATGGGGGGCTCTCGCTTCTACAGCCATCACGGTAGTCGACGCAGATTCACCAGAAGACGCCATGGTGGTTGGCGCCTCGTTGTCATTGGAGGCAGATTTGGGGTCTGCCTGACCCAGCGAGGAGGCAGGCTGGGTGGTGGGAACATTTGGTTGCTCCGGTGCACTTCTCTTGGGGCATTTAGCGCCCCGATGGCCGACTTTATCACACATGACGCAGCGTTTTTCTACATTAATGTCGGTATTGGGGGCGTTGGGGGTGTTGAGGGTGTTGGAAGTGTTGGGGGAGTCGAATTCAAATGCGAGTGCATGGCGTTGGTGGTTTTGATGCTGTTGTGCATCTCGTTCTTGTCGAGCCGCTGCGAGAGTATCAATTACAGCGGTGTTCGGTATACGGACCGTCTCACAAAGAGTCCCCATTCTCTCCCTTCCATATTCTCGCCGAAGTCGAGATCAAAAAAACTTGGCACGCGGATGTGAGTATCCCGGGTTGTCAACAAAGCAAAAAACTGATTGGGAGTGAAGTTTGAGTTCATTTTGGCTGATGAACGGACGTGTTGGTGGTTCAAGTATTTGGTTGTTTGACAAGGGTTAGGGTTAGGGTTAGGGTTAGGGTTAGGGTTAGGGTTAGGGTTAGGGTTAGGGTTAGGGTTAGGGTTAGGGTTAGGGTTAGGGTTAGGGTTA